>SNVD02010732.1:0-501133 GCA_013180625.2 Boswellia sacra | reverse complement strand
CAAATTGAATTTTGAATACAAGTGGAAATGCCTTAGAATATTTTTATATCAAAAATTTGATTTTTGTGAAAGGCATATGGATTATTTAAAGATTAGCTTGTTTTTGTATCTTTTAGAAGCAGTTTTCTAATCAATGCTAGTAAAGCAGAATTTTTAGTTAATTACTTGTTATGATGTATTATTTTATCTTATGCAAATTTTTATCTATTTTAATGACTCTATCCCACTCACTGAGTTTATACTCACCCTATTTTTTTTAAAAAACCATTTTTCCCAGGAGATTGCAGTGTTCAGTCGGAACGCCAGTAGCTGCTTGAGGTTGGCCATTTGATGATGTTTTGAGAGCTTTCTTTTTTTTATATCTTATTGTATTATCGTAGATGGTTTTCTTGCATATGTAAATATTTGATATCGTATATTTATCAAAGATTTGTTTTAGTTTCTTTCAGACATTTTTGTTTATTCAATCATGTTTGAGTTTTTAAACTTATATTTAAAATTTTGGTTGTAAACTTTTTGAATCGAAATTAATCATATTTGAGGCCGGAGGCCATATTTTCTTCTAAAGACTGTTTTGGAGATACAATTATTTTAATAGATAGACTTAAGGTCCCGAAAAGGAAGTTAGTGGTTATATAAATATTTTGGAAGTGTTGAATTTTGTGTACTTGGCAGGGGGATTAGTCTAAAATACAAGGGAAACTCTGCCAAATTTTTCATAAATTAGCATATTTTAAAAAGTCAGATTTTCTTAGTACAGTTTTATGCACGATTCGCCCGTGTTAGCTATGGGCGGGTCGTGTCAACTTGGTATCAGAGCATGGTTTTTAAGATTTTGTTAAGTTTTTCACGGTTGCATAAACATAGTTTTGTAATGATAAAAGAAGCGTTATATTTTGTAGGCATCATCATGAGCCAACATACAGGCAGACCTCGCACTAGAGCCAGGGGCGGACTGAACCAAACTGCAAATTCTCCACCACCACCTGAAGGTGAAGGGGAAAATGAACAAAGTCGTGGAGAGGAAAGACAGTCAAATGCGAGAGGAAATGAGAATAGGAATCACCGTGACCCTCCTATCATTATACACTCAGTAGATGCACTAGCCCAGCTCGTTGCTACCTGTCACTCAAAATCAAGGGCGTGTTAGGGAAGAGAACACTATTGAGCGGGTTAGGATGTTGGGTGGTCCAAGCTTTGATGGTAATGTTGATCCTCCTAGTGCAGAGGCTTGGTTAAGCAAGCTAGAGCGTATCTTTGGAGTTATGGGGTGTATTGATGAGCAGAAATTGCTTTTTGCTACATTTTTATTAGAGGGTGGAGCATATCACTGGTGGGAGTCAGTTCAGCGTCGTCATCCATCACAGGAAGTTATTACTTGGGCTTTGTTCAAAAAGGAGTTCTTTGATCACTACTTTCCTGCTGTGTACTAAGATATCAAGCGTAGTGAGTTCTTGAGACTGGTTCAAGGGTCCAGATCAGTGGAGGAGTATGAGAAGAAATTTTTAGAGCTATCCAGATTTGCTCCTTCTATTGTGGCTGATGAGGAGGAAAGGTGTAAAAAGTTTGAAGAAGGATTACGTAGAGAAATCAGAGTTGTACTTGCTGCCAACAATTATGATGACTTTGGTAAGTTAGTCCAAGCTGCTATGAAAGTTGAGAGAAATTTGGGAGAGGCTAACCGAGCTGATTCAAGCTATAAACGTCAGCAGAGTTGGCCAGTTGATAGTACTATCCACCGACCAAGCAAGAGAGGGGGCAGTTATTCAGCTTATTCTGATAGTTATAAGAGTACTCAGAGACAGGGTCCACCAGAGGGGCAAAAACAAAGTTCTAGACAGGGAGCTATGCAACAATATGTGGGAAGTAATTTTAGAGATCAGCGGATTAGTAGAAAGGGGAGCAGACAACATGATGACAGATCCAGAATGACTCCGTACTCATTATGTGAGACTTGTGGCAAGCTTCATGAGGGAGAGTGTCGGTTTGGTAGACCTGGTTGTTATCATTGTGGTCAGACAGGACATATCAAGAAATTTTGTCCTACTTTAACTCAAGGTAGCAGCCTTGTTCAGAAAGATAGAGGATCAGGGAGGCTTCAAACTGGGACATCTACTTCTTCAGCTAGAAACCAAATGAATACCTCAAGAAATAGTAATAATCAACAGGGTAGTCAGCCGGCTCGACAGGCACGAGTCTTTGCCATGACTCAGCAGCAGGCACAGGCTACACCAGAGGTGGTTACTGGTACGTTGACTATCTTTGGTCGTGAGGCCCACTTTTTGATTGATCCTGGATCCACCCATTCCTTTGTTTCATGTATGTTTGCTATGTATGCTGATAGAGATTTGACACCATTGGAGTGTACTTTAGCAGTAGCCACACCTATTGGGGATTCCATCTTGGTAGGAAATGTTCTTAAGGATTGCATTGTGAAGGTGGGTAATCATGATCTATTAGCAAACTTGATTCCTTTAGATTTCCGAGACTTCGATGTGATATTGGGAATGGATTGGCTTGCAACTCACCATGCATCTGTCGATTGCTTCAAGAAGGAGGTGGTGTTTAGAAAACCTAAAACACCTGAATTTATTTTCTATGGAGATCGACGAATCCTCTCTACTTGCATAATATCTGCTCTTGAAGCTAAACGATTATTTGAAAAGGGATGTTCGGCCTACCTAGCTCATGTCATTGATACTTCAATAGGTGAAGCAAAGATAGAAGACATTCCTATTGTACAAGATTTCCCGGATGTGTTTCCAGAAGATTTACCCAGTTTACCACCAGATAGGGAGGTTGAATTCACAATTGACTTAGCTCCTGGTACAACTCCTATTTCCATGGCACCATACAGAATGGCTCCAGCAGAGTTAAAGGAGTTAAAAGTGCAACTGCAAGAGTTGGTTGATAAGGGGTTTATTAGACCCAGTGTTTCACCATCGGGAGCACCGGTCTTGTTTGTTAAAAAGAAGGATGGAACAATGCGGTTATGTATAGACTACCGACAGTTGAACAAGGTGACAATACGTAACAAGTATCCTCTTCCTCGTATTGATGATTTGTTTGATCAGTTGCAAGGTGCAAGGGTTTTCTCCAAGATAGATTTGCGCTCGGGTTACCATCAACTCAAAATTAGAGAGGCCGATGTACCTAAGACTGCTTTCAGAACTCGTTATGGGCACTATGAATTTCTTGTAATGCCGTTTGGGTTGACTAATGCTCCAGCAGTTTTTATGGACCTGATGAATCGAGTATTTCATCCTTATTTGGATCGTTTTGTTATTGTGTTTATTGATGACATATTGGTGTATTCGCGAGACAAGGGAGAGCATGCAGAACATTTGAAGATAGTTTTGCAGACCTTGAGGGAGAAACAACTTTATGCCAAATTCAGCAAATGCCAGTTTTGGCTGGACAAAGTTGTGTTTTTAGGACATGTGATATCAGCTGAAGGGGTGTATGTAGATCCTCAGAAGATAGAAGCTATTATTAAATGGGAGAGACCCACTAATGTAACAGAAGTCAGAAGTTTTCTTGGCTTGGCAGGTTTTTATAGGAGATTTATTGAGAATTTTTCCAGAATTGTTGTTCCATTAACACGGTTGACTCGTAAGGAGGTGAAGTTTGAGTGGACTGATGCTTGTGAGCAGTGTTTTCAAGAGCTCAAAACACGATTAACTTCTGCACCCATACTTACTCTTCCATCCGGTAATGAGGGGTTCGTGATTTACAGTGATGCCTCTAGACAGGGGTTAGGTTGTGTTTTGATGCAACACGGGAAGGTGATAGCTTATGCTTCAAGACAACTAAAGAAGCATGAACAAAATTATCCTACCCATGACTTAGAATTGGCAGCAATTGTATTTGCACTCAAGACTTGGCGACATTACTTGTATGGGGCAACATGTCAAATTTACACAGATCACAAGAGCCTCAAGTATTTATTCACTCAAAAAGAATTGAATCTTAGGCAGAGAAGATGGATTGAGCTTATCAAAGATTATGACTGCACAATTGACTATCACCCAGGTAAAGCAAATATAGTAGCAGATGCACTCAGCCGAAAGTCCTCGAGCTCTATAGCCTATTTGAGGGTGACATATCTACCTTTATTGATTGAATTGATGTCCTTGGGAATTGAGTTAACAATTAATGACTCAAGTGTGCTACTAGCCAATTTTCATGTTAGACCTACTTTAATTAATAAAGTTAGAGATGCACAAATACAAGATCCTCAGTTAATGAAACTGATAGAAGAGGTGAAGAAAGGCTTACGATCAGACTTTGCGGTTAGAGATGATGGAGCCTTAGTTATGGGAAATAGACTTTGTGTGCCCAACATTGAAGAATTAAAGAAAGAGATTATGGAAGAAGCTCACTTTCCAGCCTATGTAATGCATCCAGGAAGTACTAAGATGTATCGTAATTTGAGAGAACATTATTGGTGGCAAGGTATGAAGCGAGATATTGCAGAATTTGTGTCTCGGTGTTTAGTTTGCCAACAAATCAAAGCTGAGCACCAGAAACCTGCGGGACTCTCTCAACCACTTCCTATCCCTGAATGGAAATGGGAACATATTACTATGGATTTTGTGGTAGGACTTCCACGTACTATGGCTGGTCATGATGGTATTTGGGTAGTGGTAGATCGTCTTACAAAATCTGCACACTTTTTACCTATCAATGCTACTTATTCATTGAATAGGCTAGCTAGTATTTATGTAGCAGAGATAGTCCGTCTTCATGGTGCACCTGTTTCAATCATCTCAGATAGAGATCCACGTTTCACTTCCAGATTTTGGCCTAGCTTACAAAAAGCTTTAGGCACAAAATTGAATTTCAGCACAGCTTTTCACCCACAAACAGATGGTCAATCTGAGCGTACCATTCAAACTCTTGAAGATATGCTTAGAGCTTGTGTATTGGAGTTTAAAGGAAATTGGGATGTTTATTTGCCTCTTATGGAATTTGCTTATAATAATAGTTACCAATCCAGTATTGAAATGGCACCTTATGAGGCTCTATATGGAAGAAAATGTAGAACACCAATATGTTGGGATGAAGTGGGTGAGAGAAGACTATTAGGACCAGAACTGGTACAGGATACGAATGAAAAGATAGTTATTATTAGAAACAAGATGAAGGCAGCACAAGATCGACAGAAGAGTTATACTGATAAGCGTAGAAGAGATCTGGAGTTTCAGGTGGGAGATAAAGTATTTTTGAAGATATCTCCTTGGAAAGGTGTGCTTCGTTTTGGTAAACGTGGGAAACTAAGTCCACGTTATATTGGGCCTTACGAGATCATAGAGCGTGTGGGCACAGTTGCTTACCGTTTAGCTTTGCCTCCAGAATTGTCGAAAATACATAATGTGTTTCATGTCTCTATGCTCCGCAAGTACGTGTATGATCCAAGCCATATCCTTCAACAGCAGCCAATTCAATTAAAAGAAGACTTGACTTTTGAAGAAGAACCATTAGAGATCATAGAATGGAAACAGCAAGTACTTCGTGCCAAGACTATTCCCTTGGTTAAGATATGGTGGCGAAATCACTCGAAAGAAGAAGCTACGTGGGAGCGAGAAGACGTTATGCGAGCTCAGTATCCACATCTCTTTCTCTCAGGTTAGTAATTTCGAGGACGAAATTTTTTTTAGGGGGGTAGTATTGTAAAGCCCATTAGCAAAAGCCTAGCCCATCAATTATCTTAGCCCAGCCCTTAAGTCATTTTTTTTCAATTTTTCATGCAATTATATAAAGCAATAATTAGGAATTATTAGAAACAAAAAAAAAAAAAGAAAAATCCAGAAGAGAAGACAGAGGGGGGGAACGTGAGACAAGGGGGGAGAAAGCAAGAGAAAATTTTGATTTTTTTCTAAGGAATTTGAAGATTTTAAGGTAATTTCTTCATCTCTTCATTTAATTAGATTATATAATTTCAATCCTATCTCTAGATTAATATTAGGAGGAGGTTATTTGATATTTGGAGATGTAATAGAGAGAGAAACTAGAGAGAGAAATGAGATTTCCATGCTTATTTAAGCTTCAATTTCTTGTATTTTGAAGAAATTGAAGTTTTGATGATAATTATGGGAAATTAGGGATTCTGTGAACAGTACAAATTTCGAAAATTATAGCAGTCTGTTGGATTTGAATTTAATTCTGAAATTTATATATGTTAAAATAGACATCTTAAGGAATTGTTTAAAGTTGGATTCACTGAAAAATGTGGAGTATGCAATTTATTATGAATTTTCGAAGTTTACTGTTCACCACTAGAAATTCAGTTTTTCTGCAGAAAATCAGTATTGGGCAAGTTAATTAAGGTATCTAGAGGTCTTCAAAAATTATGAAATTTGGGATATGAGTTTGTATGTATGTCTAGTTTAAATCTGGAAAGTTTAGTGATTTTATGAATTTAGTACAAATTATCATGTATTTTGGAATAGGGAGAGGTCAGATTTGGAAGGGAATTTACAGAATTTATGTATCTGGAAAAATGAAGGATTTGAGGGATCAAATGAACACAGAATGCTATGCAATTTGATATGATATTAGGTATGTATGTGTAGAAGACCTTTATAAAATATTAGACCATTTGGATGAGTGAATTAATTATTAAAAATCGGAGAACCAGAATTGGTCAGTTTAAGAAGTGTGAAAATGGAAGTAATTAAGAGAATTAGTATGTTATTGGTGAGATTGTGGTTTTGTGCAATTAAAGAACTTTATTTGGCTTTTCCTTTAGGTGAGACTACGGTTCCTAATCCATACCGGGATCCGATCGCGGAAGACGTTGCCACACAAGTTAATCCACAAGATTGTGAGTGGGAAAAACATACATTTTTATCAATAATTGAATTATAATTTATAAATTTCTATTTTTATTATAATTGTTAGCGAAACTTTATTATATTAGTAAACAGATATTCCTTTATTCTTGTATGAAGTATATTTCATGGTTTATCAAATTTTATCTATGTTGTTATTAGAAAGAATTGTTTAATGTTTTAGAGATTTAAAAGTACAGAATTGAATTTTTATGTTTTACTAAGCTAGTACCCAATTCATTCAGATAGTGAAAGTATAGAGGTCTTTGGGACCTATTCAGACACACATAGAGGCTTTGGGCCGTGTGATCTGGATGTTTAGCCCTTTGGGGGCAGCTCTGCGCATGCGTAGGATCAGTATAGAGATATCTTGGCCTGAGCGATCCTAGCCCCGCCAGGTCATGATCAGTCAGATTAGTTTGGGTACTTGATTAGTGAAACTGTAATGATTTAGAAATTTAAAATGCGAAATGAGTTTTACGGGAATTAGAACCTTAATACGGTTATCAAATTGAATTTTGAATACAAGTGGAAATGCCTTAGAATATTTTTATATCAAAAATTTGATTTTTGTGAAAGGCATATGGATTATTTAAAGATTAGCTCGTTTTTGTATCTTTTAGAAGCAGTTTTCTAATCAATGCTAGTAAAGCAGAATTTTTAGTTAATTACTTGTTATGATGTATTATTTTATCTTATGCAAATTTTTATCTATTTTAATGACTCTATCCCACTCACTGAGTTTATACTCACCCTATTTTTTTTAAAAACCATTTTTCCCAGGAGATTGCAGTGTTCAGTCGGAACGCCAGTAGCTGCTTGAGGTTGGCCATTTGATGATGTTTTGAGAGCTTTCTTTTTTTATATCTTATTGTATTATCGTAGATGGTTTTCTTGCATATGTAAATATTTGATATCGTATATGTATCAAAGATTTGTTTTAGTTTCTTTCAGACATTTTTGTTTATTCAATCATGTTTGAGTTTTTAAACTTATATTTAAAATTTTGGTTGTAAACTTTTTGAATCGAAATTAATCATATTTGAGGCCGGAGGCCATATTTTCTTCTAAAGACTGTTTTGGAGATACAATTATTTTAATAGATGGACTTAAGGTCCCGAAAAGGAAGTTAGTGGTTATATAAATATTTTGGAAGTGTTGAATTTTGTGTACTTGGCAGGGGGATTAGTCTAAAATACAGGGGAAACTCTGCCAAATTTTTCATAAATTAGCATATTTTAAAAAGTCAGATTTTCTTAGTACAGTTTTAGGCACGATTCGCCCGTGTTAGCTAGGGGCGGGTCGTGTCACTCTTAGTTCAACAAATCGAGACAATTTTAATTAAATATTAAATTCTTTAATGAACTTCTAGATTTGCAGAGATCCCAGGATATATATTATGAGATATTATTCTTTTTTATGAGAGAGGATCATGTATCATTGTTCTTCTTTAAACGTGAGAGATCGGATACAAGAGAGATTGGTTTTTGTGTTTTCTGGTTCAATATGTATGAAAGAAATCGAAGCCAACTAGGGAGTTTTACATTCTCTTTTATTTTTTATTGCTTGACTCGCTAATTTCTATTGCTTTTCTGCAGTACACACATGTCCACTAGCTTTTTACATTCGAACTTGAGACACATTCTAGAAGATCTGTGTGAACTATTAGTCAAGAAGGATCTTATTTCAGTGTCACTCGAAGATAAAAAAGGCACAAATATTCTGGCATGAGATTTCCGATATGTTACATCTATCTATTTCTGGAATCCGCGTTGCTATATGTTATATAATATGGCTTTCCACACACACCTAACTAATAGTTGCCATGAGATAGAAGTGGACCTAACTAGTCCATATCATGAGATGGAAGGACCAAAACGTGAGGCAAGTTCTTCAGATCTTTACAAAAATAATGGTTTAGTACTCAAGCAGACCATTTTCTATAAACAGCCAATGTATTCAGCAATTAAGATGGGAGTGCTTAAGGCAACAAAGCGGTAAAATCATTTCTTCCCTTTTAGTTTCTTTGCCGCATGTTTTCTTATTAGCTTATCACTGCATAATTTCCCTTAATTGGATAACGTTTACAAATTTTTCCAACCTTCCACGAAAAAGAGAGAGGGGGAGCAAAAGTGTAAGCAAGAAATGACAAAGCCTTTATGGTATCTTTAATTTTCCTTCCGATAATATCAGATCAAAGGCAACTTTTTGTCTTCGCCTTCCATTATTCCAAATCAAAGATTAGTTGTCAATCATATATAAAAGGTCATTGCTTCACGTGCATGCCACGCTATCTTATCAATTTAAGAAATTTGGCCTTTGCTATTTCGGAGTGTAACAACTTGTTTACACTTCTTTACACTAACATCCCAATAAATAAACAATCCTCAAGTAACATGGTAAATAAGTAAAACTGAAACCCTAATAAGATTTCTTATCATTTGTCCCGAGAATGTCAAGGCCCGTTTAATTACCAATTTCTATTTTGCCAAACTGGGTGAAATTCAGATACGGTAATAAGATAGAAACCCATATCAAACAAAACATGAAAAAGTGACTCACAAATTGGAATTTTATCTACTTCAGTCACACTCCAAAGGTAAAACCACTAACATGATAACTGAATATGATAATAGGGACTACATGTCAAAGTAGTCTTGTCACATGATATGATATATATTGATATGCTTCTCCCAGGTCCGTTCAGTTCTCTCTCAAAATGTCACTACACTAGTACACTCCCTCAAAAACTACAGAACAACGCAGCAACTAGGCCAGCGATCAACGATCCAACTGATATGGAGACCACTGATGAACTTGAGATCCCAGGAGATGGTGCCGGCGCTAGTTCATTAGCTCCTACACTCGTGGCGGGTGCCTCTGCAGCAGTCGGAGACAAACCTGCAAATATATACATGCTAATTCATAAGCACATTGACATAGCACTCAAAATTGGTACAGTTAAGCTGCCAGCAGAACGAATCCATGAAACAAAACTTCTTACATATTTGTACACCTAAAAGTTTATAATTTTTTATAGATCAACCAAGTCGACATAAAGATCAATTTCATTTCTTTGTATCCCCTGCACTTAACACCAGTTGAAGGTCTTTCACGTTCAGTCAGGTAATCAATTTGATAACAAATCACAATTTAAGCTTTCTGTTCCATCAAAATACTTTTCCTTCTTTGTTCAACATCCACATATAGTAAAATGAAATTGGCTAATTTGACCAAGTTGTAGGGGCCAAACTGAAAAGTAACCAAGTTCGTTTTTCCCCTCTCAAGTTAACAAACACACTTGTAAGTAATTAAAACACCCCTCAATAACTCATCACCCATGACCTATCCCCCATTTCCCTTTTCTCTTTTATGTATTTAAGACTTGGATGAGTAGCACACAAGTTCATTTAGTAAAATGGAAGATGGTTGACGTGTAATCGGTTAAGTCAATTAATATATTTTGGAATTAACATCTTACAATCCCAACCACCCAAAACTGGTAAAAATTGGAGTAACAAATTGTATTAAAATTTTCAATACAACTTGCCATCCATTCCTCCTCAGGTAACAAAAAATATGTTGACATGCAACACCCACTCTATCATATAATAAAACCAATTAGATGACTTGTTCTGCTTCACAGAGGAGAAAATAATAAGAACTTTCAGTAGCAGAGCAAGAAATATTCATTAAAAAATTCACTCCTTTGAGGGTTGCACTAATCACCTAATTACCCTCAGACTCAAAAGTTTAAAACACTCAGATTTTAAGGATATTAATGTTAGTTAATGTGAAAAATACAAGTGTCAAAAGGTTAGTTTCAGAATGCTCGGGATCTAATCGGCGTTCATCCAAACTTCAGGGGTGACAATTACATTTCCCAAGATTTTATCGTTAAAAAAATAATAATAGTAATAACAACAACAACAACAACAACAACCATCTGAGGCAGAGCACAATCAATCAGAAGAGAACTTACCAGGGGCACCAGCAGGACCAAGAGACACTACAAAAACACAAAAATTAGAGTCAAAATTTTTACCAAAAAAAAAGAAAATTCTTGCATGCAAAGGTTAATTTTTTTCTAAAGAAAAAAAGGAAAGCAAAAATTTTCTTGGGAAACTAACAGAAAATTTTGAAACCCAGAAAGGGAAATAAAAGCACTTACAGTTACACTTAGCGGCAGGTGGGGTGGAGACTTTGCACGCAGCAGGGAGAGTGAGGGCCTTGGATACATTCAAAGTGACGCCAAACGAAGCACTGCTCTTAAAGGCCTCACAGAGACACGCGGCGTCTGCCTTCAGCACAGTCTTGAGGCCAGAGCAGCAAGTGGGCTCAGGCTTGGCCACCGTGCTTCCAGCAGAGACGAATGTGAGACAATCCGCCATGTTCAAGATCAAGGTAGAGCAGTCAACGGCAGGAGCAGGGGCGGCAGCGCCGTGGTGGGCACAATGGGCGTGATGGACGGCGTGGATTGAGAGAATGAATAGGAAGAAAGCAAGCGTAGATGATGCCATGTTGAGAGAGAGAGAGAGAGAGAGAGAGAGTGTGTGATTGTGAGAATGCGGAGGAAATTGAAATGAATAAATAAATTAATGAGAGAGAGAGAGTGTGTGTGTGTGCGCGCGTCTTTGAAAGGTGAAGAGAGAGGAGAGAGAAGATAGCGGTGGCACAGCCGCACAGTAGTCGGTGCAATGAAGAGACTAAGTATACGTGTCGTGCATTCAATTGTCCATGTTTCCTTTGCTTTTTCATGGTGGTCGCAGGCGTGTAGCCCAAAACCCCATGTAGCCTTTTTGAATTTTGAAATCGAAATTTATTACTTTTTATCCAAGTAAAATTTCCATAAGGATAAAAAATAAAATACTGCTGTCGGAAGAGTAGATCTACACTTAAGCTCACGGTAAAATTTAATAAATAAAATAATTAATATTTAGTGACAGGAGGACTCGACAAAAAAATTTATTTTTCATACGTATCTCCAGTATTTTTTTTTCTATTTAACTTCACTGTCTCTCATTCTAATATTTATGGTATTATTTTAAATTAACTAAAATCTATTTATTTTTTTTATATGTTTTAATTTCAACGAAAGGTCTAAATATCAAATTATTTATTTTTCTTTTTTCTCTCTTTTTTTCAAACACCTAAACTAAAAAATATTTGATTGATTATTTTATTAATATGAATTTGAAGAATTCAATAATATAAAGAGAAATAATTTATTAAAGTTAATTTTTTTAAAAAAAATTTCTTATATATTATCAACATTAGTATTTAAATTTAGGAAATGAAAATATATAAAACACTCAGGACAAAAAGTCAAATACTATTATCTTGACATAATAATTTAATCAAAGATTGAATTGAAAAAAAAATATTAAATACCGTTAAAATCAAATAATAATTAATTAAGTTTATCATAAATATATTTGAATTTGAATATTGAGTGTAATGAAAGGTTATTTATATAATAATTTTATCTTTATTAAATAAAAAGTGACGGCTTATAAGATAAAAAAATAAAGATTGAATAGAACTACTCCTCTTGGAATTATAAGAAAAAAATTATAATTCATTTATTTTAGAAACAAATTGAATGATATTTTAACGCATTTACTACTAAGCTTAATAGTCAAATATTTGAAAATATTTTGTTGATAACTTACCATGTAAGGCTGTTAATTAACAGCAACGTTACATATAAAACTACATTTGGATTTTTACTTGCCCTGCATTTAATACATTTGGTTCACTAGTCAAAATTGTGTTATGATAACAAAACAAAACAGAAACTATTCCGATGTATCATTAAAAATTAAAATTCATGAGATGCTACATCAACATTTGTATGTGCAAAGATGTTATAATTGGTTAAACGCTCGTATATTTGTTATATGAAAGATTATCTCTCGCAAAATTAATAATATTAAAATCATGAATGATAGGATAACACACTATTTGTAAAATTTGGAATTCATTAAAGAAAAAAAATTAAATTTTAACAATGAAAATTTAGTTAAAAATAAAATTCTAAGAAACATATAATGGTTTTAGGAGTAGAAGAATTATAAAGATAAGTATTTTTTAAATAAGTTTTGTGGTGTATTTGACAAATAAACCCGTTTAATCAATGAAAATAAAGATTAAATACACTAATATCCGGTAAAAATAACATTAGACTTACAAATTTTTTTAACACATAATAACATATCATTTTTTTAATAAAAGATTTGTAAATATAATAAATATTATTATTGCAAATTTATGTAAACATGGGAGGGGGCATCCAAGAGTTCTCGTTCTTTTTAAATGAAACATCAAATTAAAATTAAAAAGTGAAGATTTGTTGGGTGGAGTCTAGATTCTAGAAAAGTCAGCTCACAGGTGGACTGTGGTCATCCCATGATGATAATAGACAATAGCAATAGCAGTAGCAATAAAGAGAGGAGAGGACCACTTATTTCTTGTGTGCCAAATCATGAACTTTAACATGTTCTTGTGGACACTATAAGCTTTCACCTAAATCCACTATGACTATGTGCTAAAATTATAATTCAAGCGCAAAATAATATTTTAAGAATAATATATTCTCCTCAAATGGGACTTTATCATCATAGTTATGCTTGTGAGCCTGCTCATCATCAATCCTTGACTAATGTTCAATGTCAGAGTTCATGTTAACATACCGGTAACATGTAAATGCAACAAGAGTTACTTAACCTGCAAAGAGAAAAAAATAAGGAATTGTAGGTTAAGAATGACAAGTTGACTCGTTTCTGCAGTCTCATTTTGAGGCACCAACACCAAGCGTAAAACGTGTAATTATTGGAGAAAGCTACGGTCCACCTGCTGTATGGTACAGCAGGTGGACTTTCACTTGTTTTACTTTGAAGCAAAAGTTGTAATTACAACTTTTGCTTCAAAATTTAAAAAAAAAGCACCTGCTGTATGATACAGCAGGTGCACTGTAGTCAACCCCGTAATTATTTGGGGGAATTATATCTGACCCGCTAATGTTTGTGGAAAAACGGAGTCCTTCACGTTTTCAAAAATATCACATAAACCCCACCTGTTATTAGCCTTTTGTTTAACTTAACGCTAAAGGATTAAATGCCATTTTATCAAACACCCTTTGAATTGAATCCTAGAGAAAATCATAAAATCAAGGAAATATATCACAAACACAAAATTAGTGAGTGTATACAGTAGACTCGATGACAATGAAGGGTCACGATTAGGGTGGGGCAATTGGCAATAATTTAAGGTTGGAGTATGACGTTTGGGTTGGGTGTGGTAATTGTAGGTGGTTTGGAATCGGGGTGTGGAATTTTGGCCTACGAAAATTGTGATTGGGGTTACTGTTGCTGTGGTTGCCACTGGGTGGGATGCTTTGTGTCCTTCCAAGAAGATGCTGATATTGTTGGGTTTCCTAGTGAGATGCTTATATGTGGTTGGCTTCAATATTTCTAACTTCAATGCTTTCCAATGGATTGGACTAGGTTTGAGTGACGATGAAGTTTGAGAATTGAGCAGTGGTGATAGGGTTTTGGATTTCAAGTTTTCAATTTGGATAATGCTTCATAGAAATTTTATTTTAAAAATGATTTATTTTGTTTTATTAAACTGACTATAATTATAAGTTGTTGACTTGAATGGAACGAGACTATTAATGGGGGTTATGTGTGCTTTTGATAAGGTGGGGGGTTATCGTTCGGCCCGAATATAGGGGCTGGAGGGATTCCCGAATTATTTTTTAATAACATGTGTTGAATTTAATTATCTTTCTATCTAAAATATGTTTGCCTTTTTTTTTTTTTTAAATACGTTTCAAATGCTTGAAGTGCACACCACCATAGTTTTCATGTTGTCATAGATGTAGAAATCAATCAAGATTGTAGTTCCATTTGTTGGAAAATAAGTTAGGATAAGGTTTTTGTAGGGGCATGCATGAGGAATATGTTGCAGCGACGAACATTGGATGAATGAGGAATAATAATTGTTTATCCTTTCTACATAAGTACCTTCTTCAGTTTAGAATGTCAACGCCTCCCAATGACAAAACCCCAAATTCCATTGAATGGAAGCCTTGATCGTCTAGAAAACAAAGACTCACCTTTGCCCCAAAATTAAACTTCCGTTGCGACAACTACTCCACCAACGGTTTCTTTTGCTAAAATTAGTTGTCCATAATCTCAAGGCTCTTGAACTTTTTATAAACACGAAAGGAAAGGGAGTAGTAGATTCAACACATTTACCAACTTAAAGCATTCTTTTTTATAATTGTTTTTGTATAGTCTAATGACTCAAGAATTGGAACTGCAAAGTACGCTGATAACCCCTGTTGGCGATCTTCTTTACAGTAATTTGTCAATTGCTCTTTTATATTGTTAGTAGCAAATTAACAAACTATTTGATGGAATTCTATCTGTTAAAAATTCACACCGCCAAGAATTTTACCCTTGTTCAAATAAAAATAATATATATATCTCTATAGAGAGAGAGAGAGAGAGAGCTCAAATACAATTATTCTAAATCTTTATTTGATTGTTATTATTAATACCTCGATTTAATTAGGCCTCCATATGCAAGAAAAAAGTCCAACGATCGATCTATTGAAGTACCAAGGTACATTATTTAAATGATTGCAATTAAATAACAATTCCTTTTAACAACTAGGCAGTTAATTAGCCCTCAAGAATAATAAATTAGGGGTCCATCTTCGCATGGTGGAAGATTTTGAATTTCAAATAGCTCTTCTAAACTCACGGTCATCAATATTGGTCTTCAGTTGAATATAGCATAAAGTTTTCAATAATATTCCCTCATATCATTAGCTAGCCCCTTTGGTGCTAATAAAAGCATGCAATTTATTACTATTATTATCTTCTTCACAGGCATGTAGTGTTGCTATTATTATTTGTACCCAAGAAAAGAAGCCATTGCTATTATTGTGATTATCAGGTCATTGTGAAATTTCTTTTCTTTTCTACTGTATGTGGAGCCCTAATTTGTGCCTGCCAAAATATTCGGAAAATTTGTCAAAAGTGACTGCTAATTAAGTCCTTGTAATCCCCATTTGGGCACTAGCGAATTCCATTCTGTTAAATTTCAAACTTTGAATTCTCTCTCCCACCTTCTCTACTTTTTTGTTAATGATCATTTGAACTCTTTTTATGTTCGTATATTACGAAGCGGCTGCTCTTTTGTGCTTTGAAGCACAGCAACAAGAAGCCATGATGGCTTTCCATATGCCAGCTGCTGGGCATACATGCGCACGCGTCAATTAAGGGACCCTCACCAACCTAACGCAACTAATTACAATCTTCTCTTTTGCTTTTAACCAAATAATTATATACGCATCAAGGAGTTTCCTGAACTACTGTTTTGATGGTATAAAAATATATGAAATTATAGATAATAAAATCAATAATGTTACTTTTCAGTACATATTTTTATCTCGTGACCCTGGCTCGAAGATTATGCAAAGGAATTTTACCTTAACATCCCTAAAGTTTGGTCCAACCAAACCTCAACCGAAAGATTGCGCAAACCAACACTAACACCCTTAATTATTGACTAATACAACTATACCTAAAACCTAATTCTACAAGTATCCTTATACAAACTTGACATAATTTATTGAGATAGTTAAAGGAAATAATTCTACACGTATAATTGAGTCATATAAACGAGAAGACTAGTATTATAATTACAAAATCTCTATATAAACTCAATTTAAACTGACGTAATATCGTTGCATGGTTGCCACACTATCAGTCTTAATTAATGAGTAAAAATTTTTAATACAATATTAATTTGTAAGAAGAGTTACAAACATTGTATTATTCAAATGAGAAATGTGAGTTTTTTTTTAATATAAAGTTTTAATCAAAAGATGTAAATCATTTATAGTCGTTAAGTTCTATTTATTTTCTAAGTTAGAGGTCAACCTACATGTAATTTTAAAGTTTTTCTTATTAATAACAAAAAAAGATAGATAGAAATTAAATAACGATCCCTTAAATATTTATAACCATATTGTAGCACCAAAATGGTACTTCTTAATAAGTCGTGCATGTATAAGAATTTATACATAAAGTTAAAATATATACACCAAAAAGTTAGAATGATTTAGTCCAAGTCATACTGGCATTATATTAAAAGATAGATACTTGGTGTCTCCTTGTTCCCTTGCTCTTTGTCAAATGTGCAAATTTCACTAACTATCTTTACGGTTTGTGAAATCATTAAACAGAAATAAAGTTCGCATATTTTCATCATTCACTTTCCACAAGTTTTTAAAAAAACTCATCACAAACCATTCTTATTGAAGAATTATATTAAAATTGGAATTGCACTAAACTTATCATCTTCTTCTCAAGCCCATTTGTAAGCCCCAACAATAAATGTAACTCCACTTCCTTCAATCCAAGCTCCTCCACCAGCCTTAGCTTCACCAACACCAAAATTAAGGCTTATTTAGAATTAAGGGACAATGAACTCAACGTCAACAATTGAAAGCTTCTAAGATTAGCCGAGAATGAGAAAAGCCAAACAAGGGAAAGTGTATTTCTGCCTGATAAGAGTGGTTTATAATAAATTTTTGAAATATGAAGGGAGCCATCAAAATGGATAGTATAATTTTACCTATAATTTCACAGAGTACTAATATATGTATAACCATTCTACAATATCTAGCTATAGAATCTAGGTGACATAATATCAGTAAATAGGTAAAAAAAAAAAGGTAATTATACATCTAATGAGATCACGAAATCTCAACTCTCAAGTTACTATGAGTGATGTACAAATTAAATAACTGTACATGTGGTTTTATTGTTTCAGAACTAAACCCTTAGTTTGTGAAATTTGTCCAATACAAATAAGAATAATGCTAGACTTATAGTTCATTTACAATCAAAATTTTATACAATCTGAGTTAGCAAGACATTATTAAATGAGTAATTACTATATTATTCAATTTAATATTTTTTATTTATTTTATTTTTTACTCATCCAGTGATAGTTTGCCAACTAAGGTTGTATAAAAATGATTATAGATGAGTTATAAATGTAGCATTATGTACAAATAAATATTGACTCACTGTTTGTAAAATAAAGAAAGAAAATAACCCTCAGAGTTTGGTCCAAAGAAATTAGTTAAACCTTGAAGTAGGGTCATACTTATGATGCACCAATATCGTATAAAACTTGCAGCTTGCAATTGCGTATAAAACTTATAAATAGTTACAATAAATTTGTAGACAGGCATATATAACTTTTATATAAATAGTTAATTAGGAATTTGTATATGTGCGTTTACTAGGTTTATATATATATATATTTACAACTTTTACATGAAATCAATGCATCAGAGCCACCTCAATCATATCCCCTTAATTCAATTATAGATTGATGATATCATAATCATTTATACAAGAATCTTTGATATTATATCATAGCTTATCCCTAATAAAAATTATTGTAATACGTTTACTTTTAGACCTGTTTTTTAGTAATGCCCTTTAAAATGAGGAAAATAAACCTTCATTTTAAAAGAGATTCCAAAATATTATTGTGTTTGAAATGCGCGGCAACAGTCCTCATTAAAATAGCAGAACTCAGATTTATTATTCTTGGTAGCCAAGCACATCCTAAAATACTAAAATAGCATATCAATTTGTTTATTTTGTGTAAATTAAAAGCCAGTACAGAGGAATGGTACAACCAATTTCATCTTTGAGCCATAAGCTAAGCAGATAATATCGTAATAACATTGCTGAATCTTTATAGACCGAATTAGAGCTTTTGTCGAATAACTTAACATGGTATCATAACCAAATAATCTCATGTCCAAATCCTCCATTACATTAGTTAAACTATAGAAAACAATATCTCTATTTGTCGTGTTATGTGATTCTAGTAACGTGATGATTTTACAAACTGCAGGAGTATCATGCCTTGCACACAAAAGTATATGTTTAGAGTTTAAATATCAATTTCGAACTTTACCTAATTAGCTCAAGCTCTTCAATTAAAGTTATATGTCAATCTCGATGAAACATATTGCATAGCTTTGCTCAAGAAAATAAAGCAAAACTTTATTAACATCCAGGAAAGAATCAACAAGATTTTCCATCCCAAGCCAGCTAAAGGCAAGGGCACACAGGAAATCGCTCAAGACAATCATTAGAAAAGAGGGAAACTATCTGCTTCTACAAATTGAAAATTAGAGAATCATCCTTACTCCATTTGAGCGCTAGATCTCTTTTCTACCAACGATACAATGACAGTCACATCATCAAGTTTGCCACCTCTATATCCAACATATCCAGCAGCATGGGCTGCATCTGCAAATGGACTCCTTCCAGATCCTGTTTGCGGAACTTCTCGTGCTTTCATGGCCAAGCATCGTGCTATTTCCTGAAAAACACATTCAGATACACAGACAAAAGAAATATAGAAACACAGCAAGAATTATCAGAAATCCATTTATCTAGCAAGCTTAGTTAATCATTGGCCTCACGGCATGATTACATGTTTCCCTTAAGAGATCAATTTTATTTCAAGTTTTGGGTAGTCAATTGTGTAGGGGGAGAAAATGTCTATTTGGGTTGCTCTTGGCATCAAACTCTAACCGCAATTCCCTCATTCAATTTCTAAGGCTTGTTAAAATTGATTTTGACAGTCCATTTTAATTGTCATTAGAGAGATTCTTTGCCAAAAAAAAGAAAAAAAGAGTTGAGAGAAAGCACCTCAGGTTCAGAACCATCTTGCAGTGACATGGAAACAATAGAAGCTATTTCTTGAGCATATAGATTGTCAAAAAGCCCATCACTACCAGTCACAACCACATCACCCTCATTCAAATCAATTTTGTAAACCTAAAAAAGAGAGATTTTTAATTTTATTATATATATCTCTCTCACACATACATACAAAAGGAAGCACATATAATATTGAACTCCTGAGGGCCTGACCTTGTGCTATGTCATGTACAATCAACCCATCAGGATATAAAAGGAGATGATTTATTGTATTGACATGGCATTGATCATATCAACTTTTTGTGAGAAGAAGATAATTACACCATATAACAACTTTAGAAAGTTTTTGATTCAAAATGTATATCAATGCATCATACCTCAACAAGTTTTAAGTAATCATCACCTCTCTCAATTCGTACAGGAAAGTTGAACTCATGTACCATAGGAAAAGATCTCTTAAAGACAGTACCATGTCTTATAATGACAAATCCTGAGTCTCCAATATTAGCCACATGGAGAGCCTGTGAACAGAAATACAAGAAACCTCAGACAGGATTCTAAGCTCTAAATTCTAGGCTTTAAACAAAAGTTGAGGCATAAGCTGTCAAAAAATGTATAAAAGCATTCCACAATTGCCTATTTGCCCTTTAATTTCAGTTTTTAATATTATGAATTTAAGGGAAAAAAGGAATTTCACCATTAAATAAAAGTTAAAAAGGGAAGTAATTTGTTTATTTCATGAAACCTAGGGAAGAAAAATGTCATTTAATAAAACTTTAGGGAGGTAAAGTAATTTACCCAACAAATAATATCAACAGTTTTGGGAAAGACCAAAGGAATCTTCGCTTAGACATTACCTGACCATCAAAGTAAGCAACCAAAATGGTAGAAGATCCAGGAGATTGCGTCAATGCAGCACTTTTATTAAGAGCTTCAACTGGATCAATTATTGGAATGCTTCTGCTTTCTGACACAATCTTTTCACAGTTTTCCATAATCTCTTGGGCATATAAACCAGTATTGATTCCTGAAGGATAAAGGAACAGTTTAATTAGTTCAATACTTATATTACATAAATTTAAGATGATGTTCAATTTGCATATTCGTTTCTAAACCTCTAACTCCACATGCACGCTCACATGCACATGCTCATGCTCCTTTATGATAGGAGTAATGACTACAGCCTATAAATTGCAAAATCCCATTAATATAGAAATATAAAAAATAAAAGAGATACTATATTGAGTATTTTTCTGAAATCTTCAGTCTATTACAAAATTCGACATAGGGAGTAATATAGCCATAGGAAAAGGATTTATGTGATAAACTCTACTTAATTCCATATTATAGTAACATTAGTGTTCTGCTTTCTGGGCTCTAATATGACATTCAATATCCAAGAGATTTACATGATTAAAATAATGTTACTAGAATTTGGAATTAATGTTTGGCATATTGAGAGTTGAGAGTATTTCTGCCAGTGGGAACACAATTATAAATTAATAGTTCCCACAATCAAGGACCCTTCTGATAATTCAGTCAACTGTAAGTTTATTATGTCTTTTTTCAAATCGCTTCTCACTACTTTTAACAAATCTAAAGGAAAAAGGAATTATAACATGTACCTAATTGACAAAACTCACATTGCAAACTAGTTTTGATACGAAACCAAGTACTCTAAAGCAAGCTAGGAAAAAGATGACCAAGTTGGTAGTACCACTATTCAAGAGACACCAAGGAAGCATTTGCAGTATTGGTAGATTTAAGTGGATTAGACAATTGATCGGCCTGTTCTTTTCACATGCTCCACCAATCAACTTCCTCATACCAAGATAGTAAAAAATACAGTAGGATGGAAAAAATGTGACTAAGCAATTAATATTTTTATTAATTAGTTAACTAAAAAATTTACTGGAAACTTAGCTACATATAAAGTTGATCAAAGATTAAGATTAGACCTAGTACATTAAAACCATCTATCTATTGCAATAATTGATGATTGTTCATGAAATGAAAAGTGTGATTTTATGAATAAAAAATGGAATGTTTATCAGTCATAATGAGACGAAGCACCAGAATCAATTTTCTCAGGGTATCGTATCGGATCAGCTCAAAATAGAAATGCAGTTGTCATATCTGTTTGAACTAAAGAAGCCAAAGCAATAGTATTGCTACCTGACTAAAAACCTTAAATGTGATGACGAGTAGGACACTTGGATGATGGTACATGAGTGTTAAGTGCACTCCCAAAAAAGCAATGATCCAAATAAATGTTCCCATGACTTTGATTTTCCCAACTAGTGTTCCATTTTTGTCCTAAACTTTTTATAGGGATGACTATTTTGTCCGCCATGAGTACAGTGAAAATGACTATCTCTTCCTCTAACACATCCTCAACCTCTTCCAGAAAATTGACCTCATTCCCTCCCACCAGAAGAAATATGAGCTGAAAATTTCTTAGTGGTTTTGAGAAGTAGACATTGTTTAAAGACAAGAATAAACATCCTTCATAGTGGGTCACTCTTTTCGTGCCAAGATACTAATTTTAGCACTTTCAAATACTCGGTTCAAACTAAGATAAAGAGTTTTGCGAGTTCTTTTTTTTTCTACGCATGGCAGCAAATGAAGAAAAGAAATGATAAAGAGTTAAGTTCACCCCATAATCCTTACTTAGAAGAGTGATTATTGTACACTCCACAGCAATTATTGAGCTCTGGCTAACACTTCAGTGAAGATAATTTGGCTAAGATGGTTACTTGCATATTTGGCAATCAAATTTTTTCCTCCAAAACATATCTACTATGATAATAAAAGTGCAGTTCATGTAACACACAAACTTCATATTTTATCGTTGTGCCAAACACATTTAGACTTAGGATCATTTCACTATGCTTCTCCTCTTCTCTGTTGTTGGTAGGCTTTTTAACAAAAACACTAAAAATTATGTGCTTATACTTGAAGAGCTCTTGATACTTCCTACTGTCAAACCATGAGTTAGAAAGGACATGTTAAGAGAACTAATAGTGGCCACAATAATAGGCTTGGCTATAGGGATAATTATGTTAGAACATCAACACCAGACTTCTAATTACAGGTTGATTATGTATGATAAATAATTGAACCTTGATCAAGACTATTTACCAACCATCGATGACCTTCTCTACAAAAACGCTCACCAGTTCATTGAAACCTATTTTGTCTTACAAAATGAAAGATACTCTTCTTAATTGATTTTCTCTCATATTCCATCTTTTGGCTCTATGTTATTCTTTTACTTGATTCGATAATGTTTATAACTATAAGAAATGTTATTTTCAAAAAAGAAAAACCATTTTTAGAAAACGCACATTTACCAATACCTTTAAATCAATATCTACCACATATCATTTTCAAAAAAAAAAATAATAATAATAAAACCAATCATATATTCTTACCAAATTTTAAAAACAAAAACTCAAAATACATAAACAAACACCACTTAAGTAAACTTATTATAATACTAAATCCTCTTGTAAAGACAACAAATAGAATCATATTAAGGGGGTAAACAAAAAAACAACAGATACTAATTTGTTTTCAGTTTTCAACCACTGGCTAGGACTATCTTTTTGTGATAATCCATGTTTTGAGAGATTTAGGTATTGAAATACATACCTTCAAGTGACCAATGCCCAACTCCGTCAGCAATGCCTAGCCAGTTCTGGCAAGCTACAAAATAAGCATCCCTACCACCTGTCAATGCCTGGACATTATTACTTTTTGTATTATTTAACCTTACCAACTCCAAAGCCAACCATCAATTTGAGCAACTTAACGCAATTTAACCTTACCACTAACCTCCTTTTAGTTAGAAGTCTATGCAACGAATTCTCTACATATTATTTTCTAATTAGTCATTCTTTTTTTGCCAATTAAAGAGTTAGATTTGGATTTACCTTAGAAGGATGTTGCAATAAAGCAGCAGCCGAACACAAGAAAAGTTCTATTGTTGGTGTTTCCTTCCTGTTTGAACACAAGAGTAAGAATTTGGTGGACGAATAAGTTTTACTTATATGTTATCAACATACATTTATTTTATTTGGCTTCTGTATTAGATCCTAGTTATTCCCATGGATAACATCCTATAATTGCAGTTACTATAAAAGTTCATCCCTTAATTATTATTACAGAAATTATCCTACAGTTGATACATGCCCATAAAATATTAAAGCTGTATTTTCTCGTACAACTTCATTGAGCTAAAAGTTAAGGCAAATACAGCATTACCAGAATATCAAGTGTTGACTTGACCTTTTCTTATAAGATGTACAAATATAAGAATAAAAATCATGTGAATAATGTAATCCTAATTTTGATTATGGGCTAAAGAGGTCCTCAACCCATTCCTCAAATACAGACTATAAGTGTATGATCAAATAAACCAGCACTCGATTTTGTATTTTAAGGATAGAGGTGTCATTTTCCTTTGCCTCTAAAGTCTACCAAACTCAATTAGTAAATTGGAAAAGACAGTCACTAGAGACAGACGCCTGCACCAAATTTTTCCGAAATATAGGAACTTAAAAATACTTAGGAAGGGAAGAGGTAGGGATAGAACAAATTAGGAGTGCACCTCTCCAAAGTAGGTCCAACTGATGGCACTTCCACTGCAGTGGAAACTGAGACCTCGACATTATTAACACTTAGAGGGTCATCCTTGGTTATTTCTTCATCCTGATCGAGGAATGCAAATCGTCATCTAACGGCAAACTGTATATACACAAAATAACTTAATGCCTTTTAATGAGAAAAGAAGCATTCAAAATTAAAACATAGAAAAGATCACATGCTAGATGGGAAAAATTCCTAACATCTTGCAGTTTCAAATGAAGTATCATGCATATAGATAACATAATAATTGAAAAAAAAAAATTGCCTGTATGTTTGCAGCATGTACGATTAGGAGGTGGAAAAGGAAATCAATTTAGTGTAAAATAATATATGAATCCATGTGGAATTTGAAGATTAAGGACATGAATGAATCATTTTGCATAAAAATAGATTAAGATCAACAATTAAACAGGGCTGGCCTACTATCTGCAAGGTATCCTGAAAGAAAAGCACAACTCATGGTAGCTGTAACATGAAACAGAAAAAGAATAAAATAAAATAAACTAAATTTTCATAGGAAAGGGCAACTTCCAAAATGTTCAACACAAAACAACAGAAAAAAATTTTCATAATAAAACAGAACATACTACTTAAAGTGAACCAGATGGTCTTATGATAACTACAAGCCATGATTTTAGGTCCAAATAATAGCTCAATCACTGAACTAGCAAGCAAAAACTTCATCACCATAAGAGTCTTCTACCAAGAGAGTGCTCTCATGACAGTCGTAATGAGCTCCCTGCTTTTCACAAATTTAAGCCCTTTAATAAACTAATAGCTTTACCAAATTGTACTTCCCAAGCCAAGGAAATCCATCGTGCAACCTTTTATATAATGCTCACAAAAACATATTGTCACTACCTGATAAATGATTTCCCAAATTCAGTCGAATAAAGTTCAATGAGGAAGAATGCCTAAACTTTTATGAATATGTGAGCTATTCATTTTATATCTTCTAAATATTTATTAGAAGATCCATTCAAAAATTCATTGTCCATTGATGACATGCATGCATCGGATTTAAGCAAAATCAATAGAAGATGGAGAGAGCTTATCATAAGACAATGGAAGCATTTGAACAGTATCCCTTCTCCCACCTCCCACAACAAGGCCATTGAGATTTTTTTTTTTTTTTAATATGTTATAACTCTGATGAAGACATATTTAATGCACTTTCCAAAACTGGTAACTAGATAGCCTCAATATAGAGAAATGAAAATAAGAACCAACGACGAAATATTTATTCATGGGAGACCTATCAAAACTTATCTCCTTTTCACAGACAAACTTCCAATTCACTATATAATGATTGAGCTGCTTTACATGGGCTCAAATTTTGTTTTTGATCATTTAAAGGCTATGATATGGTAAAGGTGACATAAATGGTCCGGTTCCTTGCCGGAGTCTAGGTTATAATAAAAAAAAAAAAGGTAAATCCAACATATTCCTATTATAAAAGGAGAAATCATTAACAGATTAAAACCTGCACTAATGGCAGAAGAGCACTTGTGTATTTCAGAACTCATTGGTTTCTGTGTATTTAGGCAAAAAAGGGAGGAGGGTCCATGAAAGTTCCCGTTGCTCTAAATCTTTAGGTGTGCTGTGAGCAAATTAACTCTGATTGCAAGCAGAGTAGAAGATAGAGCAAGCCAGTTTGATAAATTACAAGATATCCTTTTTAGGTTTTTGGGCTTCAGGGCAAGAAAGACAGGAATATGGTAACTTTCCTACATGTTTTCTCACCTTCAGGGCAGCATGTTGCCCTAGCCATTCTCAGGAAGCTTCATTAAGTACTTCCAAGACACATGTCAATTGGGTGTAGTTCATGCTTATTTCTAGTTTCATATTACAGTCTTTATATACAGAATTAGTATGGAACTGGAAATACTTGATAAAATGACAGCAATATTTAAACATGGTAGTGCTTCATCCAATGATCCTACTGTCCATTTTCTTACATGTTATATGTCAAGCTTCAAGAACTAAGAATTATTGATGCATCTTTAAATGAATCAAGACTGGCTGTTGTGGGATGCATCATACTTTGAAAATGAATTCTGTGGCATAGTTGAACTATATTAGGAGATTCATCGGATGATGTTTGGGATAAACGATTATGTGGATATTAAAAACCCATATGGAACCAAACTAGTGATCTTTTACCAAGATAATTTACAAAATGATTCAGTAAAGTGACTGTAGTCAGGCATAACCAAGTTTCAATCACCAAAATATCCTCCTATACTAAGTTTAGTGATAATGAATTAGTAAGATGAAAGTTGTAAACCACAAAACAAATCAATCAATATCTTAGTAGTTAAAATACGAAAGAACCAAGACTAACCGGTTTTGAGATCACAATTCCATGTGCGTCAACAGACTCATCAACTGTGATAAAAGTTGTTTCTTCATGAAGAATTGGATCAGCTCTGGACTCGGGCCTAACTTCAACACCCACATTGTTTGACACTATATCTGTGCTATCTTCCATGACAGCCGTAGAGACTTGCAAAACTTCTGTGCTCTGGCTCTTATCGTCACTTTCATGAGATGCATAACTATCAAGCAATTCATCTTTGAATTCAGATTCTGAAGAAAGAAACTGAGGTGCTATTTCCCTTGAAGAGCTACCTTCTGAAACTTCCAAAGAAGCACAAACCTTCTCTACATCCGAAACAAAATCCATCTTCGAATTAACAGGAGCCGTGACCATTTTGCTTTTACCATTTCTTTCACAATCATCTCCAAACTTAGAGTGAAGCTCAGACACACTACTAGAACTTAAAGTTTCATCATAGCCCTCCTTTCTAGAATCTTCCTTTGAATGTACATTGGTTTGCAAATCAAATTCAACGGCAGAGCCAGAAGTATCACATGTTTTCATCTCCGAAACCAAGTTTTTGGACAATATTTCATCGAAGTCATATCTACGATCATCCCAAGCCTCCACCGCATCACTATCATTGGCCTGATCAGGCACTTCCACCGCCTCCTTCAAAATATCACTAGATTCCTTCTCTACTTTTGCTACATTAGCATTTCTAGCCGGTGATTCTTCTACTTCTACATTTCTTTCAATTTCAATTTCGCTTAAATTCCCGAACCGGAACAAAACGCTACCGTCGGTACAATCTACCGAAATCAATTATCGGACTAATAAGATAAGATAAAGAATACCCACAAACAAGCTAACTGAAAACTATAATTTAAAAGCATAATTTTCCACTTAAATGAGAGAATAGGATAGGCTAGGATAGCAGAGCGTACCCGAAGCGGCAATGATATGGAAGTCCGCCGAAGCAGAATTGTTAGTAGAACAGGAAATGGATTTGGGAAGCTTAGAGTACGTGCTACGAAACCTTGGTTTTGGAATAGAGAGAATTCCAAGTGGCTTTGGAGAGAGAATGCGTTGGGTCAGTGAGAGAGTATGAGAGCAGTTGAAGCCCATTGATGGAGCTTCCAAGGAAGCGAAGAAGAAGAGATCACTCATACCATCGGGATGGAATTCCGGTTGAAGTTGATGACTCGTTGCTTGGTTTGTTTGTCTTGTAATTTCAAGTTTTGGATAATAATACGTCGTCTCCATTCATTTTTTTTGAGGGAAATATTTTATGTGGACCCCTAATTCACAGCACCCATACACTTGGAAGAGTGTCAATCAATCCCAAAAATCGACTGCCGTATTAACTTTAAGAACTGAAGGGCGTAACTGTTTTTATCGTTTTATCCATTTAACTAAAACTCTCTCTCTCTCTCTCTCTCTCTCTCTCTCTCTCTCTCTTATTTTCAATTGGAAATTATAATCCTACCTCTATTTATTAGCCTAAAAAAAAAAAAAATTCCCAAAAACAAACGTTGAACCCTAAATATCCCTATTACCGCAGTTTAAGATTCAAATGACTTTTTTAGTACTAAAATCAAAATAAAAAAATTATGAACCAATTTTATAGGATTGATTTTAAAATTGTTGATTTTATGATTTCTTATGAAATGGAATAATCACCTAGCAACAATCAGTTTAATTGTTTGTTTAATATATGATCAATGCAATTGATATTAATAAGCAATTTTTAATCATTGGATTAAAAAATCATGAACCTGTCATTCATAAGCATTTATAAAGGTGAAATAAAGTAATTTTTGGTACAAGATTTATCTAGGTTTAGCCAACCCAAATGCCTACATTAATGCCTGTAACTATAGAAGTCTTTCTACTCAAAATTTTCCTCATTGTGAGGTTTTGTTCAATGACCAACCTCAAACCCTAGGTGAAAACACGAGCATTTTTGCTTCAATGCTGTCGCAAAACCCTTTTACAAATTCCCCAAAAAACTGTCTCTTCTTCAATCAGAAGTTATTAATATCCAAAGTTTTCTATAAAGGTTTAATAATGAATCATCATTCTTTTGTCAACCATAGATTATCATGGAATATATCATGTAAAATACAAGTGTTTATCTTATGCTTATTTTTATAACCTCTCTCTCTCTCTCTCTCCCCCTCTCTCTCCATTAGGTCATCACAAAGTTTTTGTTGTTTTCAACAAAATATATAAAAGAAGTAACCCTAGGAGATCATTAACTCATACCATATTTTAAGAAAGTTTGTTTTCGAAAAAATATATAAAAGAAGTTTGAAACTGTCAACTATTATATATTTTTTCAAAATTCATAATGGAATATTTAATGGTTTTAAATTGATAATTATACTTGACACAATAAACTTACAAGTGGATTATTCAAAGAGAGTACGTGTAGGGAATACTCGTCAATTTTTTTATGACAAGAAAGCAATATTTAGGATCGACAAAAATATATAATAATTTAAAGCAACTAGCAAGTATAGACTACTTGACAGAGCCATACATGTCTATTTGAAATTGACAAATATATCAATACTTGATGAATATTGTGAACGAGGCTTCCATCTTGCCAAAGTCGTGGCGACTTTGGTACTACCTTTTCAAGTTCAATGAGGAAGCTTGGGGGGTCATTGGATCAAGCCATGGAGGCAAAACCTAGAAAATTGAATGGATCTCGCCATCCGGGTAATTAACCGCGGGAAAGATGTGAGTGACAACAGTTGATCCTTTGTTTATGGACCTAACTACCCATCACCCATTCAGAGTTGAGGATGAGAAGTTAGGTGCGGACTTTCAGTCAACTCAGATAATGTTTGGCCTCTACTAGGGTCTACTCGGTTGATTGTCTCTAAGTCATTAATTCTATCCATCTTGATCCTATCTTAATTTTGCACACAATCAAGTTTTATCTTCTTTAATTACATGTGGATGAGACAATTTATATACATCCATAGAAAGAAGGAGGAGAAGGAGTTACATTTGCCTTGCAAACATGGGCGATTTGGGCGATGGGATTACATCAATTGTTCAACTAATGCGTAAAAAATAATTAATAATAATATGCAATTAGAATTATAAAGAAAATTAGCTAACACTTCATAGGTCATGCAAACAAGATAATTAATTACATAAAGATGAACTAATTGATTTAAACCAATCAAGGCTCATCACATCATCCAAAACATTTGATAACAATGAAAGGATTAATCTTAAGCACATCAATCATATATCACAAAGCAAACAGAAGCAAACATTTCATTTTAAATTTGAAAGAGTACAGAAAATTATTATATGGGAGGCTAAATTCATATTTATAGCCACAAAAGGGTGTGTGCCTGTTCTTGAAAGAGGCATGCGCCTCTGCTGAATCAAGAACAGGTGCACAACTATACATAGGCAAAAACAAAAATTTTAACAATCAAAATAGCAAGCAATGTTTTATCATAGTTAATTAGAACAAAATAAAGTTCTTAGAAGAATAGTTCAAATGGACAAATTAAACTAGCAAGGGTGTAACACATGATTTTATAATTCTATCAAAGATTCATACATCAGTTCATTTCAATAACTTTCACAAACTATAGTAAATAGAACATTAGTCACTAACATAGCATAATCATCACTAATCATATATTACTAAGCTAAGCATGCATTGCCTAATTAATCCTAATCTAATCATACTTATCTTAACTAACAAGTTAACTAACTAATCAACTAACTAATTAACTAATTAACAAAATAATTGACTAACTAAACATGGCATAAAACAATCAATTCCTAAGCTAAACATTACTCTTAAACATGCTACTAATTATGGTAATTAATCTAAACATGTTACTATCGAAACATTTAGAGAAAACTATGAAAAGAATTAAGGAATTAGGCCTCAATTATGCACCCTTTTCAAGGGGTAATTACCTCACTTCCAAAGCTTAAACCTGAAGAAAACTAATTTGTCAAGGCTTTTTAGAGAAAACCTTGACTTAAACAAAGTGTTTAGCAATTAATTTTGAGTGTTCTCCACTAATTCCACATATGTCTTCCATGCCTTTCACCTTGGGATCATAAATTCTTATATAGATGCACTGTAGCAATACAAATATCTTATTTTTTCAATGTGGGATCTTGTAAGTAGGCATGCGCCTACTCACCATACGAGAGTGTACCTTGATGTGTATGCACCATGCCTACTCTAGGTGGATTTCTGTGTTTCTAGATGTTTCCCAATGTGTCCACAACCTTCTAGGGCGGGCGCCTCTAAATAGTATAGGCGTATGCCTACTCTGTTCATCTTGGCACCTAGTTTCCGCACTGTTTTGGGTGCTTTGGCTATTTGGCTACTTTGGTTGTTTTCTAAGAGTTCAAAGCTTTGATCGAGAGGCAAATACCTTTGATAATGGTAACATGTCTCATCATCAGGCCTCAAATCATAGACCAAAATTCCAATGCCTACACATATACTCTAATTCATTGGAGCAGGGATTGTTTATGTGCAATGGACTAAAATAGCTACCATAGAAATAGTTTGCTTGACCCGATAAACTTCTAAATCCCCTAATAACAGGAATCTTTAACAAAATAGACGCACTATCTAATTAACTCAACTTTTTTATGATTATCAACTATTTGTTGTCTCTTATCGAGTGCTTCTATTAATTTTGTTTTAGTATGATTATAAGCTTTTTTCTTACAATGAACTTGAGCTTAATAACCTAATCTATTTTCTAATTCTGTTATTGTTTGATTAATAGATTCTAATTCATTTCTAGTATTTTCTTTAAAATGTCTATAAATTCTAAACATTTTTAAATTTGATATTATAATCATAACCTTCAATTATAATTGGAAGTCAATCAATCCATCTTTTTTCATTATATCGTTGTGTTTTTTTTTTTCTAGCAAACTCAACTATAGCTTAGCAATCTATTTGTATGGTGAAGGATTTTTCAAGATATAATCGGAATTTATCAATTCCATAAATGTTTGCTAAATTTTCCATCTCGATGTTATGTAAAAGGGCTTTGCTCCTATATTATCCTAAAGCATAAGCACAGATTTTGTCCTCTTTTCAAGATATATGCTCATTTTCTTTACATTTTAAAACGGCTCCCCATCCTTCTTTACATCCATCATATTCAATAATAATGTAATTCTTTAGAAGTTGGCAGGGTTAAAATTGGTAAATCTTTTACTTCTTGTTTTATTGCTTTGACTACTTCTATATCCTTTTATTAAAATATTTTTTACCCTTCTTTTGTGTTTTAGCATATAATGCTACAATCTTTTTTGCTAAGATACATAATATACATTCTTGCATAATTTAGTAATCCTAAATTGATTTTAGAGTCTTTGCATCTACCATCACATTAGGATAGTCTAATATTTTTAATGTAATGTGTTTTTGACATTGTATAAACCCTTTTCCTATAACATGCCCTAAAAATTCTATTGTTTCAATAGTCATAACCATTTTCTTTTCGTTAATAATTATTCCATTTTGAATGAATTTTTGAAGAATAATAAAGAAGTGTTTATAATGATCTTGTAAAGTTTTACTAAATACTAAAATGTCATCAATATAATATATACACATGTAAATTAATAATAATCTTTAAATCTATCATCCATTTTGCATTCAAAAATAGATGGTGCATCTTTTCATCCAAATGGCATAACTCATCTTTCGTATAAATCCAGTGGGACACTAAAGGTGGTCCATGGAATAGATTCTTCCTGCATTCGGATTTGCTAAAATCCAAATTTGCAATCAAATTTCGATTAATATTTTGATCCTTGAATTTTATTAATTAATTGTTCTTTACCAGGTATTTTTATACCCATCAATATATGTATTATCATTTAATCTTTCTGAAAGTTTTGGAGGTATGCAGTTATAAATAACAACACACTAAACTGTAATATAAATCGGCACAGGAGGATTTTTACGTGGTTTGGTTATAAAAATCTACGTCCACGGACAGCTATAGAGCTACAATTCACTATGTTCTTGTTTGTACAATCTTTAGGACCTTTTATAGTGCTGACTCACTCTCACACACTGACCTAATCTTTGACAAACAAAATCTTCGCAAAGATCCTAAACACTGGTGACACTGCTCACTCTCTATCACAGATAACTTAACAGTATACTGTTAAGTTACACATAACACCCGATGTTTGACACAGAATTACATAAACACTCAACCCTCAAGTTATCTTAAGTGTCTACTAACTCACTCAGACTTAATCAACAATTCATGTACAATTTTTAACACTCATACATGAAACAAAGACTCAATAAATCAAAGTAACAAAGACATTCCTTTTGTGTTGAAGCTTTCTTTTATGAAGTCATGGAATGCCGTGACCAACTCTCTCAAGAACATACCCAGTATATAATGCGCAAAAGCTCTCTCATCACAACTATGCAATAACTCGGTATCTATTGAGAGGTCTTGACCGAAATCTTCCTAGAAATCCTGTAAATATCTCAATCAAGATTGCATTAGGAATAGGATAAACTAAAATAGGAAGTGTTTGTTGAACCAGGTATGGCAACCCAGGGGGGGGGGCTGAATTGGGTTTTTATTTATAAAAACGGATTTAGAAAACTTTTCTTGAAAGATCAAAATTATTTAACAAGATGAAAATAGAATGCACTCAAGAGAATAGCAAAAAAGAACAATCACAAGTGCAAGTAAATATGAAGAGGATAGGGATAGAGAGAGTGCAAACTCAATTTACGTGGTTCAACAAACCTTGCCTACGTCCACGGGCTCCAGGCTCCATAAGCTAGGCTTTCCACTAAGTTGTAGAAATCTTTACAACTTGCTTGATAAACAACCTCACCAAGACTTCAACCCTTGATAACACCACACCAAGAGTTCTTCTTGATGAACAACCTCACCAAGGCTTTTTTCTTCAACTCTTGATAACACCACACTAAGAGTTCTTCTTGATGAACAACTTCACCAAGGCTTCTTCCTTCAACTCTTGATAACACCACACCAAGAGTTCTCTCAAGGATAACTATTATCCTTTACAAGAAGATCTCACTCTCACCACAATACAAGAACAAAGATAATTGTTTACAATAAAAGTACAACTCTCTTCAAGGAGTAGATAAAGAATATAAAAACTCTCTAAACTTGATATTTCTTTACTTTGTTGCTTGATGGATTCCTGTTGAATGCATGGGAGAAGGGCTCCTTTTATAGGCAAATGAGATGAACTTAATCAAGTGAAGACACCAACTCCAAATTTTCTGCCCACCATAAAAACTGTAATGTTGTCTGCCATTTTTGTCAATGTTCCATTTGAAATTTGAAAATCTTGTTCTTAAACTTTGGTGCCTTTAACATGTAGTCTTCTCCTTAGCTTCCACACTTCATTTTAATAAGCCTTTTCTTGATTTTACAATTATTTTAATGATCTTACTCTTGCACATAAATAAACATGTTAGTAAATCTCAATGAATCAATGTGTATTATTATCATCAAAATTATCATGTAGCCTTAGGGCTAACAGTGTTTATAGTGAAACTCCTAAAGTAACAAGGACTCATCAAATATCCTTCTATTTTGATTAGGATACAAGAAATATTATCCTAATCTATAAAGGTATTTATTGTGAATCAAAAAGCTTCCTATAATAATCATCTAGAAACAGTATAATAGGAATCAAAAATACTTTTCTTATTTCTATCACAAGTTAACCAAAAACTTAACATGTGCATGACACATGTTTTACGTCAACACCAGTAATCTCCCCCTGTTTGACAACTTGTGATGAAATCACTGAACTGTTTCTAAGAACATCTCACGATAAGTTAGACATCACTGTAAGTAATCAAGAACCATGAATCAGACAAGTATCTCATGCAAAGAAATAATCAGAAAAACTGTTGTGAATCACATAACAGCATACTGTCATAAGATATATGACTGATCAAAGTACTAAGTGACGTTTCACTAGTACACTCAAACTCAGTTGCAGAACAAATGAAAATATATGTCAAACACTGCTGCATTCAAAATCATCAACAACATCCATCCAATTTACTGGAGCAGATTGACATCCATTGACACAAATCAGCAAGCCATTCAAGTGCACACAACACTTGAAAGATAGTTCATTCTCCCCGTCACTTCTTACTTATTCCTTTGAGAAACAACTAACACAAAAACAAAATTAGTAAGCAGAGAGAATCATGAGTCAAACGAAGGATAGAGACAGTAAATTAAAAATAGTTCAAGAGAAAGTTCAAAAGAAAGTAGCAAAGAGTTCTCTTCTCCTTGATCTTCTCCCCCTTGATTTGAGCACAAGTGGCCAAAATTCTAACCAAGTCTCGAAGATTTTCTGACTGGTAGGGAGGTAGAGCTGCCAGGGCGCTGGACAGATTTGTGAGCCACATGTTTAACCCTACGTCGAGGAGTGGATGTAGGCTGATCAGATGGAACTGGCTCTGGTTAAGCTGTAACTGGTACTGTATGTTCAGAAGAGACTGGTGCTGGTGGTGCTTCAATAGTAACCGAGGAAGTTGCAGTAACTTCAGTAACAACTCTGCGTATCTCCTTCTTAATTCTTTTTGCACTGGTTTTAGTGGTGTTAGCAGGCTGTTAGGAAGAGGGAACTAGAGACTCAGTTGCTGGAAGAGGGGGTGATGGATGTGATGGTGGATGAGATTCTTCTGCAGCTGCTACAGGGATAGGAATATCCAGGGATTCTTTCTCAGTAAATGGTGAGGTCTGTTTCATTTTGGAATCTATTTTTGTTGGTACATCTAAATCAGATTCATCTTGCAAAGTGAGAGCTGATTTGTCTGGTTTCTGCTTCTTCTGATTAGATGATTTCTTCACCACTTTAATTTTCTTCTTTCCCTTCCTGTTATATCCCTTGACAAAAGCCTTGTTTGATTTTTTTTTTTGGCTTCTATGATTCTGTTTTGTCTTTCTTAGCAGCATGCTGTGCAACAAGACTTGATGGAATTTGAGCTTCTTCCTCAGGTTGAGGTTCAGTGACTTCTGGTATGTCATCAGCTGGTGTTTCTAGAATCACAGGTTCAGGTTCAGGTTCCATGGAGTGTGGTGTTGTGGACTGAGGCTGTCCTAGAAACTGGGCTTCCAACACAGATTGTTTGTGTTTGATGTCTTTCAAATCCTGTAGAATATCTGTCAAAGCAGAATTGATCAAGTCAAGTTTTTCTTCAACAATTTTCAATTGATTTTTCCTGACTCTTGCTGGTTTAGGTTCAGGCACAGGCAAATCAGTTTGATCATGCAATCTTTGAAGGAATCCCTTGGTAATAGACTTAGACAGAATTTTAGTCTGTTCACTAGAGCTCGCAGGAATGTTGTTCTGAGCAAGTATGCCTTGAATCAAACATGAGAACACAAGCAAGTGGTAATCAGAGTGATAGGAACCAATTTGAACTATTGTTCGATATGTTAACAGTCCAAAGTTTACTGGTCTATTAGTTCCTAGACAAAAGAGAAGTTTCATTTTGTCTTCCCAAATTTGATTTTGATGGGAAGAAGGAAGCCAATTAAATTGGGCTATCTTGTGTAACACTCAGTATTTCTTCCTAAGATATTTCTGGTCAATACCATCTCTGGGTTTCTATTCGATATCTGTTCGACCAGTTACTTCCTTAACTATTTCAGCCATGTTAAACTCTTCATCTACAGAATGCATGCTGCCTATTGGAATGTCTAGAAAAGAGTTTATGACACTGGGAGAGAATTTCACAAACTTCCCCCAACAATAGACTTTATGGTAATGAAAACTCATAGGATCATCAATGGCACTTGAAATATTAGCATAAAATTCCTAAATTAAAGTTTTTACAGGAGGAAGAAAGTTTGATACCGTTCGAGTCCAATAATTGGACTCAATCATCTCACTGATACCATATGTGTTGAAGTCTGAGAGTTTCACTGGCCTTTCCAACTGTAGCTTTCTCTGTGAAGTAATCTTGTCAAACTTCTATTTGACTGCAGCAGTGAGAAATTTGTTGTATTTTGGCTTGACCTTGTCATTGATCTTCTTCACTGGTACTCGTTCGTCCTCACTGATGGCTAGATCGACTGCACTCATTGCATGTTGGTGTTGCGTAGGAGATGACTGACTGCTGTCACTACTGTTGTGACTGGAGTCATTTGAAGAAGAAGCACTGGCTGTTGACTTTGAGGTTGCCATAGCTAAGGTTTCCAAACTGTAGAAGGTTTTTCAGAGCAGAAACAGAGAGCCAAGATGCGGGATAGGGAAGCAACTGTGGATGAGGGATTATATGAACAGGAGAAGCCCAGAAACTGTTTGTTATATATACTAGGCCGATTTTTAAGGAATTTCTGATTTTCATCAAGAATTAATTAATGACTTTCCTTTCCAAAAACTGTTTAATAACTCCCTTCAAACACATCAATTCAAATTTGATTTAAATTCAAATATGGAATACTAATAGAATTAGGATTCCCGCCATTGAGACTTCTCCCCCTTAATTCAATGATGCTGACAAAATTTGACACATGGACACACAAGTGACTTATATTTAGAATAAGTATATAGGTCATTGTTATGAAAAACGTAACAGAACACAGTTAACAATATCATAATAGTAATATCTGAATTATCATATTTCTCATTCTAAGAAAGCATGTTTTTGGAGCTGAGTAATTTATACATTAAAGCTTATTTTTAATCTATTGAGTGAACAACTTGAGAATGCTTCTTACACACACAAAAGTTGATTTCAATGGAAACTTTATTCGATTAATACAGTAGCTTTCACACAATGTAGAGATAGCCTTTTTCATATGAGTAGGTGACCTCAACATATTTCCTAGATACCCTGAGGTTACTCTCAATGATGGCTTTCACACATCATATATTGGTAGCCCTCACTGTATTTTTTATTTTAACTCAGTATCTAGTACAAATTTTATACCATAACTCAAACATGCTAATTTAGAAGGAAACTTATGATACTACAGATATGAATAACATAACAGTGTACTGTGATTACTCATATAACTGACAAATACCTAATGCTTTTCTCAGATTTTTAAACCTTGTTGTGTCCAATGCCTTAGTGAACAAGTCAGCTAATTGTTTATCAGTGGAGATGTGCTCAATGTGTATCACCTTAGATTTTACTAGTTCCCTTATAAAATGGTATCTAATATCAATGTGTTTTGTTCTAGAATGCTGAACAGGATTTTTAGAAATATTTATAGCACTAGTATTGTCACAAAACACAGTTATAGGCTTTTGTTCAATACTATAATCACTCAACATCTGCTTCATCCACAATAGTTGCGTACAACAACTCCCTGCTGCTATATATTCGGCTTCTGCTGTAGATAAAGAAATTGAATTCTGCTTCTTGCTGTGCCATGAAACCAAGTTAGTACTGAGATAAAAACAACCTCCTGAAGTACTTTTTCTGTCATCTGCATTTCCTGCCCAATCTGCATCACTGAACCCTGTAAGACAATCATTTGTATCTTTAGAAAACCATATCCCATAATCACATGTTCCATGAACATACCTGATGATTCTCTTAGCTGTTGCAAGATGTGATTCTTTGGGATTTGCTTGAAACCTTGCACAAAGTCCTACACTAAAGCTTAAATCTGGTCTGCTTGCTGTGAGGTATAGTAGGCTACCAATAATGCTTCTGTACAAGCTTGCATCAACATCCTTTCCTATATTATCTTTTGAAAGTTTTAGATTAGTACTGATAGGAGTTTTCATTGGTTTTGCATTCTCTAGCCCAAACTTCTTTACAAGATTTTTGGCATATTTTGACTGAGATATAAATATCCCATCATTCATTTGCTTAACCTGTAATCCAAGAAAGAAATTTAATTCTCCTACCATGCTCATCTCAAACTCTTCCTGCATCAACTTAACAAACTCATTAATTTTTCTTTTGTTAGTTGATCCGAAAATAATGTCATCAACATATATTTGAGCAATAATAAAATAGGTTAATGCATGTTTGATAAACAAGGTCTTATCATTGCTGCCTCTTTTATAACCTTTATTGATTAAAAAATTTGTCAACCTTTCACACCAAGCTCTAGGAGCTTGTTTCAAACCATACAAAGCTTTGTGCAATTTGTACACAAAATCAGGATGTTTAGGATCTTCAAATCCCTTAGGCTGCTCAACAAAGATTTTTTCATTGAGATAACCATTTAAAAATGCTGTTTTAACATCCATTTGGTACAATTTGAAATCAAGCAAACAAGTAATTGCAAGTAGTCATCTGATTGACTCAAGTCTAGCTACAAGTGCAAAGGTCTCATCAAAGTCTATGCCTTCAACTTGTGTAACCTTATGCAACTAACCTAGCTTTGTTCCTTACTACTTGACCACTTTCGTCAGTTTTATTTTTAAAAATCCATTTAGTTCCAATGACATTTGTACCTTCTAGTCTAGGAACTAGTTCCCATACTTCATTCCTTTTAAACTGATTAAGTTCATCTTGCATAGCTTGAATCCACACCTCTTCTTTTAAAGCTTCTTTCACATTTTTTGGCTCAACTAAAGACACATAACATGCAAACCTTACCTAATTTCTTACCTTGCTCCAGGTTTTCATCATGCCATCTAGTGTTCCAATGATAGAACTTGTTGGATGTACCTTCTGAATCCATGTGGGTGGATCTTTCTTTTCATCTTCATTCCTAATTGAATTTCTATTCAAATCTGAGTTGTCAGATGTTACTTTTATGTCAGGTGTAACAGCAGCTGTTTCCTCCTTCATAACAGCATCTTCCTTTTTGCTGCTGTCTGAATCTGATTTTTCTGTATCTTCATGAAGCTGGTTATGTTTTCCTCTTGTGAGTACTTTGCATAATCATCAAGGTCATCAAATAGTACATTTGCAGATTCCATGACTGCCTCAGTTCTCAGATTGTAAACTCGAAATGCATTGCTGTTTTGAGCATATCCCATGAAGACTCCTTCATCACTCCTTGGATCTAATTTTCCTAACAGTTCTCTGTCGTTTAAGATGTAACACCTGCATCCAATGACATGAAAGTATTTCAAATTAGGTTTTCTTCCTTTCAAAATTTCATAAGGTGTCTGGTTAGTGCCAGGTTTAAGAAAAACTTTATTTGAAATATAACAAGCCGTGCTTATTGCTTCAGCCCATAGCCTTTTTGTCAACTTCTTGCTATTAAGCATCACTCTTGCCATCTCTTGAAGAGTTCTATTCTTCCTCTCCACAATGCGATTCTGTTTAGGGGTTTTGGGAGCTAAAAATTCATGATCAATTCCATGATATTTGCAAAAGTCAGCATAGCTAACATTTTCAAACTCCTTGCCATGATCACTTCTTATTCTCACAATCCTTCCAATGTTCCTATTTTGCTCATTTTCAAGCTTAACACAAAGGTTCCTGAAAGCATCAAAAGTGTCAGATTTTTCTTTAATGAAATCAACCCAAGTATATCTAAAAAAATCATCCATACAAACAAATATGTATCTCTTACCTGTAATACTTTCAATTTGCATAGGACCCATAAGATCCATGTGAAGCAAATCAAGTATCTTAGATGTGCTAATATGTGGATTTGATTTGTGTGAACTTCTGATTTGTTTTCCCATTTGACATGGTCCACAAATTTTATCAATTTTGTCATCAAGTTTAGGAACTCCTCTTACAGCACCTAACTTAGTTAATTTAACCAAGTCTTTGTAATTTAAGTGTCCTAATTTTTGATGCCACAATTCTAAATCTGAAATCCTAGCATGAAATGCAATTTCTACTAAATAACAGTTATCCAAAGATCTATTACCTTCTAGAATGCATTTACCAAAATTATCAAAGACCATGCATTTGTTTTGTGTGAAGTTAACAATATACTTTTCATCATAAAGCTGACTAATGCTTATAAGATTAGCTTTCAAATCTTCCACTAGAAGGACATGTTTAAAAATTGGGTAGGCGTTTGACATTCAAAGTACTTTTACCAATGATCTTACTTGTTGCTCCATCTCCAAAGGTGACATTTCCATCCATGCATGCTTTAAAGTTTGTCCAAAACAATTTATTTCCAGTCATGTGCCTGGAACAACCGCTGTCAAAATACCACAAATCATTAGATGCATGATTAAGTGCAGTAAAGGTAACATGACATACTGTTTTATCTTTCTTAACCCACTGCTGTTGTGATTTTGGTAATGTTTTAAATTGTTTTGACCTTTTATGCAAAAGATTCAACAATTTAAAGCATCTAGGCCTAATATATCCCTTTTTACCACAAAAATAGCAAATAGGAATGAACTTCCTTACCTTTTCAGGACTGGACTTGAACGAACTTAGGGGGGAAACAAATGTTTCACTGCTCTTGGAATTTGGACTTGACTTTAAAGAGTTCGGTTCAAAATTCTTACCTGATGTTGAGACTTTCACAAAAACTGTTTTTGATGAAGATGCAATATTACATTCTGTGTATCCCAATCCATTTTTGTTAGAGTTGTCTCTTCCAAGACTTAAGACCTGATCAAGTTTGGTTGCTCTAATTTTGAGTTGATCAACACACTTCTTGCTTTCAATCAGTTCTGTTGTGATTTTCTCAATCTGTACTGTTTTGTTTGTCAAAACAGTTTCAAGTTCGGTGATGTGGTTTTCAGCATAAGCTTTTTCACATTTCAGAATTTCAATCTCCCTTTTCAAAGTGTTGATTTTTTCTTTTTGACTCAGCCATTCACCATAGAGTGCATTGTATGTTTCTTGCAACTCTTCATAATATTCTAGTCCATCTTCTTCATCTAAATGATTAACACTGTCTTGACAATCTTCTATTATGTCTGACATAATAGCCTTTCCTTTATTTGCTGCAGATGCTGTAAATGCAACAAAATTGCTCATGCAATCTTGATCTTCTGACTCCGATTCTGATTCATCACTCCAGGTTGTTGTCAGCCCTTTGTTTTTCTTCTTGAGATTAGCACATTTAGATTGAATATGCCCATAACTAGAACATTCATAGCATTAAATCTGTCATTTCTTTTCAGGTTGTTTCGGTTTCTTTTTATCACTCTCCTTGCTGAATTTTCTGAACTTTTCTTCACTTGAGTTTGATGGTTTTCCTTGATTCTTTTTCTTGAAATTTCTTTTCATGAACTTGACATAATTTCTTGTTAGAAAAGCAATTTGTTTAGAATCAGTTTCATCAAGCTCATCACTACATTCATCATCAAATTTTTCAGCTTTCACATTAAATGCAATGCTTTTACCTTTTTGTTTCCGAGTACTTTGATTTATTTCAAAGTTTTGGAGAATACCAATCAGTTTATCAACTCTCATTTCATCAGTGTTTTTAACTTTCTCAATGGCTGATATTTTAGGTTGAAACTTGCTGGGACAGACCTAATTATCTTACTAACAACTTCTGCATTAGTAAAATTTTTGCCAAGCATATATGCTGAGTTTGTAATATGACATATCTTAGAGTAAAAATCAGAAATTGATTCATCCTCATGCACCATCAGATTTTAAAATTAAGAATTCAGCCTCATTAATTTAGATCTTTTAACTGATGCAGTACCTTCATGTTTTACCTCAAGTATGTCCCATGCTTCTTTGGCCACATTGCATCTAGAAATATGTCCGAAGTTGTTTAAGTCTACTGTAGCAAAGATTGCATTAAGAGCCTTGGAGTTCCAACTGGATCGTCGGTATTCTTTATTAGACTATTCGTCCTCTGGTTTTGGTTCGGCATTACCAAAAGCATTCAGCTTTGTTGGCGGTGTCCATCCCTTAAGTACACTCGTCCATGCCCTTTCATCAAGAGACTTGATATACATCATCATTCTTACCTTCCAATATGGATAATTATTGTCATCGAGAATAGGTGGTTGCATTCCAAATCCTCCATTGTGAATAAACTCCATCCTTCTAGATCAACGTGATTGTTTTCTTCACTTGTCTATCAGTGAACCCGCTCTGATACTAATTGAAAGTTCTGGAGGTATGCAGTTATAAATAACAACACACTAAACTGTAATATAAATCGGCACAGGAGGATTTTTACGTGGTTCGGTTATAAAAACCTATGTCCACGGACAACTATAGAGCTGCAATTCACTATGTTCTTGTTTTTACAATCTTTAGGACCTTTTACAGTGCTGACTCACTCTCACACACTGACCTAATCTTTGACAAACAAAATCTTCGCAAAGATCCTAAACACTAGTGACACTACTCACTCTCTGTCACAGATAACTTAACAGTATACTGTTACGTTACACATAATACCCGATGTCTGACACAGAATTACATAAACACTCAACCCTCAAGTTATCTTAAGTGTCTACTAACTCACTCAGACTTAATCAACAATTCATGTACGATTTTTAACACTCATACATGAAACAAAGACTCAATAAATCAAAGGAACAAAGACATTCATTTTGCGTTGAAGCTTTCTTCTATGAAGTCATGGAATGCCGTGACCAACTCTCTCAAGAACACGCCCAATATATAATGCGCAAAAGCTCTCTCATCACAACTATGCAATAACTCGGTATATATTGAGAGGTCTTGGCCGAAATCTTCCTAGAAATCCTGTAAATATCTCAATCAAGATCACATTAGGAATATGATAAACTAAAATAGGTAGTGTTTATAGTTAAACTCCTAAAGTAACAAGGACTCATCAAATATCCTTTTATTTTGATTAGGATACAAGAAATATTATCCTAATCTATAAAGGTATTTATTGTGAATAAAAAAACTTCCTATAATAATCATCTAGAAACAGTAGAATAGGAATGAAAAATACTTTTCTTATTTCTATCACAAGTTAACCAAAAACTTAACATGTGCATGACACATGTTTTACGTCAACACCAACACTTTCATAATTAATAATCATTCTAGCTTTATTTCTAGCTATTTCGACTTTATTTCTTACCATAAAGGCTGCTGATATATGTGGGCTATAACTTTTTCTTATTATAGCTAATTGTTGTAATTCTTCTATTTGAATCATAAATTCTTGTATATCTAAAGGTTTGTGTTTAATATCTACTGTTGAAATGACTACATCTTCATCTTTTAATAATAATTTAGCAAAATAATCCGGTTTTACTCTATATTTTATAGGATTTTCTGTAATTATTTGTTTTTTTTTTGGCTATAGTTAAGATGTCTTTAATTTTCTGTTTGTATGGAACTAAAGCTTTATTGTTAATTTTATATTATTAAATGATATAAAATTTTTTGTATCAAAAACTTCTAAGTGAATTTCTATCTCGTCCTCTAACTGTGGATATTCCTCTATGAAACAATATTGAATTAGTCCTCTTTTGTTAGTTTTTGCTTATCATATTGAGATATAAAATTTAAATTGTCAAAATTTTTCTCTTTAGCTATTAACCTTTTATTAATTTGTTCTAAATAAATGAGAGATGGTATCAATGTTTGAGATTTAAAAAATGTTACTAAATCTTTTGTTAATACTATTCCTCCATTGTTAGATAAAATAAATCTAGTCCTATTACGCAATCACAATGTAATTAACTAGAGAAAGTTTAATATTATCAGTTAAATTATGTGAGAATATAAATTTACGAGCATTAGCTAAATTAATGTTCATATGTCTCACCGTTTAAGCTTTTTTATATTGTTGTGAGATAAATTTTTCATTTACAAGATTTATAATGGCTTCGGTGTCCATGGTTGCTTGTAGTTATAATGAAGATTTATCAGGGAAAATAAAAGCAATCCATATAGAAATTGTTTTAGAAATTGTTTTGATCATAGGAAGCCATGAAAACTTTACATATTCTCCTTGAATAATTGGTTCCAAAGTAAATATTCCTAAATGAATTTTCTCTTGTTCATCAATTATTTTTTTCTATGCTTTTTCTTATTTGTGCTAATTTTAATTTTAATTTTTTTATTTTGTAACTGTTAATATTTTATTCTTAATTCTAATTTTTGGTCTCTTAATGATCTTTCTTTTGTCTCATTTTTATTTATTTATGGTTGTTTAGTTTTTTCTTTTCCTAAACATCTGTTACATATTACTTCATTACATATATAATAGTAATTTCTTTTATATAGATCTAGGTACCATTCACATTTATAGCAACACGTATCTAGCCCTTGTTCTTTTTGCCATTTATATTTGCATTTTGTTTTAGTAGTAATTTTAATCATACCAAAATTTATTTTTTCTTCATCTTCATCTATTGCATAAATAGAATATATTGAATCATCATCACTATCTGATGAAGGTGCATGTAGTTGAGCGCCAAACTTTTCTATAATTATATTTCTTACTTTATATTCTTTATTTTTAGTCTTTTATCCTTTAGTTGGGCATTTCTTGGCAAGTCTTTTGGATCTCTCTCTCTCTTTCTCTCTGTTTTGTAACTTAATCAAACCCTAGGTGAAAATATGTATTTTTATGGAAAACAAGTGACCTTATATACAAAAGAAAAGTTGAAATCGTCTATTATTATATATTTTTTAAAATTCATGATAGAGTCTTAATGGTTCTAAATCGACAATTATATTTAACACAATAAACTTACAAGTAAATTGTTCAAGAGAGGTATGTGCAGGGAATACTGATCAGTTTTTTAACATTTAGGATCGACAAACCTATGTAATAATTTAACCAACTAACAAGTATAGAATACTTGACAGAGCCATATTGTCTATTTAAAATCAACAAATATACAAATACTTTGACACTTATAAACTCTAATTCATGAAAATTGATCTTTTGTTTCCATGAAAAAATTTTTATTAATAAAATGTTATGTAACAAATAAAATTATATTTAGTTACTGCTTCAATAATCAAAACATATAGAAATTAAATACCTCAAATTTGTAAAATGAGAAATCTTTTGTTTTTTATTATCTAAAAAAATTATTTCATAAAATTAGATGCCCATGAATTTTTAGACACATCATTAAAAGTATGTTGGACATGCCTTCTAAATATTTGGTCTTCGCAATTGTAAAAGTTAACTTCTTTGTAGCAAGTTATGTATTGTGTCATATCTTTTATCACATATGCTTTTGAATATTTAAAACTTCTTAATTCAATCTCCACTTTATTCATCGTCTAATCGTTTGATTTTTTTTTTCATATTTAATAGAATGCCTGGTACGATGCCCATTGCCACTAGTTTTGGCAAATAATACACATTTATAATATGTGCAATTTTTTTAAATAAATATTTTAAATATCAATTTTACAATCTAAACAAATAAAATTAAAATAGACAAAAATGAAAATTAAGGCATAAAAATTTGAATTATAAGACAATTTGATTTTATAATAGAAGCTTATTTGACAAAGGTAAATTTTCAATAGCCACAATATTTTTCAAAATGGCACAAATGGCCCTTAATTTTTGGAAATAGCCTCAAATGACCCTCACAACAAATTACTTTCATTAAAATAGATGTCTAAATATGAAATGCCTAATAACTTTTTTACAATTATTTTTAAAAAGATAGGATACTAATTTGCCACTTAAGGTTTTCAAAAACCGCATGTTGCCTCATTATATAACTAAATGGCATCATTCACATAACAAAGCAAAAAATTTCATTGTCTCTCTCCTCTCCCCTTTGCCTCCTTCTTCGTCTCTCGTCTCAATCTCTGACTCCTCTCTCATTTCAAAAATCTCCCTTTCTTAACTACAAGGGAAACATGAGGAGGGAATTATGTTCAATAGGTCTATGAAGAGGTGGTTATGCAATGGGAAGGAGGGGTGCCTGAGCAATAGATGATTGAGGACAACTTACCAAATCCTTTATAAAGGGATAATTATTCACAAGACCATCGGACAAATTTCTTGATTAGATAGTTGTTTAGCCCTTTCAAGCAAAGATTGTTCTTTAAGTTCTTTTGTTTTGTCTTGCAAAATTAAAGAAATTATATAAAATTATAATGAAGAAATATTTATAAAATCAAAATGATATCATATAAAAAGAAAAATCAATTCTACTCCATATAAGATTATGTATACAAAATCTTATTAAAATATTACTAATAACTCAAGAATTGTATGCATTTTTTATACTCATTTCTAATTTTTTTTATCAAGTTAAACTTGTGCATTTCACCTCTCTTTAGTTTAGTTTTCAATTATTGAGTTTGTAGATGCTAAATAGAAGCTTTCTAGCAAGTTTTGCAATAATTTACATTTATAAGTTGGTCAAATAATTGGATTAACTATATTAATATCAAAAGAGCCAGATGGCGTGCCTTATATGGTTGGAAAGCTCTAGAACTTAGATTTTGGAGAATTTTATGGTTTATAATTTCTAGTTTCTTGGAAAAAGTTATGATGGTTGTAGTGTGAGAGACTTAATACACTATTTTTGCACAATTTCGAAAATATCTTCTCTGAAAAGTTATTAGAATTAGGGAAGGGCAAATCTTGTTTATAAGCTAGTTTTAATTGAAAATGATAGTTAGAAGTGAAATAAAATTGCTTTTCTCTACATAATAAGGAATTATCTAAAGCATGTAGAATTTCCTTTTACAATAAAGATTCTTTCCACCAATTGAAAACCATTAATACATATTTATATAAGGGTGCATTGAAGACTTTTTGAGGAGTTTTGGAGGAGGTTCGTTCATCATATGCAAGGGATCATTATTACATGATAAAAAAGCTTAGAGGAGTTGCTCAACATCAAAATTGGTTCTTCAAGGGTTTCTTCTTTCAATTCAATTTTGTTGTCTTTTTTAGTTGGAATTCATATCTTTTTTGTTCATGATGTTTCACTAAACTCCATACCTAGGGTGTCAATGCAATCTAACAATTTAATGCCATGTTATTAAGCTGATTATGCAATGTTAATGAATGTATAAAGAATGTTTTACTCAAGTTTGCATAGATACCATGTGACTCTTCTATTGATCTAGTGAATGGAAAAGCAAATGTGAAGGCAAACATCATATTTAATGTTTGTTTAATTCTTTATTGTTCTTCTTATGCTAATGAGTTTCGATTGATAATTAAATCTAGACGCCATAGTTAAATTGTGTTTTTGAATACTTGTTTAAAACCAGACATCATATGAATAAACATACTAACAAACAATATTGGCAATCTGTAGGCATTGAATGAGTGGTATCACATCAAATGTGTAAACAAACTTTGTATAAAGTTACACAATTGTAGCATTACTCTAAAATAATACTAACAAATAATTAAATAAAAACCGTCGAACAATAAATTAGGATATATATAATTAAAAAATTAATTTACATGAAAAGACTTTTGAAATGACAAAAAAAAAAAGAAAGAAGGTCAATTAGGAGTTTTTTTTTAGTTTTCTTTTAAGAAAAACATTTCTCAAGTCCCTAAAGGGCTCAACTTGGTGGTTTACCAGCTATTTCTATTGATTGGCCACCTAGGTTTGGTCTTTAGGGGTGAGGAGGGGGAGAAAACCTCTTGATTTTGGGCATTGGCCTACATGTATATGATGTGGCCTAATATGAGGAATTAACACTTGCACCTATCTTAATAGTAACACTCACCCCTGCGGTTTCAAAAGTAATAATGAACTCCCAGTTTGTAACAATAGGTAAAGATGTCTAATCTTAGATTCAAAATATCTTTGTAAAGACAATTTTATCTTTACTTCACTAAAACAAAATAATATTATGAGTGGGGCTTCCATCTCACCCCAAGCACTTGTATCCTCAGCATTGCTTTTTAAGCTCCTTCCAAAGGCTTAGAGATGGCTTTATGAGTCAAGTCACGAAGATAAGACTTGGATATATATCGGAGTCGCCATCCGGGTAGATAACCATGGGAAAAATTGGATGACGGTAGGCGGTCCCTTGCTTATGGACCTAACTTCCTATCATCCCTTCGTAGTCAAGTTTCAAAGTTAGGTACAAGTTACACCCACTCGAACATTAATCCAGCCTCTACCAGGGTCTACTGAGTTATAAGTTACTAATGCTATCCTATCTTGATTCTAAGTTTTATCATGCACACAACTACGTTTTACTTGTTTATTACATGTGAAGTCTCAACAATTCATATACATACATGAAAAGGGGAGGAAAATGACATAGGGGAAGGGATTGTACAACCATTCAAGTGATTGTGCAATGAATTTAAACAATACTATAAATTAAAGGAAGTCTCAAGTTATCCATTCATCATCAGGTGAAGGCTTTAGCAATGACAATGCATAATTAAAATAAACATTGATTTAAACATGGCATTTCTATATTGATCATGACATTAAACATTAATTAATTATACTAAACATGTATACTTAACATCTAAACACCATACAATTAACCACTGATTAACCATTCATCATGCTTAACTAACCACTAGTTAATGACTAATTAACTACATATTTAACTACTAAACATGCTTAATTAAACTACTAATTAACTATGAATTAACAACTAATTATCTACTAATTGTGCATAATTAACAACTAATTAATTACTACTACTCCTAAACTAAACATGGCATAATTAACTACTAATTAAACTACTCCTAAACTAAGCATGGCATAATTAACTACTACTAATTAAACTACTCCTAGCCTAAGCATGGCATAATTATCTACTAGTTATATCTAAACTAAACATGGCAAATTTTAAACTAAAGCCCTTAGAAAATTTACCAAATTTTGAATTTAATTGGAAATCGAATCTTGACTAGCGCTGGCATTCCAGAATAATCTAGGGAACATCAAGAACACTGAGAGAATACTGAAAATCTTTATACTAGGAAAGAGATTCAGAGAATATTCAAAATCTCTCCAAAATATTAGTTTTTAGATATTATCGACTTGAAACTCCTTGCCTAGAATGAAGAGTTAAGCTCCTTATATAGGCCTTCCAAGGTCTCAAATTAGCTCTTTTCTCAATGTAGGACTGTAACTACAGGCACACACCTTTAATGGTAAAGGCGCACGCCTTTACTATAGGTGCTAGTAGGGTTAATACATCCTTTTAACAGTAAAGGCATCCACCTCTACTGATTACAGATGCTTGTACACCACCTCTAGTGGCTAGAAGCGTCTGTGCACTGCCTTTTACTATAGGCGTATGCCTATAGTGCTAGAGGAGTCAACCATAGCCTATAGGTACCAACCCTGTTTCTAGATTTTGACACCAATGTTTACTATTTAGGGCTAGGAGTGCTGCCCTCGAGCCCCCAGGAAGACCCCTTCCAACTCCCAAGATGACCTTACTGCAAAGGTTTATCCACGTATGCGCTGTGCAGCATGACTCTTAGGGTCTCAACCACTCCCTACCAGTACCATACCAGTCCTAAGCCTACTTGGCTTTCTACCCTGTTCTCAGTGTTGAATCTCAGTGTCCCTATAAGTCTAGAAAGAATTCTGATTGATGTCTTTGGCTATCATCTCTGGGCCTCAAAACCATAAGCAAAATTCAAATGCTTACAGTTTGCCACCTACTTTGGAAGGGTTTGTGGAACACATATATTGACAAAAAGTATTTTATACCTTACACTTACCTGTTCCAAGCTAGATGTCTGGGTTCGGTTGGTTTATGCCTTTTGGCTGTTTGAAGACTTTCTTAGTGGAGTTGCACCTCTTGATAACTTGAAGACCTTCTTTGGTCGAATTGGAGTTGAATACTCTTACTCTGAAGATCCCGGTACCTATCTTTTAACGAGGCTTCGAATAGCGGTTTGATGCTTTCACCCTAGTATGTATGATTTCATGAGGGCTTATCTGAATCTAGATGCTTTCATTATGATGCCTGTGCTTCCATGAGGGCTTCATTAAGTCTGGATGCTTTCATCTTGGTGCTTGTCTTTCACGAGGGCTCAACTGAGTCTGGATGCTTTCATCCTGGTGCTTGTGCTTCCACGAGGGCTTTACCGAGTCTGGATGCTTTCATCCTAGTGCTTGTACTTTCACGAGGGCTTAACCGAGTCTAAATGCTTTCATCCTGGTGCCTGTGCTTTCATGAGGGCTTAACTAAGTCTAGATGCTTTCATCTTGGTGCTTGTACTTTTATGAGAGCTTTATTGAGTCTGAATGCTTTCATGCTAGTGCCCATTCTTTCACAAGATTTTGAGATTGACTTCTTTTTAGGTTGAATAGAACACTTGCCATTTTTAAGCAGAGTTAGGTAGGTTTTGAATTAGTTATGCTTTTTACAGCTTGGGACTATTCCAGACTGCTTCGAGTCCCTTTTCACTGGGAATTTCTTCTCATTCTTGATTGTATCTCAAAATATGTCAGTTTCATAACCTTTCAGGGATAGAATTTGATTTTGAATTTTATGCTCCATTGGGGATTATGTTGGATTTTATGCTCTATTAGGGATTCTTGTCCACTATGCTCTACTGGGATTGAATCTGCCTTAGTTCTTGAATATCTTGGGTCCTTTTTAGACTGTGGTTCTAATACAAGCTTTTGAGTTTCTCCATTAGGGGATCTTTGAACCTTGGTAGCACTTAACTCATTCTATTCTAAATCTCACTCTCTGCTCATTTTAGACTATATCTCGAAAGGTCAATTCTTGACCATACTTCATTCTGGATCTTATAATTCTACATCTTTATTATGCTTCGTCTTTTCTAGACTATAATCAGTTCTTAATTGGATTTTGTTTGCCTTATGTTTCCTATGCCCTTAAGTGTATTGTTATTATTTCTGAAGGAGTTGGTCCTTCTTCTTCTTCTAACGTCATTATTTCTCCTAGACGAGTTGATCCTTCTTCACATGGGGTTGCCCTCAATGTCTGACTAGATTGAGTTAGTGTTACATTTCTTGCAAAAAAGATACATCAGTAATAAGTTCATCAGAATGTATAAAGATCTTGTCTCATAGGTAGTAACCTCTTGAAGAGTTGGTCCTCTTTTTCTTGTCATTATTGCTATTCTTAAAGAAGTTAATCCTTTTTACTTTGCATCTGCCTTCAGTATTTGATAGGTGTCTATTTATGTATTACTTTCATATCAATTTGTCCATGTTTCTTTGCTACATTCCTTGGTATTTTTATGTTTTTGTGTGGTTTTGATGTTTGTAGGAGTTTTGGAGCAACTTGCACAAAAATGGAGTAAAACCCTTTATTTTCACCTCTGATAGTCAACCATCTTCTCGGATTTAATTTTATTGATATACAATGAACCTGATGACATGTTATATACCGTTGGAAAGCTCTCGAAGTCTATTTTCTAGAGAAATTTACGGTTCATGAATCCATTCAGTTCACCGAAAGTTATAATCAAAATAGTGTGAGAAGTATAGAAATGTAATTCCACAAATCACTGTAGCATGTATAATACGGGGCACTGTAGCAGATTATTGTAGCAGAGTATATAAACACATTTTAGGGTTTTATTTTGATAACTTGAAGAGGGGAGAATGTGTGGGAGGCTGCAGCTTTGGACTTCTCTCATCTCTTGGAGTTCTTGAAGGAGAAAGAAGGCTTGGAGAGAGGAAAAACTACAATCCTAAGAGATTTTCATCAAATTTGCTAAGTTTATCCCTTCCCTTTCATTTTCTGGAATGTCTCCATGTTGTATTATATTTATTACATTTTTGAACATGTGTAACTGAATTTGAATTGGTTGAGGGTGATTTCAAAGCCCTTGATATGGTTCTTATGAGTTGATTGTGCAAGATATTGTTATCCAATTCTCTAATTGAAGTTGCTTGTATTCTCCCATATTTAATGCTTATGATTGCTTACTGAGTGTATTTGGATGGCCAACTGAATATAATTTGGATGTTGTCTATTGCTAGACTAGAAATCTTGATCCGTAATTGTCTTGAATTTCTAATCATTAGTCGCAAAATTGTGATCAGAGATGACAATTGGAGAATATAACCTAAGTTAAATAATCCGAGCTTGTGTGTTTATTGCTTAGATCAACCTGTCTTTCTTTTCATAATGCATCCATTGAATTAAATTTAGAGAGCTTGTTCTAGGTTGTTTAATGGATAGAGATTAAATAAAGAGCCTGTTTTATTTAACAACAAGTAAGGAAAGATTGGGATAACAGAGCTTGTTGTTATCTACGGTTGATAATTTCAATGGTGTAATTGGATGACAATTCTATGATTAATTCGCAAATCCATATCTTGTGGTAGAGAATGATCCCTTAGCCAAATTTCTTTCATTGTGTAATTCTCACTTCAATTAAGTTTGCATTGTGTTATTCTTTATTTGCATTAATATTTCATCTAGTTAATCAATCAACAAAACCCCCCATTTATTCTATTTTTGCTTTCGAATAACAAATTTAATTAGAATCAATCCTCGTGGGAACGATATCTTACTCATCGCTTTATTACTTGTGCGACTAGTATACTTGCTAGTTTCGAACGCATCAGTATTTAACTACGATTTTACCTTTCAAATATGCTTGCTCATTCCTTGACCGCATGTTGCTTTTGATACACCTGAACGTTGCTCATATTTGTCGGTTTCTCTTGTCTTTGCCTTTTTATGACCATGTAAAACATTCTTGACACCATTGCGATATCCCCAGCATATATGAAAATCTAATCAACTTCTAAAAAGCTTGACATTGGCTAACTTAGTTCTTATGTATACTCCAATGCTGGTCTTCTTAATCTTCATTTCTACATATTGTGCTTTATCTTTTTTCTTTTGTTTTGCAATCTTACCTATTCCTACACAGTTATTTAAGATGTTTATGCAAATGTTATGTATACATGCTTCCATGTTTATGCACTTTTACTTAGGTTTCTTGGGCTAGACTGCCAACTTTAGTAAGAGATAAACCAACTTTAGCGTAAGAGGAATTGATCCCAGGTCTAGTTGGCTGATTCCATGAGAGAGGATTCATTTTCATCAGATAGGTGATGAAAACTTAAATTTGTATGTTTAATAAGAGCTTAATTCATTATATTGCATTAATAGTATCATTAAAATTCCTCAACTTAAACATATTTATAGTCTCTGCATCATTTGAATTAACTTCATTTTAATTTTAGTTTTTGTTGTAGGTTCGATAAAATTGGCATAACTTTCTATTTATATATTAGAATGGTGCAAATATTGACTTGTTGGAAAGTTGATTAAATTATCTACAAGATCGTAATTCATAAGCATCATAAAATTCGAGCTCTTAGTGGATCAAAAATGGGCTTGAAATGAACCCATCTACAGTTTTGACCCAACCTGATCATGCCTTCATATTTTGACCATATCTCTTGATATACGTATCCAAATCATATGAATCAAGATGTTCTAGAAAGTTGAGAGAAATATCTATAACTTTAATAAAGACATATGATCAAAATTCTAAATAATTTGATGACGAAATCAATGGTCAAATTCGGTGCACATGATGATCCAAATTATCAACAATATATTTTACAATTGTCCCTTTGTAATTTGATAATTTTACCCTCGAATGTATTTATAAATAGAGGTGTAATGTGTTCCATTAGGGCATCTTGGCTCTGGCTGAGATCTCTTATTATTGTGTTTTTCCTCTTATCTTTTGTTCTCTTAGTATTATTAATAAATCTTCTTTTTCTTGCAATTTGTTTTCTTTCTTTCGTAATGTCTTGCTAAATTCACTTTTGCTAAGGTGAAAGGGTAAAACCCTTGATACGAGAGTAAGGATTTTCTAACCCTTGACATGTGCTCAATAATCAAAATATTATGTTGTTTATTTTATATGTTTTATATTTATTTTCTTAATCAATCTTGACACCACTCATAAAGTGGAGGTCTTGATTCATTGTAAACAATCCTTGGCACATCAAAAACTTGGATCCTTTCTAGATATCGTATGGTTCTTCCTTACAAACACAAGTTTAGTTAGGAGCCTTGATTTGTTATAGATATATGGTGATTGACACATTGGATGCTTGAACCCATTTGCAAGAAGTGGTATAAATATTGGTAAAGAAACAAATATAATTCATATAACTAAAATGGGCTTAAATGACATATCTTCCGATTGGACACTCCTTGATGTGTGGATTCTAATTGAGTTATAATTGGGTTATTAATCCTTGTTTGATATATCAAGGGTGGATCCTTTAATCTTGGCTTCCATTATTATTGTGTCAATTCCTCTTACTTGCGTATTTTAGGTATTCTTGTTTATTGCTTATAAATTTTTTCTTTCATTTTTGCTATGGTAGGTTTTACCTCCTATTTCCATGGATGGTTTTACTACCTTTTATTTTTGTCTTATATTTGAATGGTCGGTTGTACCACCTACCATCTTTACTTTTATTTGTTAATATCATCTTGTTATTCATTTAAATTATTCATATCATATTTGTTTACCTTTTAGTTTGTAGCGCTAAATCCCCTTCCTTGTGGATAGATCCCGATGCCGGGTTTATTACTTTGGCACTCCTATACTTGGGAGATAATCTTTTTTTAGATGTGTCAAGTTTTTGGCGTCGTTGCCAGGGAAAGTAAAATTTGGTGTGCAAAATTGTAAGTATTCTCTTTTCTCATTTTAGACCTTAATTTTTTTCTTTTTCCTGTGTTCATCTTTTCTTTTCTTTTCTCTTCTATTTCAAATTTGCATGAAAATTTGGTCACGAACATCTAGTGGTGGACTCGTAGAAAAACATCATCCTCCCTAGAAAACATGGCCGAGAATCAAGTGGAAAGGTTCACAGATAAAGGGGACAATCATTCCCAACAAAATGACTAAAATCAACCGAGAACCCTTAAAGATTACATGAATCCATTAAGGACTAGTACACCATATTGTATATTTTCTCCTCCTGATGTAATCTATTTCAATTTCAAACCGAGTTTCATTCGACTTTTGCCTACCTTTTATGGCCTTGATATGCAGAACCTATATTGACACTCAAAAATCTTTGAAGATGTGTGTAACTCCTACAGTGACCCAAATTGTAGCATAAACACCATTAGATTAAAGCTTTTTTTTCCATTTTTTTAAAGATAAAGCTAGAACATGGCTACAAAATTTGAGGTCAAGTTCCATCAATTCATGGGATGAGATGAAACAATAATTTTTGAAAAAAATTTTTGGTACCTATATAGCAAATTCTCTTAAAAGACAAATCACTACTTTCACTCAAAAACAAAGAGAAACCCTTTACCAATATTGGGATAGGTATAAAGAATTACTTAATACCTGTCTTCACCATGGTTTTGAAACTTGGAGAATAGTTGCACACTTTTATGAAGGGTTAACACCTCAAGGTAGGCAACTAGTAGAGCTAATGTATAATAGACAATTTGAAAATAAAGACCTTGATGAAGCAATTTACTACCTAGATTCATTAGCAGACAAAGCCCAAAAATGGGACATTACTGGCACCTACGAGGTACCAAGCAAAGCCTTACTCTCGACATCCAGTAGAAGCATTTATAACCTTAGGGAAGACCATGACCTTCAAGCCAAATATACATCCCTATTTAGCAAAGTCGAGGCTTTAGAAATGAAAAAGAGTGTCAATTGAATTCTACACAAGACATTATCTGTCATATTTGTAATTCTAATGACAATTCTACTGATGAGTGCCCAACTTTGCCTGCTTTTAGAGAACGTCTCCATGAATAAGCCAATGCCTTCAAAACTTTCAAAAGGTCAAATCACAATCTAAACTCAAAAATCTACAATCCTGATTGGAGCAATCATTCGAATTTTAGTTGAAAAAATGATAATCATACACAATCTTCACAAGTCCCTTTTCAAACATAGCAAAATTTTTAAAATTCTCATGATCATGCATATGTTCCTTCTCCTAGGAAGGACCTTGAAAAAACATTTCATTCATTCATCATAAAGCAAGAGACTTTCAATAGCCAAACTGCTCAAACATTAGCAAATTTGTCAGATACTCTTGCAAAATTTGCATCCATATTTACCATTCAAGAAAAAGGAAAATTTTCTTCTTAAACACTACAAAACCCCAAAGACCAATCTAACTCAAGTATGGGTAGTTCAAATAGCCATTATGTGGACCAAGCCAAATCAGTCATGACCCTTTGCAATGGTAAGGTTGTTGAAAAACACATTCCTAAACCTTACAAGAAAGAAGATGAATCGAACTCTAAAGGCTAGGATGAGGTTACCAAACCAACACTTAGCGAGGAAGAAAGAAAATCCCCACCTGTGCCTTAATTTTCTCAAGCATTAGCCCCACAAACGAAGCCAATTCACGATTTTGAAATCTTTGAAATTTTTAAACAAGTAAAGGTCAATATTCTCTTGCTAGATGTGATCATACATGTTCCTTCTTATGCAAAATTTTTGAAAGATATGTGCAAAGAAAATTGAATGTGAAAAAGAAGGCCTTTCTAGTCGAGCAAGCAAGTGCTATTCTTCAAAACAATAATACAGTGAAATTTAAGGATCCAGGTTGTCCTACAATTTCATGTGTTATTGGAGACCATAAAATTGAACAAGCTTTACTTGATCTTGGTGCTAGTGTGAATTTGCTTCCATACTCGATTTTTCAAAAACTCAATCTAGGTGAGTTAAAACCAACTTCTGTGACTCTTTTGCTTGCTAATGATCAATTAAAGTGCCAAGAGGAGTAGTAGAAGATATGTTAGTTCAAGTTGATAAATTCATTTACCCAGTGGATTTTATCGTCTTGGATACACAACCTGTTGAAGTATGTAATTCAATTCCTATCATTTTAGGGCGTCCATTTTTAGCTACCTCTAATGCTTTGATTAATTGCAAGAATGGAGTCATGAAGCTATCATTCGGGAACATGACATTGGAACTTAACATTTTTAATATGTGTAAACAACCGGATGAAAAAGATGATGAAATTGAGGTGGCTCATATGATTGAAACTATTGTGGAAGACCACATCCAAAAAGAGAGTTTTTCTGACTCTTTGGAAACTTGTTTAGTCAATTCATTAGAATCAACTATGCAACTAGAGCTTGATATTTCTAATAAATGTTCTTTACTGGATTACGCGTAGGTGATGGAGAAAGGTTCAAAACCACGATTCGAAAAATTAGGGCAAATGAATGAAAGCAAGGAAGAGGAAGATCCCAAGTTAGAACCGAAGCCCTTACCTAAAGGACTAAAATACGCATATCTTAGGGAGAATCAGACTTATCCGATGGTAATTTCTTTATCCCTCACAAGCGAGCAATAAGATAAGTTGATAGAAGTGCTTAAAAGGCATAAAAATGCAATTGGGTGGACTTTAAAAGACATAAAAGGCATTAACCCTTTAATTTGTATACATAGAATACATTTGGAAGAAAGTGCTAAAACATCCCAACAACTTCAAAGAAGATTAAATCCACATATGAAAGAGGTCATTAGGGCTAACGTTCTTAAACTACTTGATGTGAAAATTATCTACCCTATCTCAGATAGTAGGTGGGTAATCTCGACACAAGTAGTACCTAAGAAATCTGGCATTACAGTAGTCAAAAATGAAAAGGGTGAATCATTACCAACTCGAGTCTCATCTAGTTGGAGGATGTGCATTGACTATAGAAAATTAAATGTTGTCACCAGAAAAGACCATTTTCTCTTACAATTCATTGACCAAATTTTGGAAAGAGTAGCATGGCACTCCTACTAGTGCTTTCTCGATGGATACTTAGGCTATTATCAAATTTTCATTTCACTTGAAGACCAAGAAAAGACCACATTCACGTGGCCCTTCCGTATTTTTACATTTAGAAGGATGCCTTTTGGACTTTGTAATGCCTCAACCACTTTTCAAAATGCATGTTAAGCATTTTCAGTGACATGTTTGAGCATTCTTTAGAAGTTTCCATGGATGATTTAACTATCTTTAGAAATTCTTTTGATAATTGTCTTGAAAACTTAGAAAAAGTCTTAAAAAGATGTGAAGAAAAAGGTTTTATTTTGAATCGGAAAAAATGTCATTACTTCGAGAATTGCCTTAGGTCATGTGGTGTCTTCTAAGGGAATTGAAGTGGACAAACCAAAAGTGGAATTAATTTCCCATTTGCCTCCACAAAAAACAGTCGAAGAGGTCCGTTCATTCTTATGGCATGCCGGTTTTTATAAGAGGTTCATAAAAAATTTTAGTGCTATATCTAAACCTCTTTGTAATCCTTTAATAAAAGATACTTCTTCTGAATGGACTCAAGAATGTCAAAATGCCTTTGATAAGTTAATTAGACTTTTAACAACTGCTCCAATTATGCAATGTCCTCATTGGTCCTTACCTTTTGAATTGATATGTGATACGAGTGACTATACTGTTGGTATTGTCTTAGGACAAAGAAAAGAAGGTAAGCCTTATGTGATATACTATGCAAGTAGGACTTTAAATGATGCACAAATGAATTACACAACAACTGAAAAAGAACTATTTGTAGTAGTATTTGCATTGGACAAATTTTGATCTTATTTAATTTGTTCTCCAACGATTGTTTACACTGACTATGTAGTTGTGAGATATTTAATGTCTAAACAGGATGCAAAACTTAGATTGATACGATGGATCTTATTACTCTAAGAATTCAACATCACAATAAAAGATTAAAAAGAAGCTGAAAATTTCATTGTAGATCATCTGTCAAGATTAACGATGGAGATATTAATTGAAACCTCATCTATCAATGACTCTTCTCCTGATGAGTTTTTATTCTCTGTTGTTGTAGTACCTTGATTTGCTAACTTTGTAAATTTTCTTGCAACAGGAGAAATGCCACCTCATTGGAATGCTCAAGACAAAAGGAAGTTCTTGATCGAGGTGAAAAATTTTTATTAGGATGATCCATATCTGTTTAAATATTGTCTAGACCAAATAATTTGAAGATGCATACCTGATAATGAGGTAAGTAGTGTCATTAATTTTTGTCATTCTGAAGTATGTGGAGGACACTTTTAATCTAAAGAAATAATTGCTAAATTCTTATAATGTGGATTTTATTGGCCCACCTTATTTAAAGATGCACATGCATTTTGCAAAACTTGTGAAAATTGTCAAAAATTGGGATCCATTTCAAAATGAAACATGATGCCTTTGAATCCCATTCTTGTTGTTGAAATCTTTGACTGTTGGAGTATTGATTTTATGGGACCTTTTTCACCATTATTTGGTTTTGTGTACATTCTTGTTGTAGTCGACTATGTTTCAAAATGGGTCGAGGCAATTCCATGTCAAAACAATGATCACAAAACAATTATCAAATTCTTGAAAGAGAATATATTGTGTATATTTGGAATTCCTCGAGCCATTATTAGTGATGAGGGTAAACATTTTTGTAACAAACCATTTGAAACTCTAATGAAGAAATATGGAATAACCCATAAAGTTTCTACACCTTATCACTTGCAAACAAGTAGACAAGTTGAATTAGCTAATAGGGAGATAAAACAAATCTTAGAAAAAACGGTTAACCCAAACTGTAAAGATTGGTCTCTAAGACTTGATGATACACTTTGTGTCTACCGAACTACTTTGAAACATCATTGGGAATGTCTCTTTATAGATTAGTTTTTGGAAAACCTTGTCACTTGCCTGTGAAAACTAAGCATAAAGCTTACTAGGCCATTGAAACATTTAACACAAATTTGGATTATGCTTGCAAGTTATGTAAACTCCAACTGAATGAACTTGAAGAAGTCATAAATGAGACTTATGAAAATTCTAAAATCTACAAAGACAAAATGAAGGTTTTTCATGATAAATCTATTGTTAGAAAATCTTTTGAACCTTCACAAAAAGTTCTTTTGTATAATTCAAGATTGCATTTATTTCCTGGTAAACTTCGGTCTCGTTGGACTGGGCCTTTCATTATTAAAAATGTTTTCTCTCATGGAGTAATTGAAATTGAGAATCCAAAGAAGGATAATATTTTTAAAGTTATTGGACAAGGGTTAAAACCATTCTTTGAAAATTTTGATCAAAATGAAGAGTCCATTACTTTAGTCGATCCTTTTTAGGGATTGATTTTTCCTATTCAAGTGGCGAATACGGTACTCTGTGACTTTTAAAGTTAATTTTTCATTTCCCTAAAAACTGTTGCTCACCTTGCCTTCATTTTCTTGTCTTATCTCTTATTTTCTTCACATGGATACCATTCTCTCAAATCTATATAGATGTTTTCCCTCTCTTCCTCAAAATGATTTGGTTAAAATTTACAAAGGTTGCGCAAAAAGACTAAGGATGTTGATGCGCAAGGGTATTCCTACTGATTTAAGTTGGTTAATTGAAGCGAAGGTTTGATTTTCTTGTGAATTTTCAAATGATCTTGTTTCTCACATGTCAGGTTTGGGAAAAAGCTCTTACGCCAAAAAGCGAAGAGATAAAAGGTTACAAGTTTGTCGCAAATGTGCAAGATGGACTTGTAACCAGCGTTGTCACTTCTTGGGATTTTTGTCTAACAATCGAGAGGATAAGCTATAATTCATCAAGAATGGACTGAATAAGGAGTCTTTGGATAATATCCAATTGAGTATTGAAATGCATTCTTGTGAAATTATGTAACATGAAAATTTGAAATTATGGACATAATTTCAAGAAGAGCAAGCACGTTACAGTCTCAGAAATCTGACTCAAAACGACCCTATTTGCTAATTTATAAGAAAACTAGACGGGAAGCATATCCCCAACTTATAGAAGGTGTTTAAGCCTTTTTTTGGATGTAAAACCAAAGGACGATGTGAGCCGCTAGCACAACTACCTGTTCATATGCATATGTGCTATCATTTTTGAATTTTTACGCCTTATAGCTGCCATTTTTTAATTTATATCTTTTGGTTGACTTGTGCATTTATGTTGTCTTATTCCTATCACTTTTTTTTGAATTTCTATGCTTTATTGTCAAACTTTTTCAACAAACAGCCGACCTACCTATGTCAATGTCGTCATTAGAATACCTTTTTGCACTCCACAAATATGACATCTCTTGTTCTTCACTTCACACATACAGTTAGAGAGTTGCATAGACGTGGAGGGAACCTCAAAACGTCGAATCCGAAAGATATGTGTATTCTGTAGATCTCGACCAGAAAAAAGCGAAGAGTTTGTAGTAATAGCAAATTATCTTGATTGGCTAGTAGTTGAAAGAAAGATTCATGTGGTTTATTGAGGAGGTAGCCTCGGGTTAATGGGTGATGTGTCAACAACTACACTCGTAGGAGGCAGTCAAGTTTTAAGTGTTATTCCTCAAGGTTTGGCTGTCGAAAGCATCATTGGAAAAATGGTTAGGTAAGAATTACAGGTCTCTTTTATTCATGAACTCATGGCATATATGCTTATCAATCCAGATTCCTTTATTACTTTACCAGGTGCCTTTGGTACTTTCGAATGAATTTTTCAAATTACCTCCTGGGCCCAACTGAATCTCTATAAAAAAAATCCATAGGTTTGTTGAATATTAAAAATTTCTTTGATCCTTTGATGCGTTTTGTTGATGCAGTTGGAGAACAGAATTTTATCCCTCATTTGATGCGATATATCCTTGCTTCTGCCACTATTGCTAATGAATTACTCAACAAATTACAAGCAATCAAGTATGAACCTGACCTAGTAATAACTCAAATTAATTAGTCACGGGGATAAAACAAAATGTGAAAATTGGATCTGATGCTCCGTTTGTAATTTTTCTTGTCTTTTATTTTATTTGTAGCATTTTATTTTACGTATCTTTCAGGTCGTCTCTTTCGAATAACTGGAGCTTCAGGTAATGTCTCCTATACTATCTCTCTACATTCAAACATTGAGGACAATTCTCACGGCTTTGTCCACTTTGGGTTGCTGATAGGTGCCTATTTATGTATTACTTTCATATCAATTCGTCTAAGTTTCTTTACTATATTCCTTGGTATTTTCATGTTTTTGTGTGGTTTTGATGTTTGTAGGAGTTTTGGAGCAACTTGCACAAAAATGGAGTAAAACCCTTCATTTTCACCTCTGCTAGTCAGTGATCTTCTCGGATTTAATTGTATTGATATACAATGAACCCGATGACATGTTATATACTGTTAGAAAGCTCTCGAAGTCTATTTTCTGGAGAAATTTACGGTTTATAAATCCATTCAGTGTACCAAAAGTTGTAATCAAAACAGTGTGAGAAGTATAGAAATGTAATTCCACAAATCACTGTAGCATGTATAATACGGGACACTGTAGCAGGTTACTGTAGCAGAGTATTTAAACACATTTTAGGGTTTTATTTTCATAACTTGAAGAGGAGAGAACGTGGTGGAGGCTGCAGCTCTGGAATTCTTTCATCTCTTGGAGTTCTTGAAGGAGAAAGGAAGCTTGGAAAGAGGAAGAACTACAATCCAAAGAGAATTACATCAAATTTGCTAAGTTTTTCCCTTCCTTTCATTTTCTGGAATGTCTCCATGTTGTATTGTATTTACCACGTTTTTGAACATGTGTAACTGAATCTGAATTGGTTGAGGGTGATTTCAAAGCCCTTGATATGGTTTTTTGTGAGTTGATTGTGTAAGAAGTTGTTATCCAATTCTCTAATTGAAGTTGCTTGTATTTTCCCATATATAATGCTTATGATTGCTTGCTGATTGTATTTGGTGTGGCCAACTGAATATAATCTGGTTGTTGTCTATTGCTAGATTAGAAATCTTGATCCGTAATTGTCATGAATTTCGAATCATTAGTAGCAAAATTGTGATCAGAGATTGCAATTGGAAAATACAACCTAGGTTAAATAATCCGAACCTGTGTGATTATTGCTTAGATCAACCTGTCTTTCTTTTCGTAATGCTTCCATTGAATTAAACTCAGAGAGCTTATTTTAGGTTGTTTAATGGATAGAGATTAAATAAAGAACTTGTTTTATTTAACAACAAAGTAAGGAAAGATTGGGGTAACAGAGCTTGTTGTTATCTACGGTTGATAACTTCAATGCTGTAATTGGATGACAATTCTATGTTAATTCACAAATTCATATCTTGTGGCAGAGAAAGAACCCTTAACCAAGTGTCTCTCATTGATTTTTCACTCCATTTTACTTTGTATTGTGTTATTGTGCATTTACATTAATATTTCATTTAATTAATCCATCAACAAAACCCCCCATTTATTCTGTTGTTGCTTTTGAATAACAAATTCAATTAGAATCAATCCTCGTGGGAACGATATCTACTTATCACTTTATTACTTGTGCGACTAGTATACTTGCTAGTTTCGAACTCATCAGTTGCCTGTGTAGGGCCCGACACACAAGGCCGCACAACCTTTCCTACTGTATCAGGCCCCCTCATGGCAAGTCCCCCACTCGAACCCGAGACCTCCTCAAAGGCACCCGCGGTTCATCACGAGTACCATTCGAGGCCCTACGCGGGCAGCCCAAAGTGGACAAAGCTGTGAGGGGGCCCGATACAGCGAGAGGGGCTTCGGCCCTACGGGGGCAGCCCAAAGCGGACAATTCGTGGTACTGTGGAGGGCTCGCGGGTCATCACACAACTGGTTTGGGAGCTGTTAGCCAAAGTTTGCTGCATGGATTAAGGAGAAAGCTTAAGGAGATTAAACATTGCACGATCCATAAGTTTCTAAACAAAATAAAGCATCGACAACCCAAGTCGTTAAGCTCATAAGGGCATCTTAAGACCTAATATCCTAAGGCCAACTGGTATGGGAGTTATTAGCCTAAGGCTTGCACATGGGTTAAAGATGCATTGTTTTAATATATATATATAATGATGAATGAATGCCCCCTGCCTAAGGATGTTAGCCTTAACAAACATTAAAACCAATATGGTTTCTTTCTAAAAAGCCCCATAGTCATGTGTCAAACTGAGCATAAAAAGAATGTTTGTTAATATATTGACTAAAGGGTACATGAGTCTTAAAAAAAAATTGTTGAGAGTTTGTTTATTTGGATAGAATCAAAGAGAGTGTAATAATGATCACCTTGGATGTAAAATTGTATAAATCATTACTAAATAATAACGCTTTAATTGCTAGGGACTAGCAACAAGCTGGTTGGGGGGTGTGATAAAAACTTAAATATGTATGTTTAATAAGGGCTTAATTCATCATATTGCATTAATAGTGTCATTAAATTCCTTAACTTAAGCATATTTGTAGTCTTTGCATCATTTGAATTAAGTTCATCTTAATTTCAGTTTTTGTTATAGGTTCTGTAAAATGGGTATAACTTTCTATTTATAGATCAGAATGGTACAAATCTTAATTTGTTGGAAAGTTGATTAAATTATCTACAAGATCATATTTCACAAACACCATAAAATTTGAGCTCTTAGTGCACCAAAAAAGGGGCTTGAAGTGAACCCATCTACAGTTTCAGCCTAGTGTGACCATGCCTTTGTATTTTGACCATATCTCTCGATATACTTATCCAAATAGTATGAATCAAGATGTTCTAGAAAGCTGAGAGAAATATCTATAATGTTTATGAAGACATGTGATCAAAATTCTAAATAATTTGATGTCGAAATCAGTGGTAAAAGTTGGTGCACATAATGATCCAAATTGCCAACAAGATATTTTACAATTGTCTCTTTGTAATTTGACAATTTTTCCCCCACGTGTATCTATAAATAGAGGTGCATTGTGACCCATTAAGACATCTTGGCTCTAGCTAGAATCTTTTATTATTGTGTTTTTTTTTTGTGTTTTGTTCTCTTAATATTATTAATAAATCTTATTTTTCATGCAATTTGTTTTCTTTCTCTCATAATGTCTCGCTAAATTCCCTTTTGCTAAGGTGAAAGGGTGAAACCCTTGATATGAGAATAAGGATTTTCTAACCCTTGACATGTGCTTAATAATCTTGTGTTGTTTATTTTATATATATTTATTTTTTTAATCAATCTTGACGCCACTCGTAAAGTAAAGGTCTTGATCCATTGTAGACAATCCTTGGCACATCAAATACTTGGATCCTTTCTAGATGTCAGATGATTCTTCCTTATCAACACAAGTCTAGTTAGAAATCTTGATTTGTTGTAGACATATGATGATTGGCACATTGGATGCTTAAACCCATTTACAAGAAATGATATAAATATTGGTAACGAAACAAATATAATTCATATAACTAAAATGGACTTAAATGACATACCTTCCGATTGGAACCTACTTGATATGTGGATTTCAATTGAGTTATAATTGGTTTATTAATCCTTGTTTGATATATCAAGGGCAGATCCTCTAACCTTAGCTTCCATTATTATTGTGTTAATTCCTCTTACTTGTGTATTTTAAGTATTCTTGTTTATTGCTTATGAACTTGTTCTTTCATTTGATAGGGTAGGTTTTACCTTCTATTTCCATTGATGGTCTTACCATCTTTTATCTTTGTTTTATATTTGAATGGTCGGTTGTATTGCCTACCATCTTTACTTTTATTTGTTAATATCATCTTGTTATTCATTTAAATTATTCATATCATATTTGCTTACCTTTTAGTTTGTAGCGCTAAATCCCCTTCCTCGTGGATCGATCCCGGCCTTGTTGGGTTTATTACTTCGACACTCCTATACTTGGGAGATAATCCTTTTTTGGATGCGTCAATAGCACGTAGAATGGTGTCAAGTATGAGGAAACTAAAGAGCGACAAATGGACAAAGACACTGGAGCTGACCCATCTAGTAATACCACATATTTGAGGTGGTCCATGATATTTTCTTTTGTATTTTTTGGGATTTTGTAGGTTTTGGGGATTGGTGGGGATTTTTTGTGCCGGCAATTCTTTATTTTGGCTATTTGCTTGTAGTCTGCATGAGGATGACTTATGATGTTCGATCCTGTATCTTTGGGATAGATTTCTCATCTAAAACTATTCTCTATCATCAGTTACCAAATGGTGTAGTATCGTAAGTCTGCATATATTGTTTCTCCATTAAGTCATCCACTTGCTTTACCCCCAATTTGCTAAAAAGAATCCTACTTTCATGTACTTTGAGAATCAATCATAACAGTCACCCTACAATTCTTCCTTAGATGTCAAACTGCTATTACTCCTTGCTATTCATATGCCTCTACAAAATGATCAAGGCAACCTTAGTTGAAGTCCTAAACAAATTGATAATTTCTCGAAGTAAGTGGTCTCTATCGGATAGTCTTTTTTTGCCAAATAAAACTCATCATCGCTCTCCTCAAAGCTATTGTGCATCCCTCATAACATATTCTTCACTTTAATTGTTAAGGATCTTTACCCCTTATAGGAAAAATTTGGCGTTATTTGGTGTCTTTGCTTGTTTGCATTCCTTGATAGATTCCAAAGTGTCCCCACATATCAAGCACAATGTGCACAGTTTAGGAACCCGATGCCAAATATGAACACTTTAAGACTGCTAAATAGCCTCCAAGACCTAGGCCTTGTAAGCATAGGCTTCAAAATTTTGATTTGTTTTCTCATCTCTTAAGTTCCTAGGTATGTTTGAAAACTGTCTGAATGAAACGTGTGGGTGTCTTAAAATCACCAGACTATGTTGGATAAACAACGATCAGTGAACAGTGACAAATGAACATTGATTGGTGAACAATAATCAGTGAATAGTATTTCATGAACAGTGATTATGTGAACAATATCGACTTGTTCCTTGTTCACTAGAAAACTATATCACAACACTAACCTAATTCATCATTTTATGTCTCTGTTAATCTCTGTCCTGTTTTGACTATGAAACCTAATCCTATTAGGCTCAATCTAACTAATTTTCTGAGCTCCTAGAACCAGTAGTGTCCTAGTTATATAAGAACTTAATCTCATTAAGTCTTTAATTGGGTTTTTAAAACTTAATTAGGTCCAACCCAATTTTATGTAGGCTTTTAATTAATCACATTAAGTATAAGCCCATTAATCTAATTAATTAAATTGGCCAAAATACTCTATTATTTAATTAATCAAATTAATTAAAAAATAAGCCCATTTAGTAGTCAAATATATTTAATTTAATGCATGGAGTTTATTATTTAATAAATCCAATTAAATTAAATAATTAATTTCTCAAGTTCAATCCTTATTCAAACAATTTTTTGTCAATTACTCAGGAGACCTTGATGGACATATTTAATTGCAAGCTCTAATAAGTTTAACTCAGTACGTTGTTATCTCATAACTATAGTGGGCCCTACCTATTAACTTTGATCCACTCCACTACAGGTCCAAAGTTGCACTCTTGAATTAAATACTCTTTTAGAAAGCTTGATAAATTATAAATTATTTCTTTAAGTCGTATCCATTAAGCATCGAATTTACATAATTACCGTTCATAGAATACCAATAATTAGTGCTAGGTATAATGTATCGTGTTACCCCTCTAACTATATCTTGAGCCTTTGATACCAGCTTTACACCATTTAAATGAGCTGAGATTTATTAAAATAATCTTAATTTAATAAACAAATTTCATTAAATACTCGGTCAAGATTCTTTCAAATAAAACATTGGAAAACTATCAAGGTGGTATTCAATCATGTTAGAGTCACAAATTCTACATCAATGATATAGTGTCTACTAGCATATGGATCTTACAATCCGAACTAACCAAGGTATTGAGATTACTCTTTTAGATATCACTTTTTATTCTAGTCAAAGACCATAGCTTGTCTATTAGAGGTACACTACCCAGTCAAGATTAAGGTAGGCATGTCTTTAATGCTTGGGTGTAAATTTCACATTCGGTCACAATATTTTCAACAAATGGATAATTTCTATGTGGTCAGTATTCAATGCATTCATAATGCACAAGTGTCTTTGTTTTCAAATCTCTACTTTAAATGGTTAGAGACTTACCGTTTCGTCATTGAAAACAAACGACACAACATTCTTTTCCAAACAAAGTGCCTAGCTTTTGTTTATAGGCCGTGAACTGGTTTTTGAGCTATAACAAAGTTCTATGTCTCAGATATATCTCATATATATAGAAACTTTGTCAATATACAAGCTCTGGAACCTTTAGTCGTTGATATAGTCATACTTGGTCAATTTATAAATAAGAATTTTTATACATTTATAACAATAATGTTTATATATTATAGAAAAACATCCATCCTCTTAGGGCAGATCTCTAACATATGACATAAAAAGTATCCAATCACCAAAAAAGCGCCGGCATAGGATACATCGAATGCCCCCAGATTCAAACCTTCGTTGATCCTCACACATCACTTGTCTCCAGTTTCCAACTTTTGTTAGTCTTTAAAATAAAACTCAACATATTTGACATAATGAATCACATATCTCCAATCTCTGACTTTTGCAAGTCCTTAATTAATGAAGAAACAAAGCACACCAAACGCATGATAAATTAAAATGCTAAATGTAAGTTGTGCATCAATTTGATTCACAATTGGGTTCCTAAAAGAATTCTCAAATTCAATAGCTCAAAGGGAATACATTAATATTATGATTTGTTTGACAATTTCAACTCTAATACTAGAATCACTTCATTCAAGATTCTTTGTGTGTGTGCGTGTGTGTGTATAGCCAATCATACTTTAACCTTTAAAACTCAAATAACTTTTTACAAATAAAAGCTAGTGATCAATCTCTAATGAAGTAAAAGGACTACCATAGGCCCATTCTTCTTACACTCTCTACTAATGTAGGTTTATTACAACATTAGGGGTTTAGCAAGCTTGTAATTTAAGGCTATATGGTAAAGGTATGGGAAGGAAAATTATAGAGCTAACTCACCCATAGTTACACAACTATCCTAGTTGAGAGCACTAAGTCGCTTTATCATTTACTAGACCAGTGATTTTTCTTCTATTCTTTTATTCTTTTTTCTCCTCTCATTTTTTTTCATTTTTCTTTTCTTTTCTTTTTCCTTCCTCTCTTTTTTGCTTTTAAATGAACTTATGCAAAGTTTTTCTAATTCTTCCTCATCTTCTATGTAGCTCTCAAAATCCATTCCTAAGATGCTCATGTGTTATAAGTAAGAGGTAATGGGTCGGAAGAAATTTCAATGTTAGGGCAAATTCTAGTGGTTTTGATGAAAAAAGGTTTAATTAGGCTCAACAGGGTACACTAAGGATGATGATTTTAATCTAGGTTGGCTTCAAAAGGCTCGATCAATCTAAAGAAGACCTAAATCATTTCCCCAACATTGTACAACCTAGGATTTTGCCTTGAGTGGAGATGAAACGGGTTTTAGAGTCCGATCAGATGTCAACACATCACCCTATTAACATAAGATTTCTCTAAGTGATGAAAGGTTCCATATTCATGGCTATCATGCTCAAGTGTTGAAGAACTCAAGAATGAAACTCAACTAGCAAAAGAATCAAGCATGCAAACAACACAACGTCAAGTATTACCAAAGACTTACTTCCAATTGGAACATGGTTTTATCATACCATATTGATCATTAAAAGATCACACAAACATATGTTTTAACGCGAACAAATACGAAACAAAGCTTTCAAAATAAATAATCAAATCACATTTATGACAGTCTTCCCTAGGTGACAGCTTCATTCCTTAGTCAAACTTGATTGCTTTGCCCCCCAGTAAATCTATTTATTCGGAAGAGTTTAGCATTGTTTTCTTCATTAAATCAGAGCTAATTAAGTGAAAATCGGATCATAGGGATGATAGTTTATGGCGAGTGTTTGGTTGTTCTATTTCAGGATTTGGAATCCTACCATTGTCAATGAGTTCTTGTATCTCATAACACAACCGAGTGCAGTTGTTTGCAAGGTGGCCATAGATTTGAGGGAAGTCACAGAACTCGTAGCTTCTATAATTAGATGGAAGATGATCTGGTGGTGGAAGTGGTAGAAGCAGTGATGAGGCCTAAGCATCTCAAAAACTTGGGAGACGGATCATCATAGCTTATTGAATTTTCTCCTCTAGTGCTGTTCTGCGACATTTACTTTAACATTCTTAGCGGTTGTCCTTTATTTTAAGCATTGTTTCTTAGGTTTATTTTGGCAACTTCTGGGCTTTTTGGAGTTTGTGGAGACTGTTGATGTATTAATATGGTGGTGGAGTTGGAGTTAGCTTTTGGATTAGTAGCTTTGTCAATTAGGCCACTTGTAACTTCAATATCTCTTTATTTGCACTTATTTTGTGTACTTTCTTATTCAAAACCACTATTTGTTCTCCATCTAATTCAATGACCTCCTCTTTCTGTAATGTCTTCCTCTATTGGCCTAAATGTCCTCTTCCTTCTTTTTATGCTCTTTTACATCCTTACTCTTATCTAAGTGATATCACCCACTCTTTGCTGGTATTTCATCCCTCTTTTCCTTTGTTTTATCACTTTTCCCACTATCTCTTTTTCCCTCACTTTCCCCATTACTAACATCATTGTCGAAAAATCATCTTATACTCCGATAACTTTTATTACCTCTTCAATTCTTTTTTCACATTCCATCCACTTCCTCTAAACCTTATTTGCCTTTTTAGTTTCTTGCATGTCATCAAAGGAATTTAGCACTTGTTGTTCAATCAAACCTGAGCCAATCATGTAGATTGTGGCATGTGTTTGTTTTTTAGGTTCCAAAATTTGGCCACTATCAATGAGATTTTGAACCTCATGATGAAGGTACAGGCATTTGTCTATGATATGACTGGGTGTTTGATGGAAGTCATAAAACTCATGACACTTGAATTTATATAAAAGCGGGTTTGGTGGAGGTATGGGGGACAACAGTCATCTCAACTTGTTGAATTCCCTTTGTTGCTTAACAATATTCATATCAAAACTTGTAGAGGCAGACCCTCATCCTTGATTAAAGTTCTCATGATTCCTCCTTGGAAAACTTATCTTGTGTTCAGCTTCTACATCCTTAATTTGGATGCCAGACTTATATACGTCCTTAAATGTCTTCAACGGGTATCCTATCAAGCGATCCTAAATAGGAGCAGTAGCCCCTTTTACCATAGCCCTAACTCAGTATTTTTTTGAAGGCCTTGTCACCATTTGTGCAACCTTTCCTCTCCATCGGACTAAGTACTCCAAGAATATCTCGCTTGGTTTTTTACGAGTCGTTTCCAAATCCTATAATGTCACACCTAGCTGGGTGTAATAGGAGTACTAGTCAACAAATCTTTTAGACAATTCAGTCCAGTCTTTTCTCACTCTATTCTCCTATTTCAGGTACCACTCCAGTGCGGGCCCTTCAAGTGAGCGTATGAAAAACTTTAGAACGAACTCTCTAGACAACCCAATCATTCCCATAACAATGACATAGTGTTAGAGATAGAACTTCAGATACCTACTCCCAAAAAATTTAACTAAACTTAGCATCTTGAACTTTGGTGGTAGTCTATTTATCTGCATATAAAAAATGTCATCTATTCCTTCCAGGCCTTTCTTCTTCATCATCCCTTGAAGCTTCTCCAAATCTTTGGAAAACTTCTCATAGCTTCTATCTGTTTTGCCACCTTGGCCTTAAGATATTTTTCCTTATTAGGAAACTCCTTATTATTCTTATTTCCCTAATCTACTCCATTACTAGTGTTGCCAAGGTTTCTGTCATTTGACCCATGATGTGGGTCTCGACTAGATTTCTCACCATTGGGCCCCATAATAGGCCTTATACTCGATGGTAATCTGATGGTGATTAGTTTCATCATTTTTAACATCTATTGCTTTATGGCATCCATATCCACCCTCATCTGATCCATACCGTCCGTGGGATCCTATTCAGCCATTCCCCTTGCTACTTTTTCTTCTGACTCTACTATGTTTTCTTCTTTCTCTAGACTTTCTACCTTACACAAATGGCCTCCTTGCCTCACCTAAGCTATAATAGCTGTAAACACAATGGGTTAGCATGATGCATGAATGCAATGCATGTTCACACATATCACAAAACATAGTTATAACACAACCAGCCTTCTAACCTTATTTCTCCCCTACAATTGGCCAAGTCATCTCCCTACGTTTTTTGGCTTTGGCTCCTTATCAGTTGCTGAGGAGGAGCCTATAAACACTGTCTCTATTATTCCACTATAATCAACTACTGTTGTACTGTTCAGGAACTATGATCATGATACTATGACATGCAAGCTTCATTTTCATAGCACGTGAATGTCATACAATAATGATAATTAATTACCCAACAATCTAACTGTAATTGATTGGGGTTTCAGGGTGTACAAGTCTCTTATATGAGGGGAATGAATAATGATGTAACCAATACTGATATCCCAAACATTATGGTAATGTGTCCGTATCAACTGTCCATTTTACAATTGGTATGTAAATATAGTCAGTGTCTTGTAATATTTATGGGGTGGTTACAGTAACATGCACACCCTTTCAAAGGCGACTTGTAATATCCATGTGACTTCAAGGGTTCATGCTAACAACTAGAGATTCTGGGTAGTCTTAGGGATTGTTGCTAAGTTTATCTATCATGAGCTTTGGTCTCGTATTCCATGGTCAAGAGTCCCTTTAAGCGAGTGGTGCCTCTTTCGGGATAGTCTCTTTTAATACCAACTTAATGGTATATGTTTAAGGTGTTGGTCATCAATGATATGGGTCTCTAGGGCTAGAGTGAAACATAAGGAATCTCCATATCAAACATCCAGTCAAATAAAAGGTAGTTATGTAGCTTGTGAAAATGTGTAGCGATACAAAAGGATTAAATAAATGACAAAGAACATAAGATCTCAGTATTTCCCAATTAAAATTAACTTCTCTAGGTCCCCAATAGAGTCGCCATAGTAAGCGGGGCTTCTATCCTACCTAAGTGCTTACAAACTTAGCACCGCTTTTCTAAGCTCCTTTCAAAGACTTAGAGGGTTGTACGAGTCAAGTAATGGAGACAAGACTCGAAGATATATTGAAGTTGCCAATCAGGCAAATAACTGACACGACCCACCCCTAGCTACACGGGTAAATCGTGCCTAAAACTGTTCACTAAGAGAACAGTCTTTAATTAACTAATTTTTTTCACACTTTTTGCTCTGTCGCTTTGATAAAACTATTCATAAAAAAATTATTTCTAGTTCAGGTCTTTTATGTAAAATACTAAAAAAATCCTTCGAAAATTTTAATGAAAAACCTGCAGAGTTTCCCCTATAATTTGAAGAAAACCCCCTGCAAAAACACACGTTTATACACTTCTAAACTATTCCTCATCCCAACTTCTTTTGGGACTTTCGTCCTTATCAACCACAATATACTAAAAGATAAATAAGTCATATTCAACATACTTAATATTTAAAAGCTTATACAATACATAAAAAAATGAAATACTTTCAATGCATGAAAAATTATTATACATCGTGTGGCCTTCCCTAGCATCAGAGACAGCTTAGCACCAAACCTGTAGCACTTGGTTGAGAAAAAGAATAAGAAAATAGTAAGCTAAAGGCTCAGTGAGTGGACAAATTTTATTACATAAAATATTATTTCCTTTATTTCATACAACTCATTTGTTGAATAAAGTTTTGTGTTCTAAAATCTCATTTTTCTTAAAACAAAATACAATGTATAATTACTTTTAAAAAGGGAACCAGTATACTCTTCTTTCCAAAATAACGTACAAACGACTATTTCTTCTCAACTTTCTTTATAAACTTCATTCTTATAATACAACTATAAAAAAATTTATTAACCCTCTGTAAAGAAAATACTTTGTATAATTCTTCAACTTACTTACCTAAATAACTTAATATTCTTAAACTATATAAACAAATCAGTTGCGTACCTTTACTTTGAACCACCCTTATTTAGTCTCGTACACAGTACAAAAGGTATCACTATATCTCTTTCTTTTCTATAAAAAATGTATGAGCAGACACCAAAAGAAATCAAATAATATAGAACTTTTTAAATAATATTCCTCTCATCGTATACTCAATCACTTGCTAAATTTATTCTAATCATAAATTGCATGACTATGACTATCTCATAATAAAATCATATAATACATTTCTAACTAGAAAACTCGTATCATATTTATACTTAAGAAAAATCTATCGTACTTGTCAAAATATCATCAAATCTCTTATAAAAGTTTCAAAACAAATAACTTTTGATTAAAAATTTTCAAATAAAATTGCTTGATTCTATACTCTTTAAAAACAGTGAAAAGGATATATATTTTCTCAATCTTGTAAACTAAAACTCGTGATGATATGCTAAAATCATCGCTTTAATTATTTACTATACAAAACATACTTTCCTTAAAAATCTTCTTTCAAAAGAAACTTTTGTGAATCATGCTTCTTTCTCAACTAACTTGTATAAACATATTAAAAAAAAAACTCTTTTCATTATACTAAACAAGTACCCTTGAAACTGTCTGATCTTGCCTGGCAAGAGCTAATATCGCACAGGCAGAGCTATCTGAATTTTCTCATACCTGGTAAGATCTACGTCACGCAGGCAGAGCTATCTGTACCTGGAGAGATCTAACATCGCACAGGCCTACTATCTGAATCTCCTCATACCTGGTGAGATCTACATCACGCAGGCAGAGTTATCTGTACCTAGCGAGATCTAACATCGCACAGGCCTGCTATATGAATCTCCTCATACCTGGTGAGATCTACATCACGCAGGCAGAGCTATCTGTACCTGGCGAGATCTAACATCGCACAGGCCTACTATCTGATCATACGCATGTGTAGAACTGCCCCCAAAGGGCTAAAGCGCCCAGATCACACGGCCCAAAGCCTCTATGTGTGTCTGAACGGGCTCCAAAGGCCTCTATCTATATAACTTTCTGTCTTAAATCTGCTGTCTCACTGTCTAAGTGAGCTGGATACTAGCTTAGTATAATATAATTAAACTTTCTTATTTTTGCTAAAATTGATTTCTTTTCGAATTATGCTTCATATGCTAAATCATTGCTTCTCAAGCAGATTTATCAAAATCTGTAAAACTTATGTAAGCTGAAACTGATACTATCTGAATCCTTGAAAATCCATGATAAATATTTAAAAGAATAATTACAATTATTTTAAGAAATCATCAAAATCAAATTACTATAAAAAAATTATCGTAATTATTATGCTCTTACACTTTCTATAAAATGGTAGAATATGCATCTATAATAATATAGAAAACAATTCATATATATATAAATTATGAATCTTTCTTTAAAACGGTTATATCTTTGTTCAAAACTAACTTTGAAGCTAAAATTTATGTCCGTAACTATTTTGAAAACTAATTTTGAAACATCTTAATAATTGAAACAAGTATAATAAATGGGTCTATTTACCCTCAAAAAAATACAAAAGAAACTAACTTGAATTCTTCTAAATTCACTAAAATTCTCAGAATTCTATAAAATGCTAAATGAATATCACTCAGTAGACACTAAAACATATTTCTAATTATCCAGAAAATAAATCTTCTACTCTTTCTAAGACTTTCTAAAATATTCATAAAATAAAATACTTTTCATCTCACTATAAACCATAGTTTATATTTTTATCTCAAAATCTCATACTTTCCATATAACATACTATATAACATCTTTTCATAAAATTATACTTCAAAATTTAACTAATTTCCCAAGTATTTCAATTCAAAATTTCAAAGATTTCTAAATTCTTAAATATTATGCATTAACTGAAATCTTTTTTACTATCCTCAAATTTTCAGGATTCTGCATTCAGGTCTCTACAAATTCTGGAACAGTTTTCTAAATTTGTAATTCACCCCCTACTGCTACGCAGTTTTAGAATTTGGCATTACCACCCCTGCAGAAATAAATTCTAATTTTCTAAAACTTTTTCTCTTTAATTTGCTATTAATCTAAATATAAAATCACTCATCATTTTATAAATAAAAAATACATTATTTCTTCAACATGTGTATGTATTTAAAGAAAATAACTAAATACTTCAATTTACTATTCCAATTCATATAATTATAAATTTCTCCTTTCCAATCATAAAAAAAAACTTTCTACTTTCTATTATCATTTAACATACATTCATTCTACATCTGTCACTTTAAATTTATTTTTCTATTGTACTCAAACTTTTCAAGACTACACTTACTATATATATATTCAAAAATTAATCTATTAGCACTACCCATAACTATCTCTCTTATCCACAATTAATAATTTACACGTATTTATTTCCAAATACATACATCATCATTAACTATCCTAAAAACATTTAATATAACTCAATTAATCAAACTAATAACTTAAATCATATGAAAAAAAAAACTTAAATTTAATACACTTTAATATAATATGAAATTCTCAAAATATAATCCATTCACTGAATTTAAGCTCCTTTATGGATGAATAATATTATAAAAATTCTTTTGATGGCCGGAAAGCATACTGGGAATGTCGCCGGAATATCGTCGTCGACGAGTGAATAGTGATCGAATTTCATTTCTCTCCGATTTGTAAAATTCGTATATCAACATGTAACAAAAATGGTATGGTTAGAAAGAGCATGGAACAAGTTTTAATTTAATGTAAAAATTTACCGGTAACTCACCGGATTTTGGCCGAAAAATGCATAGGAAGCCGTCGGCTTCCATGCTTCGATCCGCAAAAACGGTGAATAATCCAAGGACAATACATATATGGATGGAAAGAGGACATTACAAGCTTCAAAACGACATATTATGGGGTCCGAGACTCGCCGGAAATTGGTCGGAATCGGCGGTCAAAGCCGAACCTGGTGAACAGTGACCGGCCTCCCCCTCCTTTCTCCCTCCCGATTCCGTCTCCCCCCTCCTCTTCTTTTTTTTAATTAATTAATTACTTTATTATTATTATTATTATTTTCTTGGGCTGGGCTGGGCCTTCTTCACAGCCCAATGGACATTACAATAACAATGGAAAAAATTGGATGACGGCAGTCGATCCTTTGCTTTTGGACCAAACTACTGATCATCCCTTCAGAATGGAGTTCAAGAAGTCAAGTACGGGTTACACCCATCTAGACGTTAATACAGTCTCTAGTAGGGTCTACTGAGTTCTAAGTTGTAAGTCACTAATGCTATCTTATCTTGATCCTAAGTTTTATCATGCACATAACTATATTTTTCTTGTTCATTACATTTGAGGTGTCAACAATTCATATACATATATAAAAAGAGGAGGAAAATAGATTACATAGCCATCAAATATGAGTAAAGGGATTGAAGATTACAACCATTCAAGTGATAGTGCAGTGAATTTGAGTACTACTATAAACTAAAAGAAGTCTCAAGTTATCCATTTATCATCAGGTAAAGGCTTTAGCAATGACAATGCATAATTAAAATAAACATTGATATAAATATGGCATTTCTGTACTGGTCATGGCATTAATCATTAATTAACTATACTAAACGTGCATAATTAACATCTAAACATCTTACAGTTAACCATTGATTTATCATTCATCATGCTTAACTAACCACTAATTAAGGACTAATTAACTACATATTTAATTACTAAACATGTTTCATTAAACTACTAATTAACTATGAATTAACAACCAATTATCTACTAATCATGCATGATTAACGACTAATTAATTACTACTAATCATAAACTAAACATGACAAAATTAACTACTCCTAAACTAAGCACGACATAATTAACTACTATTCTAATTAAACTACTCCTAAACTAAGCATGACATAATTAACTACTATTATAATAATCATGGCATAGTTATGTACTAGTTATAACTAAACTGAACATGACAAATTTTAAAATAAAGAGGATGCCTTTTAAAAAACTTACCAAATTCTGAATTTAATCGGAAGCCGAATCTTGACTAGCACTAGTGTTCTAAAATAATCTAAGGAACACCAAGAGAATACCAAAAATATTTATATAGGGAGAAAGATTTAGACAATATTCAAAATCTTTCTAAAATATTAGCTTTTAGGTATTTTCAACTCTTAACTCCTTATTTAGAGCCGAGAGCTGAGTTCCTTATATAGGCCCTCTAAAAGCCAAAAAATGAGCTCTTTTTTCGATGTGGGGCTGTAGCTACAGGCGGATACCTCTACTATAGGTTCTAGTAAGGTTTCTAGATCCTTCTAAAGCACGAACCTTAGAAGCACTTGCCTCAAGTGAATACAGGCGCTTGTGCACCGCCTCTAATGGCTGAAGATGCTCATGTGCCGCCAGTTGCTATAGGCGTGCACCTATAGTGCTAGAGGCACGCCAACCCAATTTCTAGATTTGACACCGACGTTTATCGTTTAGGATTGGGAACATTGTACTCGAGCCCCCGAGAGGGGGCAAGTCGATGTTATCATATATGTCGAATTGCGTATGCGTCGGGTGGACATGATTCATAGGGTCTTGACCACTCATTACTCGTACATCACCAGTCTTAAGCGTACTTGACTTTCTATCCCGTCCTTAATGTTGAATCTCAGTATCCCTGCAAGTCTGGAAAGACTTTGATTGATGTCTTTAGCTATCATCACTAGGCCTCGAAATCATAGGCAAAATTCTAATGCTTAAAATAATAATATAAATATATTAAAACAGAATAAAGAATCTAAAAGCCATAGCACATTATCATTATTCTTCATAATAAGACTTTTTTTAAAATAAAAAAACTAAAAAAATTAAAAGATTAAAAATCAATAACCCAGCTGTGGTAACAACCCCTTACCATTATTGATTAGGGAAAATGAACATCACGACAACAACCAAAAGCAACCTTGCAGCAACAAACAACAATAACCTGGAGTAATAAACAATAATAGGTAAGTAACCTAGCAATGCAGTCTAGCAAAACCATAAATCAAGCCAAAATTTGATAAAAATCTGCTTCACCAGCAACACCCGCCACCATCTCCCCCAATAGCAAAGAACAAAATAGCCACCAAGCAAAGCCCAGATTTCACAAAAAAAGGTCTACTGAACCACTAACATCCGCCACCAACAACAATCAACACAACCTCCTAACAAAATCTAAAATTGAGCATAAATCAACACAACATTAAAAGAAGGAAAACCCACCCCCAGCAAAATATAAAGTTGAGGAATGGTGCGAGACTTCTAATTAATGCTTATCTTCAATCATTAGAATTGTTTCTTAGCAATAGCCCTACAACCCTTAATTCATCACTACTATAGTCAACATTGTCACCACAAAATTCCTTATAGAGTCAATGAAGGCAAAATTAACAAAGGGTTCGGTTGGGACTTTTGTGGAGGTCCGAGATCAGAGCATTTGAAGAGTGAAATTAGAAGTTTTGCACCATTCCTCAACTCTTCCATCGCCTAAAAAATCTGGCTATATTGTTGGTTGGTTTAACCGGCGAGAGAAAAGAGAGCTGAGAAGAGGAGAGAGAAAACAAAAGGAAAAATATAAAATATTTATAAATATATTTTATTATGTCATTTTTAATAAGATTTTTATTATTTTATTGGTTTGAGATAATGAATAATATACCTTCATGTTTTCTATTTTGTTTTAACACCTGTTATAAATAGGAGGTTTCATTGTTACTAATGGAAAAACAGGGGTGTCAAGATTACTATAAAGATCTAACGGGGGTGTAATTGGTTTAATTGCCCCGTCTAATCTTATCAAATAGGCGACTATCTCGTAAAAATTACAACTTAGGTAATTTGTTATGCTTTGGGTTTACAAAACTTTAAAAATAACCTTATTTTTTAAGACCATTTTAAAATATAATCTTACTTTAAAAATTCTATTCTATAGTTCTACCACTCTTATGATGTACTTTACAACTCTATGGTTGTACTTCATAAACAATAAAGTTGTAAAACATAAGGTTATAACATAAAATCATTTTTAAAAACCATAAATAAAGCTAATTATATTATTTTTCTTTAGTTTTATCTAATTAATAACATTTTAGCATATCGATTGTAAGAAGTTATTTATATGAATTGATTATTTGTGTATTATTACTCTTAAAATTATGAAAAATTAAAGAATAATTTCTATAAACATCCTTTATGGTTTATTGATGTTTTACGTAATGTGTCATGGTTTTTAAAATTTAATTAACCATGAGATTTCAATGCAACATAGAAGACGTGTATGGTATTCCCTCTAAATTAAAATGTAATTAATGGAGGATGGTTTTTCGTATGTATATGGAGCAAAGGGCATAAAAATTTTAAAAAAAAGTTTTGCAAATGGGCCCATCCTCTGGCGATAGTATTGTTAGTTGAGCAACTGACCAAGGTAGAGGCGCATAAACGGTCCACATGGTTGGAATCAATATAAAGATGTGGATGGACTTCAAGTTCTCATTGGTCCGTAATCTATCCACGACACTTGCTCAGATTTCGTCTCCAGATTTCATTATCCTACTTGGCTCTCTAGAAATCCTCCCTTGGATCCTCACTCACTTACAAACCATCAAACTACTTCCTGTCCACAATCCATTGTCTCCTAAAAAAATCCGGAAACTAGTGAAACTTAACCAATGGCTGCAACATCCGGAGCTGTGCTAAATGGCTTGGGTTCTTCATTCCTAAGCGGAGGAAAGAAGAGCCAACAAGACCTGCTGGGTGCTACTAGAGTGGGAAGTGGGGCTGTTGGAAGCAGGAAGTTGGTTGTTGTAGCCGCTCTCCCGCCAAAGAAATCTTGGATCCCTGCCGTTAAAGGTGGTGGCAACATTCTTGACCCAGAATGGCTCGATGGCTCGTAAGCTTCAGCCCCTCTCTCCCTCCCTCTCTAATATATTCATGAGCCGAAAACACCCTTTAATATATAAAGCCAATTTCGTACTATTTTTTATAGCTAGGTAATTTTGTAATAAACATATATCCAATATGACTACGCCCATCAAATTTTGTTAATTTTGTTACATAGGTTAATAATTCCTCTTGTTATATTATATTATTTATCTTCTTCCTTCTTTCATGTTCTTGAAATTTTGTAGCATGTGCAACCAAATTGATAAATATGGTTTATTTTATTTTAATTGAGGGTTGATTGTTGGTTGAAAATAAAACTGAAATGCAGGCTGCCAGGCGACTACGGATTCGACCCACTTGGCCTTGGGAAGGACCCAGCATTCCTGAAATGGTACAGAGAAGCAGAGCTCATCCACGGCCGGTGGGCGATGGCAGCAGTTGTTGGCATCTTTGTTGGTCAGGCCTGGAGTGGCATCCCATGGTTCGAGGCTGGCGCTGACCCAGGAGCCATAGCACCATTCTCCTTCGGTTCCCTGTTGGGAACCCAGCTGATCCTCATGGGTTGGGTTGAGAGCAAGAGATGGGTAGATTTCTTCAATCCCGAGTCTCAGTCTGTGGAATGGGCAACACCCTGGTCAAGAACTGCTGAGAACTTTGCAAATGCAACTGGCGAGCAGGGGTATCCCGGAGGGAAGTTCTTTGACCCGTTAGGGTTCGCGGGGACCATCCAGAATGGTGTGTACGTTCCTGATACTGAGAAACTCGACAGACTCAAGGTTGCTGAGATTAAGCATGCTAGGCTTGCTATGGTAGCCATGTTGATATTCTACTTTGAGGCTGGGCAAGGCAAGACACCACTAGGTGCTCTTGGTTTGTAAAACATACTTTGTTTATCTAATATTAATGTAGATAACTGGATTTTATTGGACGAGAAAGATCAAACTCACAAATTTCAATGTAATTCATCCTGTCTCCCTGATGAGCTCTATGTGATGAGTTCCCCCAGCACAGTTCAAATTTCTAATGGAGTGTTTGATTAGAGAATTTGGATTTCCACGCTTTTGATATTAACTTAAGATGTGATATTTAGTAGACGAGTAAATCGTATTGCTTGCTTGCAATTGTGTGCAGTTTGCTTGTCACATTAATCTTCTGCAAGTTGTGGTGCCAATTTCTCCTCATATACTTGTGTAGTGTTATAATATTAAATTATGGAAAATTGAAAAAATAGACAAAATTATGGGCCTTTAGTGAAATTTAGACATATCTTGTGAAATATTTTCATGTCATAGACACTTTCATTCAAAAAATGATTAAAATTTCCTTAATTATTGATTGCTGAAAAGAAAGAAGAAAGAAGCATCGTCCTTCCTTCCTTCACTGTCTGAAACACTCTTCTATGCCTTTGTTTCATTTCATCTCATTGTTTAATCTTAGAGTTGAAGTTGAGCAACAAGTTAAGACAAACTCTCCGTAATCTCTCTCTAAATGGCGCAAGAATGTTTAAGTAGGTTGTAATGTTTTCATTATTTCTTGTTTTCATAGGTGTCAACCATATTATGCAAAAGAATGGTGGTTATTTGTACACTGGTGGGAGGGCCAAGCCATTGATAATTCATAGTGTGCTACCTATAATGAGTTGGTTGACTGTATTAGTACTGAAATGGGTTGGGATCTTCGTAAGCATAACATAAGTTTAAAGATTCAATTTGCTTTTAAGGGTGTTACGCGATTGCCGACTCCTATTAAGACTGACAAAGATGTTTTTTTTTTATACAGCATTGTTTTGAGGACCAACTGTCATATATACCATTAATTGTCAAAGTTGAAGATAGGGAGAAGCAAAGACAAAGTTCAGGATCCGATGCAGTACGAAGGCGACAAAGTTCTTCTTATCCCTCTTTGTTTCGCTCAATAAGTAGAAGCAACCAATTAAGTGAGTCCACTCCTATTTGTGCACAAACACAATTGAATGATGACGTTGGCATTGAGTTTGAGTAAAATTCAGGACATGCAGGGCATGAATCAGTTGGGGTGTTAGATGAAAATGAGGAAGGGGTGCCCCCGTCGATACCATCGAGATTAGTACATCATCTCGATAGCATTAGAGAGTTTGAGAGTTCAGGCAATATTGATATTAATAATGCTAGTGATGATGTTAATGATGACGATGGCGGTGATGAAGATTATGATGATGATAGTGATGATGTTAGTGAGTATGGTTACGATGAGAATGATGATTGCACTATTCGTATTGAAGATTTAGGTGAGGGTTTGAATGATTTTATTGTTGATGTGCTACATGTAGACGGTTCACATTTTGATAATGATGAACAGACAGAGATCTTGAATGATGCGAACCAGGATGTGCTGTTTACCATTCCTTCTCTGAATCACTCCACACCTACGCCTCTACTATACGGATATCAACAAGATCCGGTGTCGAATAATGAGCTGAGAATGGATGCAAATTATATACATGAAGAAGCTAATTTGGACTCTGAAAATGACAACCGTTGAGCTAACACATTTAGGTGGATGCGGCCTATTGTGCATTCATCATCCGTAGTTGGTGATAATGCTTCATCGTTTGTAGTTGATAGGATTAAGGTTGCAGCTGGGCAGATGTTTAACAATAAAACCGAGCTTCGTGAGAAGTTATCAAATTTGGCATTAAGACGCAACTTTCAATTCAAGGTGAGAAACTCCAACGCAACAAGGTTTGAGATTGTATATCCTGTTGAATCTTGTAAACGGCGTTTACGTGCCATAAAGATAGCCATTTCATATTTCTTCCAAGTGAAAAAGTATAAGAACCATCACACTTGTTTCAGGTTTGTGACTTCACCCAAATCACAAACAGGCAACTGCACATGTCATTGGCAAACATATTAAGAGCAAATTCATTGAGGCATCGAGAATATATCATCCGAAGGATATTATGTTTGATGTTCAAGAGTCATTGGGTGTTAATATCACATACAACAAGGCACGGAGGGCAAAGGAGGCAGCTATGCAAGAACTTCACGGATCTCATGAGGAATTATTCACACTCCTTCCCTAGTACATGTACATGATTTAGAAAGCAAACCCAGAGACCAAAACGACTTTAGAAACTGATGACAACAACCATTTTAAATACTTTTTCATGAGTATGGGGGCCTCTATTGCTGGATTTGCATCATCAATCAGGCCAGTTATCACAATTGATGAATCTTTTCTGAAAGGGAAATATAGAGGTACATTGTTTTTGGCTTTTTGTATGGATGGAAATAAACAAATATACCTGTTGGCATTTGGAGTTGGGCATTCTAAAAATGATGAGTCGTGAAACTGGTTCATGAGACAATTGCGTGATCATGTAGTACGAAATGTCTGAGATCTTGTTTTCATTTCTGACTGTCATCGTAGCATTGAACGAGTTGTTGTAAAGTTTTTTTCCTCATGCACTGCATAGATTGTGCACTCATCATCTGAAGCGTAACTTGAAGGCAACGTTCAAGGACAAGACTTTGTTGGATATATACTCCTAAGCTGCAAGGACATATCACTGTACTGATTCAACTATCATATGCGACAAATTGAATATTATATGCCTGTAGCAGCAATTCATCTTCAAGAGATCAAAGTCAATAAATAGTCAATTCAGATTCCGTGTGCACATGTATTAGCTGTTTGCAAACATATGAACCTTCTGACGTACCATGAGTATTGTGCCCATTGGTATACACCTGAAACAATATTACTATATGCATATGCTATGCTAGTTGTTCATGTTGGATATTCGTTATTATTAATAAAAGATCCAAGGGGTGGCTAGCCCAAGCTAAGTTTTTCCCCAAAAAAAAAAAAAAGCAAAGGTCTACAAGCACCCCTATAATTTACGAAACACTTCTATAATTTTTATTTATTACAAGTAAAACCATGGAATAAACAATGAATATTAAATATGTAGAATCTTGAAAACACTTTCCCAATATCTTTTAGCTTTTCATGTCTTGTTCACGAAACTGCAGCAAGTTTGCCATTAACCATATTTTAAATCTTTTCCTCATCAATCTCTCACTACATTTGAATTAAAAAATATTCAATAATCATGGGTCTTTAATAGTATTCAATATAGGGTTTGTGCCTTATGTGTCTTTAATATTCATAGGTCTTTGAATTAAGTAATGGAACCTCTTTCTAGTTGGCAACTACCTTGAAGATTTTATCACCATAATTATCCTTACATGAATATCAGTAAATTTGGAGAAAGCACAATTAATATTAATTGAAATAAATATTTTAAGGAAATATTTTCTCACTTTTTGATCTATGTCAAAAATTAATTGAAACAAAAAGTTGAAATGTCTACTTCTTGATTGATAGATTGGTTCATCGAGTGTTGACTATATAATTAATTAACTTTTATAAAACAAAATAAGTAAATCTTTTATTATATTTCATAAAAATCTTAGAATTAATTAAAAATTTTATTTATAATTAATTAATTTTTTATGTGTAATCTAATATAATAATTAATTATTATTAGAACTTCTGCTAAAATTATGGTGATAATTAATCAGTGAGGCTCTAATTCGTAAGTCTAGATAACAAAATTTGCATTTCTATTTTTAGTGTACGACTAAGACCAAACCTCCTTCAAAATAGAAGTTTTTATTACAACAAAATGTAATTTCCAAACAGCTTTCCCTCTGACAGATTTTGATTTCATCATATTTCCTATCCCTTTCTGCAGAGTGACAATTCTCTGTTTGTCTTCAATGTTTCTCTGTCAAAAACATCTCTCTCCACTATTATCTAATTCACAATGGTGAGACTTCAGCTACATATTGAAGTGTATTATAAAACCTCGATAAATTAATATTGTTTAGACTATGAAAAATTATTCTTTTACCAAGGTTATTTATTTACTGATTGTAAGTTTTAGCAGTTATAGATAGTTAACACAAACATAACCAAAATAGTTAAGATAGATAGAATAGAGAATTTTACGTGATTCAGCTATAAACTAACTTACATCTATGGGCAACAAGAGTTGCAATCCACTATGTTGTATGTGTTTACACTCAACTTAGTCTGTATAGTGGTAGACACTCACTCACTCACTAACATAATCTATGCAAACTTGATCAACCTTGATCACAGACATAATCGTTCACATGCTCTTTGATGTTGCACTTCGTAGATATGTCAGACTTAACTACACTAGTTTTGTCAGACATAACTAATATGACTATTACAGACTTATATCATCACTCAACTCACTTAAGCTTACACAACTCTAATGACACTCATAACACTCATAAATGAGACTTGCAGACATAGTCAACACATATGAGTCATAAACAATCTGAACTCACAAAAAGCTTAAAGATTTTACAATGAAGAACGCACTCAAAATTATCTTCTCAATTCTTGTTTTGCATATGTCTTGAATGTGTATCCTTTATATAAGCTAAGTAGATAGCTATATAAAGTGTTGATCTTTATCATAGAAACCTATAATTATCTCAGTGAAAAAAGGTTAGATAAAGATAATAAATAAATAAGAAGTTATATAAAGCAAACATAAGGTAGCTCATATATATCTTACTTATTTAAGTGATGAAGTAGATAATTATCAAGTTTATCCCTAGTCAAATATGTGATTTATCAAATAAGCTCAAATAATATCCTTATCTAAAATATGATCAAGAGAAAAACTTCCCATTAGATAATTATTCCAAAATATGCACATCAACTAATTTCCTAAAAATGTGAAATAACTTTGGGAAATAAATCTACATCAATGTTCTTATCATAAGATGACAAAACAAAAATGTCATGTGTATTGCATGTGCATGATGCCACACGTCAAACACCAACAATCTCCCCCTTTAGCATCTTGTGATGAAAACATTACTTCATGTTTCTGAGTTCTCATCAAACCTACATAGTTAACCATAACTTAACTAAATCAAAATAAAAATGAGGAAAACATTACACATACAGAATCCAAAAAAAATAATTACAGCAGACGTAATGAAACAATGTAACTGAATCTATCATATTCAATTACTTCCTACAAACAGAAAGTTAATAAACAATGAACCTGCATATCAAAATACACAATTGACTCCTGCAAGTGAAATAGAAAATCCAAAATAAATCCTAAAATAGAAAATCAATACTCAAAACTTCCCCTAAAAAATATAAGCAACAAAGTTCAAAAACTGCTTGCGTAAGCAATTTTAACCAACAAATCATCAAACTTAAAAGTGACCTAACATAGCAAATACTTAAACAAATGTTCAAAGCCTGCAAAAGGTATATCAAAAACATCCATCCTATTATCCATCCATCCCAAATTTACTCCCACTTGATTTAATAACAAGTGCCAAAAAATAGAAGGAATAAAAGATTTTGCAAAACAAGTTGAAAAAGAGTTCAAAAACTGAATGAAATTCAGTTAAGTCGAGCTAATTTACGGATTGCCAATTTTGGAGGTTGGCCTGGGCCCTTTTTGGATCTCCTAGCTAAGTCTTGAGCCCATTAACTATAGTAGTTGGAGAAACTTGATTAGCAATTGGTGTTGTGGAGTAGTTTCTGTGAAGTTGCAACAACATCAAACAATTCTTGGATCTCTCGAGCATGTTTTTCTACTGTTGTGCCTGTCTTTTCAGATAGATCAACTAGGGTTTTTGCTACTATTTGAGTGACATGTGATGGAGATTGATATGGCACTTGTTTATATTGAGGTGATTGTGAAGTAGCACATTTGGATTTTGAATAAGCCTTGCTTTATAGGGATTCTTGTGTAACTGCTTTGGCTTTCTTTTTACTCATCTTTTTGTCCTTCCTCTTTTTCTTTTTTGTTAATCTTTCACCATTTGATCTTGCCTTTAGCTCTTTTCAAGAGTCTACTATTTTGTCCTTTATTGCTTGAATATCCAACACAATGTCAGCTAAAGAAGTAGTGATTAAAACAAGCTGCTCATTAATAAAAGTCATCTGATATTATCTACGAGGTCTCCTCTGTCTAGGTTGTCTCAGAGGTATTTCCTCCCTCTGAGGTGCATTTTTTATTTTTTATTTCATAAAACCTTTCTTAATAACAGGAAGTACCTCTTCAGTAGTCTCACCATCCTCCAATTCAATATCATTTTGCATCAATAGAACATGAATCATACATGGTAAAACAAGTAATTTCTTATGAGATTGATAAGTAGTAATTTGTGCAATGTAATTATACATCCACAAGCTAAGATTAATGGACTGATTTCTTCCAAAACCATAAAGGAATTTGGCTCTATCCTCTCTAACTTTGTTCTGGTGTGTGGATGGAAACCAATCATACTGGGTGATCTTATGCAGCACACAGTATTTCAAAATCAAATGCTTTTGACCAATCCCATCATGTAGATCCCAATGTACATTACGACTCCTAGTCAGCTCGAAAGTAACCTCACCGTTAGTGAATTTTATTCACTAATTCAATACACTTAAATTTAATTTTTAATTAGTTTTTAAGTAAAATAAAGAGAAAATAGTGTGTTGTTTTAGTTAAATGTAGATTCTTTGGAAAGGAATTGGATTCCTAATAAAACACATCAAAACTAGGAGTAAATAAGGCCAAAAGAAGAAAAATTTGGAGATCTGGATCTCCAAATTAGATGCAGAGCAGATGGCGTAGCAGCGCAAAATACAAAAAAATAGACTCAAAATCAGAGACTTGGCACTCTAGCGCAACACAAAGTGGCGCAGCAACGTGATATCAAGAATAACAAAGCTTCCAAAACCTGAAAGTCGGTGCTTCCGCACCACTGCCTCTTATGCAAGTGCAATTCTGGAAATTTTCAAGATTCCCTTTTCAACTCGGATTTGACTTCTTTCTCTTATATACTATAAATAGACGAGTTTTAGGCCTTCTTTAGGGTATCATAAGCATCATTAGAAGTGCTTATGATGCAAGGAAGCAATCTACAACCCTTGGAAGCGTAATTCAATAAGAATCTTCAAGGAATCTTCAAGTTTCCTAAGTCTTTCTTCATTCTTTGTAATTCATGAATGCTACTCGATTTTCTTGTGTTATTTTTCTTTACATTATGAACTAAATCTCTTTTCCTAGGGTTAGGATGTAGCCAAGTTTGATACTCTATTATTTCAATTCAATATATATTAAAATTTATTCAATTTCTTGTTGAGTGAATTTTTCATGTGTTTAATGCTTGTGATGGTCTGACCAACTATTGTATGATTTGAGATATAAATTAGACAGAAAAGTTAACTTATATTAGTCTTTGATTGATTCTCCATAAACTCACATGAGATTAAAATATAATTGTGATTTGTACAACCCTAAATGATTTTTTGTACTTAAAGGATAATTATAGGTTGTTAGATGAGATAGACGTGTGATTCTCCCTCTAATTATACATCGTTATTGCTTGAAAAAGAATAACATAATTATAAATTGTTATTACTTGAAAAAGAATAACAAATACCTTAGAGAGATTGGTTGGCAATAAGATTGATGAACATCAATTAAATTGGATTGAATAATATAGTTGATAACTTAGGTGAAACCTGATACCCTAGAGCTTAATCTATTGAATTAATCTCAGTTTACTTTAAATCTAGTTTCTTTACTTAGTGTTTAAATTTTATTCCAATTTCTGGTTACTTAATTCTTTTAAATTTATTATTTATGCAAATAAAATCAAAGTTAGATTAAGTTTAGTAGTTAATAACCAATCCTTTTAGGAACAATAACTCACTCATGACTATATTACTTGTTTGATTCCGTATACTTACGGATTTTACATACGACTCACTCATGTTCAATCACTCCCATTAATATGTTGAATGCCAATTAGAATTTCATAAAATTGATTTATAATATTTGGTGAGAAATGGATTAGTTTTCCTCTATAATAAACCTTATGGTAATAGTAGCTGCTAGGATCATTTATGCATGGCATGATGTTGGCATAAAACTCTTGAATGAGAGATTTAATAGGACGGGTCAGATTTGTTGTTGTTCTCATCCACTGCCTGGATTCAATCACCTTTCTAAGTTGGCATTCGTCAAAGTCATCTACTTTATAGGCCTCTCCACATGAATTTCTCTCTTGGAAGTGAATCTTCTATGCCTTGTCTCATTCTCTCTTTTCAAGAACTTGTGATTGCGGGGTTTACACGATCTTGGACTTCTTCAAGCACAAAATCTTCATCCTCGCTCATATCTGGGTCGACTGGAACTAGTGGAGTAGGAGGTGAATCTAGTTCTCCCATTGATGATTATTTTGGTTCTGTTGGAGGCGACTAATCTGGTTCGATTTTTGGGTTTGCATGTTGTTCTTGTTGAATCTACTATTCTTCCTGGCTAGATTCCTTTTCAGTCGAAGAGTTAGAGAGTGATAAAGAGTTGGTCGCTACTGCTTTGCATTTGGCCATGATAAAAAATTGATTTTGTTCTCAAGTACACTTACGGTTAATGAATTGATGATAATATAGAAATCAAATAGAAGTAACTGAGTTAATCAGGACTTCTATAATGTTAAGTGATAAAAACAGCAATTAATTGTTGTCCAATCCAAATTTGAGAAACCCATTTCAACTAAAATTGTGTTTCTATAAAAAAAAAACTTATCAAAGAAAGAGAAAAACATTAATAGCACATATTTTTACTGCAATAAATATGGTAAATTCAAATTTTCCCTGAAAATCAAAATATCTTGCAAAATCAACATTAATTAAGGCAAATTTAAACACAAATAGCTTTACATCGCAAAAATCTTCCCGCCACTGAACATACTCCTCTTTAAAATGAACTTGCTGACTTAGCTCACATGATGACACATCAACACATTAGAAAATTTAAACTAAGTCAGACATGAAGATATTTAAGATAGTTATACTGCACATAACTGAAAATAGTATTCTTGCACATAATTGAAATATATGGGCATCAATTAATTATTTTAAAATCAAGTATGTGACAAAGCTATATGAAAACATTAGACAATTTAATTTTAATCATTTTTGCATTTAATCTAGATGAGTGGTCAACATGAGCATGCTTCTTACACACACAAATATTAATCTCACTATAAATTATTCAAACAAAAATACTAGCTTTCACACAAGAAATGAGGTAGCACTATTCCATTAAAGTGGGTGACGTCAATGTATTTCCTAGATACATTAAAGTTACTATCTATGGATAGCTTTCACACATCATAGCTAGTAGCTCTCTCTGTTTTTGATATTAAAATACCAGTAAATTAATCAAACAAATCAACTTAAACATGCTTAAGTCAGAAAATTGATTAATGATGATACAGATACAAATAACAGAACAAACACAGTTCTATTAAGATAATTGATAAATGCCAATGGCCTCTCTCAGTTTTTCAAATCTCAATGCATCAAGTGCTTTAGTAAAGAAATCAGCTAGTTGATTCTCTATAAAATGTGTTCAATGTGGATTTTTTTTTACTCAATAAGCTCTCTAATAAAACGATGCCTTATATCAATTTTCTTAGTTTTAAAGTGTTAGACTATATTCTTTAAGATATTAATCACGCTAGTATGATCACAAAACAAAGTTAGAAAGTCTTGATTAATACCATAGTCATCTGGTATTTGTTTCATTTAAAGTAATTGTGTGTAGTAACTCCTAGCAACAATGTATTTTGCCTTTGTTTTTGACAATGAAATGTTGTTTTGCTTTTTGCTATGCCAAGAGACCAAGTTATTGCCTAAGTAAAGGCAAACTTCTGAAGTGTTTTTCCTATCATCAATATTTTCTGCCCAATCTATATCACTATAACCTACAAGACATACATTTGTGTCCTTAGTGAACCATATTCCAAACTCAGATGTACCATGAACATACTTGATAATTCTCTTCACTACTCATAAATGTAGCTTCTTCAAACATGACTAAAAATGAGCACATAAGCCAACATTGAAACTGATGTTAGGTCTGCTTGCGGTTAGATATAGGAGACTTCCTAATCATGATTCTATAAAGGCTTGAATCAACATCATTTCCTACATTTTCTTTGGACAATTTGATGTTAGTACCCATGGGGGTTCTAAGAGCCTTAACCTTGTCAAGTTCAAATTTCTTCACCAAGTTTCTAGCATTTTTTGATTGTGAAATAAAAATTCCACTTTCAAGCTTCACTTGTAAACCAAGAAAGAAATTCAACTCTCCTACCATACTCATCTCCAATTCACTCTGCATTAGCTCAACAAACTCATTAGCTTTGACTTTATTAGTGGAACCAAAGACAATACCATCAACATACACTTGAGCAATAATGAAATAACTAGAAGCATGTTTAATAAATAAATTCTTATCATTGCTTCCTCTAGTGTAACCTCTATGCATTAAGAAGATGGTCAATCTCTCATACCAAACTCTAACAGCTTATTTCAAACCATATAATGCTTTATGAAGCTTATACACAAAGTCCAGATGTTTAGGATCAACAAATCCCTTAGGTTGTTCAACATAAGGCTCTTTATTAAGATAGTCATTCAAGAAGGCTATCTTAACATCCATTTGAAACAACTTAAAGTCTAACAATCATGCAATGGCTAGCAACAACCTAATAGACTCAAGTCTAGCAGCAGCTGCAAAGGTTTCTTCAAAATCAATATCTTCAATTTTTGTGTAACCTTTTGCAGCTAACTTAGCTTTATTTCTAACAACCTACCTATTCTCATCAATTTTATTCCTAAATATCCATTTAGTTCCTATAACATTTACATCATTCGGTCTAGGAACTAATATATACACTTTGTTTCTCTCAAATTGATTCAATTCCTCTTGCTTTGCACTAATCCAAACATCCTCTTTCAAAGCTGTATTAGCATTCTTAGGTTCCATCAAAAAGACATAACAAGAGTAACTTACCATATTCCTCACTCTACTTCTTGTTTTAATTGAACTTTTTAGACTTCCAATTATTGATGTTGTAGGATGTGCCTTCCATATCCATGAAGGTGGATCTCTTCTAACAATAATATCTCTTATCAGATTTTTGTCCAGATCAATGTTGTTGGTTCAATTTTGTCTGAGTTAACTGTAGTAGTTACATTAGTTGTAACTGGCTTGTCTCTACATTCTGTAGAAACTAACTTCAAATTTTCTTCATCTTCCATGAAACTGATTATTTGCTCTTCTTGTGAATAAATAGAATAATCATCGATATCACCAGAATTCACATTTACAGATGCCATTATGGTTTCGATCCTCAAATTATAAACTCTAAAAGCTTTACTGTTTGTTAAATATCCAACGAACACTCCATCATCACATTTAGCATCAAACTTGCCTAGTTGCTCCCTATCATTTAATATAAAGCAACTGCAACTGAAAACATGAAAATATTTGAGGTTAGGTCTCTTTCCTTTAGAATTTTGTAATGGATCTGCATTATTTCAGATTTTAGGAACACTCTATTGGAGATGTAACATACTGTGCCAATACCCTCAACCTACAGCCTTTTTGTTAGCTTCATGCTGTTTAACATCACCCCTGCCATCTCTTGTAGAATTCTATTCTTCCTTTCTACCACTCCATTTTGTTTAAGTGTCTTTAGAGTTGAAAATTCATGAGATATGCCATGAAATTTGAAAATTCTACATAGCTTACATTCTCTATTGGGGATGTAACATATTGTGCCAATACCCTCAGCCCACAGCCTTTTTGTTAGCTTCTTGCTGTTCAACATCACCCTTGCCATCTCTTATAGAGTCATGTTCTTCCTTTCTACCACTCCATTTTCTCTAGGTGTCTTTGGAGTTGAAAATTCATGAGCTACGCCATGAAATTCGCAAAAATCTACATAGCTTACATTCTCAAATTCCTTACCATTATCGTTTCTAATTCTAATAATTCTCCTTATGTTCCTATTTTGTTCATTCTCAAGTTTAACATATAAATTCCTAAAAACTTCAAAAGTGTCTGATAGGTGTCTACTTATGTATTACTTCCATATCAATTCGTCTATGTTTCTTTGCTATATTCCTTGGTATTTTTATGTTTTTGTGTGGTTTTTAATGTTTGTAGGAGTTTTGGACGAACTTGCACAAAATTAGAGTAAAACCCTTCATTTTCACCTCTGCTAATCAACCAATTTCTCGAAGTTGATTGTATCGATATACAATTAACCAAATAACATGCTATATACCATTGGAAAGCTCTCGAAGTCTATTTTCTGGAAAAATTTACGGTTCACGAATTTATATAGTGTACCAAAAGTTATGATAAAAATGGTATGAGAAATGTATATTTGTAATTCCATATATCACTGTAGCATGTTATTATATACGAGGCACTGTAGCAAGTTTACTGTAGCAAAGTATATAAACACATTTTAGGGTTTTATTTTGATAACTTGAAGGGGGGAGAACGTGTTAGAGGCAGCATTTCTGGATTTCTCTCATCCCTTGGAGTTCTTGAAGGAGAAAGAAGGCTTGGAAAGAGGAAGAACTACAATCCTAAGAAGATTCAAAGAATTTGCTAAGTTTTTCTTTTCCTTTTCAATTCTGGAATTTCTCTGTATTGTATTTATGTTGTGTTTAAACATGTGTAACTGAATCTGAATTAGTTGAGGGTGATTTCAAAGCCCTTGATATGGTTTTTGTGAGTTGATTGTGCAAGAATTGTTATCCAATTCTCTAATTGAAGTTGCTTGTATTCTCCCATATTTAATGCTTATGATTGCTTGCTGATTGTATTTGAGTGGCCAACTGAATATAATCTGGTTTGTCTATTGCTAGACTAGAAATCTTGATCCGTAATTGTCTTGAATTTCTAATCATTAGTATCAAAATTGTGATCAGAGATTACAATTAGAGAATATAACCTAAGTTAAATAATCCGAGCTTATGTGTGTATTGCTTAGATCAACCTATCTTTCTTATCATAATGCATCCATTGAATTAAATTTAGAGAGCTCGTTCTAGGTTATTTAATGGATAGAGACTAAATAAAGAGCCTGTTTTATTTAACAACAAAGTAAGGAAAGATTGAGGTAGCAGAGCTTATTGTTATCTACGGTTGATAATTTCAATGGTATAATTGGATGACAATTCTACAATTAATTCACAAATCCGTATCTTGTGGCAGAGAATGATCCCTTAACTAGATTTCTGTCATTGATTAATTCTCACTTCAATTAAGTTTGCATTGTGTTATTCTTTACTTGCATTAATATTTGATCTAGTTAATCAATCAACGAAACCCCCCGTTTATTGTGTCTTTGCTTTCGAATAACAAATTTGATTAGAATCAATCCTCGTGTGAATGATATCTTACTCATCATTTTATTACTTGTGCGACTAGTATACTTGCTAGTTTCTTCGCATCAATGTTAGATTTTTCACGAATGAAAGCAACCAAAGTAAACCTAGAAATATCATCTAAACAAAAAAAAAAAAAACACCTTTTTCCTGCAATGCTCTCTATTTGCATGGGTCCTATAAGGTCCATATGCAACAAATCAAGAATCTTAGAAGTGCTAAGACGTGTGTTTAAATTATGTGATGCTCTTATTTGTTTGCCTAACTGACATGGTCTTAAATTCCTTCTGATTTATCATCAAGAGTAGTTATACACTTAACTGTAGCAGTCTTAGTTAACTTAACCAAGTCTCTATAGTTCATGTGTCTTAGCTTTTGATGCCAAAATTCTAAATCATATATTATAACAGAAAAATGCATTTATGTTTGTTAACAAATAACAATTATATTATGATCGCATGCCTTCTATAATGCAATTTTCATCTTTATCCAAAACCATGCATTTGCTTTGAGTAAAGTTCATCTCAAACTGATCATCACATATTTGGCTAACACTAATCAGATTAGCTTTAAGTCTTTCAACAAACAACACATTTTTCAACTGAGGCAAATCGTTAACACACAACGTTCCTTTACCAAGCAGTTTGCTTTTAGCTCCTTCACCAAAAGTGATAGTACCTTCCTTACATGATTTGATATCCTTGAAGAAACTCTTATTCCCAGTCATGTGTCTTGAATGCTCGCCGTCAAAATACCAAGCATAATTTGTTATGGATTTAAGAGCAGTAAAAACAACATTGCAAGTAGTTACATATTTCTTAACCCAAACTGGTTATGTCTTAGGTAACTATCTGTACCGTTTTGATTTTTTATTCAATAGATTTAGTAGTTTAAAGCACCTTAGTCTAATATGACCCTTAATACCAAAGAAATAACAAATAGAAACAAAATATTTTACCTCTTCTAGGATTGACTTAAATGAACTCATCGGTGAGACAAAGACATCTTTACCTTTTGAGTTTAGTGAGCTAGCATTTGAACTTGAACATGAACCTAAAAAATTGTTAGAAGATTTAACAAAAACATATTCCAAATTCGAAGCTATAATACCTTCATTATATCCTATGCCTTGCTTGTTTGAATTCTTCCTTCTAAGGCTTAGAACTTGATCCAATTTAACTGACTCGATTCTAATTTGTTCATTGCACTCTTGTGCTTCTGCAAGTTCAGTTCTGAGCGTCTCAATTTGTTCCTTTTTCTGCCTCAGTTCCTTTTCAAGTTCACTCATGCAATTTTCTGCATAACTTTTCTCACACCTAAGAGCTTCCTTTTCCTTCTGTAGATCATCGATTTGCATTTTCTGTTTTTCCCATGATTCATATAGAGTATGATAAGCAAATTAAAGTTGCTCATGATAATCTATTTCCTTCTCAGCTTCTAATTGATCATTGCCTAAACCTATAGTAGTTATGTCAGACATAACTTGTTTACATTTGTTAGTTACAGTTCCAGAAAATACTATGAAGTTACTAGAATGTTCTTCTTGATCTGATTCTAATTCCGACTTATCATCGCTCCAAGTCGCACACATGCCTTTATCTTTTCTCTTCTTGACATTTGGATGCTTAGAATGAATGTGTTCAAAACTCTTGCACTTAAAACACTGAATTTGCCCTTTCTTGTCAAACTTTTCAATCTTTTCTTTGTTCTTCTTTACAGGTTCTTTAAATAATATTTTTACATCAAAAGTTTTTGAATTTTGAGACTTCATTAGATCCTTCTTTTTGTAGTTCTTCTTTATGAACTTGACAAACTTCTTCACCATAAGTACAAGTTCTTCATCATCCGAAGCATCAATTTCTTTGTTCTTTGATGCAGCAGAAAAAGCAATGCTTTTGCCTTTCTTTCTTGTTTTCAGGCCCATCTTATAAGCTTGTAAGAGCCTAACAGTTCATTTCTCTCTTTGTCTTTTACATTGTGACTTTTTTCAATGGCAGTGACTTTGGGCTGAAATTTATCTGGTAACGATCTCAAAATTTTTCCTACAATTTGAGCATCAGTATATTCTTCATCAAACATATAAGAAGTGTTAGTAATTTCACAAATTTGGATATAAAAATCACTAATAGATTCATCTTCTTCCATAATAAGACTTTTAAATTTTGAGGTTAAAGTGAAAAGTTTATAATCCTGTACCTTTTCAATACCTTCATGTTTTACTTCAAGGATATCCCAACCTTGTTTTGTTGTGGTGCATTTCGAAATAAGTCCAAATTGTTTGATGTTGACTGCATTCACAATGGCATTAAGCCCTTTTACGCTCCAATTGGACAATCTATACTCAGCTTTAGTCCATTTAGATTGAGGTTAAAGTGAAAAGTTTATTCTCCTTTTTTGTTGGTTTTTCTAAAGGGTGCCCATCCATGATCGATGCTGGTCCAAACTCGATCATCAATTGATTTTATAAAAATTTGCATCTTTACTTTCGAATAGGCACAATGTCCATCTTCAAGCGATGGTGGTTGATTGACCAGATTTGATCTACACTCGTATGTCAGTGTACTGCTCTGATACCAATTGTAAGTTTTAGTAGTTATAAAAAGTTAACACAAATTTAACTGAAATAGTTAAGAAAGATGGTATAGAGAATTTTACGTGGTTTAGCTATAAACCAGCCTAAATCCACAGAGAATAAAAGTTATAATCTACTATGTTGTATGTGTTTACACTCGATTTAGGACTTTTTATAGTGGTAGACACTCACACACTCACTAACTTAATCTATGCAAACTTTATCAATCTTGATCACAGACATAATTTTTCGCATATTATTATGCTGTTGCACTTCGCAAATACGTTAGACTTAACTGCACTTATAGACTTATGTAACCAAGATGACTTTTATAGACTTATGTAATCACTCAACTCACTTAAGCTTACACAACTCTAATGACACTCACAACACTTATAAATCAGACTTGTATACATACTCAACACATACGAAAAGTTTTTACAATGAAGACCACTCTAAAAAATGTCTTCTCGATTCTTATTCTGAACATCTTGAATGTGTGTATCCTTTATATAAGCTAAGTAGATAGCTATATAAAGTGTTGATCTTTATCATTGAAACCTATCATTATCTCAGTGAAAAAAGCTTAGATAAAGGTAATAAATAAATAGGAAGTTATATAAAGCAAACATAAGGATAGCTTATATATATCTCACTTATTTAAGTGATAAACTAGATAATTATCAAGTTTATTGGTAGTCAAATATGTAATTTATCAAATAAGCTCAAATAATATCCTTATCTAAAGTATAATCAAGACAAAAAGTTCCCATTAGATAAATATTCCAAAAAATGCAAATAAAAAAATTTCCTAAAAATATGAAATGACTTTAGGAAATAAATCTACATTAATGTTTTTATCATAAAATGACAAAACAAAAATGTCATGTGCACTGCATGTGCATGATGCCACATGTCAAACACCAACATCGATAAATTAATTATTTATTAATTATCGATAAATAATTAATTACTAATTTAAGAAGATTTTTATGTTTTAATTATTTGTAATATGTTTTTCTTTTAATAAAGATTCATGTATGTGTTATAAATAAATAAAAAAAGATAGATCAGTATGGTTAAAATTTAATGGATTACATGAAGTAATTTTTGCTATATATACGCAATAGAAATGTAATTGATTTTGAGTACATTTTAATTTAACCTAATGAAAATGATGTAGTAATGGAATCACCTACTAATAAAGTAATTATTAAGGGACTAATGGATTTCTCAGCTAATAATATATGAGCCAAATAATAGCGTGTTTTAACACATTTTTTTCTGAAAGAGGCCATTCAAAATAGAAACCTTAAATAACTATTTGCTATCATATATATATATATATATATATATATAACAAATAAGGTACTTGTTTTGGAAAACTTAAGGACAAGGTTGATTTTAGTTTAGATAGAAAGAAAGAAAAAATTAGGTGCATATTTTGAAAAATTGCAGAATTGAGAAACTAATACTCTGTTTTTTTATGAATCCAAATCCTGTTTTCTGTGCTGCACATTTTCCAATGCAATTTACATTCAATCTCAATCCCATATTCTTTTCAAAATTCAAAATAATTCAAAATCAACCACATATTCCTAAATTCAATTGAAAACAAAAATACTGAATTCATAAAAGAACACACTATAAAGTTATTAAGAAAAAATCACTTTAACATTATGAACATATTTTTATTTATGTTATGTATTTAATCAATTATTAATTTATATTTTTTTTTGGCCCTAGAGGATTTGAAAAAGAAATTATTATCTTATGCATTTATTGAATTTATTAATTTGATACATAAGCCTGAGTTGGGCCAAAAGATTTTATTATTTAACCAAGATTATTAATTTATCGAACATTCATTTATTGAGGCTTTACAATATTTATTCACATGTAAAAGGGAGGGTTCTATAGGGGACTTTGAAAGAAAAAAGAACAAGAAATGGGACAATTGCAATAAGTATCCTCAAGTTTGGTTTAATTTCAAGTAGAGAATAATTATGTATTTTTCATCACTTACAACCCTGAATTTATCTTCAAATCATTATTTTTACCTCTCAAAACATCATTTTTAGGAGTGCGATTGATGAAAAATGTATAGTTATTCTTTGTTTGAAATTAAACCAAAACTCAAGAATACTTATTGATATTGTCCCAAAAAGAAATGGTGGGGAGTGTTCAAGGAAAGGGCCTCTGAAGTTTCTAACAAAAAAAACAGAAACATAACATATTTAATTTTATAATTTAAAAAAATTAAGTTAAAAGGAGGTTTTGTATAAGAGTAACGCTATTATTATAAATACAAACTTTATATACAAATTGAAGTGGCATCACTTATTTATTCATACATCATCACTTCTTATTAAATGAACGGATTTTGTCTATTCACTGCTTCAGTTAACTTATGATACATCAGTTTATATGCAAAAATTTGTATATAAAGTTTCTAAAACTAGCATTATTCTTTGTATAGTTAACAAAATTAAAGGTCAGGATCACTGAAAATAAAAGATATGGATTTTGTTAAAATCTGGAAGTTAGATTAGAGCCTCATTGGATAGTTTTTTTTTTGGAAAAATTACTATTCACATTAAAAGGAAAAAAATTGTACAAGATACGAGGGGCATGCCCCAAGAAGAGTATCTAGTACTCACAAGTCCAAAAGGAAATAATAAAGCCCAAAGGCTCTAAACAAACAAACAGAACATAGAGCCAAAAGTCCCAAACAAAACTTATGCACGAACCAACCACAAAGAAACTAACGTCAACGAGATAACAAAACAAAGGGGCGCAATTACCCAAACAAAACAAAATCCAAGAATCAAAACTAACAACGAAGGCTCCATATGGCACAAAGATGAGGAGTGATCACATACTTGGCCTCCAAGGTTAGAAGCCGAGAGCGAACCAAGGCAAAAATCTCATCAATCACCTGACGACGAGTCCGACGACGGTGTTGATGCACACGATCATTCCTCTCACACCATAGGAAATAAACTGTAGTAGAAAAGACCAACCGTGCAAGGACATGCCCAAAATTCTTCTTGCCCTGAAGATGAAGAGAAGCCCAATGAAGTAAAGAGAGCCAACTAGAAGATGGCCAAACAGTGAGAGTCTTAGCTGAAATCTCTCCCCATACAGAAGACGAGAAAGGACAGCTAAAGAAAAGATGCTCGTGAGTCTCATTTGCTAAAGCACAGAGAACACAAACTGAAGAGGATAACATGCCATGACGTCGTAGTCGGTCCATAGTACGAAGACGATCCAATGACGCAAGCCAAAGAATAAATGAGTGTCTGGGAACATGGCCAAGGAACCACAGAAGATGGTGAAATGAGTTTACCGATCTCTTGCTCCGTAATAATTCCCAAGCTGAGGCAATAGAGAAAACACCAGAGGTGTGACCCTTCCAAACAATATGATCAGGAATCTCTATCATAGGCCGGATGCTGATAAAGTCCCAGATCCGTCCAAGGACCGGACCACCATCAGGAAAAGCCCAATCCCCATTCTGAATAACAGCTGAGACCTCATTGGATAGTTAGTTACTTAGTTTAATATATATAATCTCTATCATTGCAAGTAAAAATTAATTAAGGAATTTCATTTCTATCTAATTTGATTAATTGATCATCAATTAATATAATCTTATCTAGTCATTAATTTTCATAGTTAATTTGATTAACTTATCACCAATTTAGTATGATCTTATCTAAATCATCAGTTTAATATAATTTTATCTTGTACAGGAGAGTTAACAATCAATTTATATGTACAATTAAGATTGCAAGAAAAATTATCTCTAAGGGTTACTAAATTTAAATATTTGATAATTAAAAAATTATAAATTAATTAACTAGAGTATATTGCCACTAAAAATATCATATATGATGTAAATTGAGGATTATTGGTAGGGGGGTGTGTATAGGTTAGCTTGGGTGGGTTTGGAACCAACCCAAGCCAAACCAAAAATTTCAGGTTAGTTAAAATAAAACTCAAACCAACCCATTCATTTTGAAAACCGAGGCCAAACCAAACCAAAGATATTAGTTTGACTTGGATGGGAATGATTGAGTTAGACTAAAATAATGAACATAATAGTTAATTTTATTTTACTTATCCATTAAAAAAATATTAGAGCTAATTGTTTATATTAATTGATGTATGACCCATTAAATTATAATTATGAATAAAATTACATATTTCAATTAGATTTTAGAGATTTTGACTTCCCAAATTAGGAATAGTCCTAATTTGAGTTATTTTTCTAATTAATAATTTCCACTATTTTGTAGTATTTATTTTTGCTATTTTCTAGTTAAACTAAGATTATGATTCTATTTCCTAATAGGATTTTATTTTCTAGTAGAACTATATTTTAAGCTCCTATAAATAAGAGCCTTTAGTTATTTTATTTTTTAGACTTGGTTGTTAATGATTTTTTATCTTTTAGTAAAAAGATTATTTCTCTCTCAATTTCACTCTATTTCTTCCCAAATTTCTTCTAATATTTCTCACATTTCCTCTGTCTACATCCCTCACCCTTTCTTTTAATTTGAGGTTTCCTCATCAAGTGGTATTAAAACGTGATTTTGATCCCCTTTTGTATTAGTTATCATTTAGTTTTTGTTCAACCCATAAACCGTAAATTTCCTATCAGTATCACTTAGTTTTATCCTATACACTCATCTCCCATTACCCATCAATTCAACCCCAAAAAAGAAGTTACTATTCACTACCAAATCACTATTCATCAAAGTTACAACAAAATTACTATTTACAAGTTTTGAACTTCATCCTTCAGGTTTTAAAATTTTCACTTTAACCAATTAGTTTAGCTCCTATGACCAACCATCTTGATCCTCTACCTGTGGATACCATAAATAAAGTAATGGCTAGTCTCAACAATAAACTTGATGGATTTGAGAGAAGATTGGATACCCATTTTGAAGACCTTAGACTTTGTTATTAAAAGTTTTACCCTTGATCATGCTTTCTTTCCTTCAAGGCCTTGTGTGCAAAAACAAATTACCAAGATTGAACCTTTCGAAGATGAAATCATAAGTGAGGATGAATGTGATGATTTTAGTGAAGATGATGAAGCAAGCGAGATTGATCTTGAAGATGGGCATGAATCTAAAGTTGATATTGAAATAGAGGATGAGATGAATTCTAATGATGATCTAGAGCCTACAAGTTAAGTTGAATCCATATGCGAAAAAGAATCTCAGAGAGCATTCAAGAAATTGATTTTATAGGTTGTGATTCATATTTGAGTTCGCGTAACTTTATCATTGGGTCAACATCCTCGGTGAAGTCTTCCATGGTAAATATCGCTACTTCCTTATCAAAGGATATTGACACATCATCCAAATTTCAGTCATGTATATCTATGCCTGATGCGTTTGAAACTAGCAAGTATACTAGTCGCACAAGTAATAAAGTGATGAGTAAGATATCGTTCCCACGAGGATTGATTCTAATTAAATTTGTTATTCGAAAGCGAAAACAGAATAAATGGGGGGGTTTTGTTGATTGATTAACTAGATGAAATATTAATGCAAATAAAGAATAACACAATGCAAACTTAATTGAAGTGAGAATTAATCAATGACAGAAATTTGGCTAAGGGATCATTCTCTACCACAAGATATGGATTTGCGAATAAATCATAGAATTGTCATCCAATTACACCATTGAAATTATCAACCGTAGATAACAACAAGCTCTGTTATCCCAATCTTTCCTTACTTTGTTGTTAAATAAAACAAGCTCTTTATTTAATCTCTATCCATTAAACAACCTAGAACAAGCTCTCTAAGTTTAATTCAATGGAAGCATTACGATAAAAGATAGGTTGATCTAAGCAATAACCACACAAGCTCGGATTATTTAACTTAGGTTATATTCTCCAATTGCAATCTCTGATCACAATTTTGCTACTAATGATTAGAAATTCAAGACAATTACGGATCAAGATTTCTAGTCTAGCAATAGACGACATCCAAATTATATTCAGTTGGCCACCCAAATACAATCAGCAAGCAATCATAAGCATTAAATATGGGAGAATACAAGCAACTTCAATTAGAGAATTGGATAACAATTCTTGCACAATCAACTCACAAAAACCATATCAAGGGCTTTGAAATCACCCTCAACCAATTCAGATTTAGTTACACATATTCAGACATAATACAAATACAATACAATATGGAGACATTCCAGAAAATTAAAGGGAAAGGGAAAACTTAGCAAATTTCATGAAAATCTATTAAGATTGTAGTTCTCCCTCTTTCCAAGCCTTCTTTCTCCTTCAAGAACTCTAGGAGATGAGGGAAATCCAGAGCTGAAGCCTCCCACCATGTTCTCCCCTCTTCAAGTTCTTCAAATAAAACCCTAAAATGTTCTTATATACTCTGCTACAGTAACCTGCTAATTACATTTCTACACTTCTCACACTGTTTTGATTATAACTTTCGGTACACTCAATGGATTTATGAACCGTAAATTTCTCTAGAAAATAGACTTTGAGAGCTTTCCAACGGTATATAACATGTTATCCGGTTCATTGTATATCAATACAATTAAATCCGAGAAGATGGTTGACTAGCAGAGGTGAAAATGAAGGGTTTTACTCAATTTGGTGCAAGTTCCTCCAAAACTCCTACAAACATCAAAACCACACAAAAACATAAAAATACCAAGGATTATAACAAAGAAACATAGATGAATTGATATGAAAATGATACATAAATAGACACCTATCAATGCCATTCGACAACCAAGAGAAGATTTAGGTTGGTGACTTCCCAATGCTCATGCAAGATAAGACGTGGCATTTCCTTGTGTATTGCAATTTTCTTCTTGACAACTTGCCAGGATTCGAGTTTTTCAAATAGGGAAGAATTGATGTATGACCCAGTAAATTATAATTAGGAATAAAATTAGGGATTTCAATTAGATTTTAGGGATTTTAATAAATTAGTGATTTTGACTATTATTAGGGATTTTGACTTCCTAAATTGGGAGTAATCCTAATTTGAGTATTTTCCTAATTAATAGTTTCATCTATTTCGTAGTATTTATTTTAGGTATTTTCTAGTTAAACTAGGATTTTAATTCTACTTCCTAATAGGATTTATTTCCTAATAGAACTATATTTTAAGGTCCTATAAATGAGAGTCTTTAGTTATGTTATTTTTTAGACTTAGTTGGTATTGATTTTTGATCTTTTAGTGAAACGATTATTTCTCTCTCAATTTCACTCTATTTCTCTCCAAATTTCTTTTATTATTTATCCCATTTCCTTTGTCTAATCTCTCACGCTTTCTTTTAATTTGAGGAACCCCGCTGCTCATCATTAACACATTGTTGTTACTGAGATATAAAAATACACAAATAAAACCTCAGTCGTTTATTACTGACAATTAAACATCTTCCAAACTACTAAAATCAAACATTAGGCCTCGCGAATTTTTGTTTTTAGAATACATATAGTGAGAAAGAACATTTACCAATATATTTTAAATCAATATCAATCATATATTATTTTCAAAATTCAAAAAAATTAGAACCAACTACATATTTTTATTGAATATCGAAACAAAAACTCAAAATACAAAATAGATATTTTCTAAATATGTAAAATGTAAAAGGACTACATAAATTATTAACATATTCCACAAAATAGCCTAAGCAAATAAAGAATAAACATGTTTAAATTTGTTAATATAGTCTATAAAAAATACAAAGAAATACAAAATATTAAGAGAATAATTATATTTTAACGAAAATTAATACCTTTTAGTGGTTTCAGTTTTAAAAGACTAAATCTAACCTAAACTGTAAAAGATTCGAGTTTTATAATAATCTAATCCAATCCAAATAAACTTGAAAACCAAACTAACTAACAAATTTCAATTCAAATTGGTTTGGTTTTTGGGGTCATGGATAATCTACACACCCCTAGTTGTGGGTATAATACATGTTAGAGTAGTTCTATTCAACCCCCATTTTTCATCTTCTTAGCCCCCCATCTCAAAATTAAATAAGGGTAAATTTGTTAAAAAATACAATAAATAAAATACTTTATATAGAGCGAATGGACTTAACAAAAACTCTCATTCTCTCTTTATATATCTCTATCTTTTTTCCTTATTTTTTTCTGAAACAATAACTTCATGTACTTCTTACGTAAACTTTATTATCTCTCTACCTTTCCAATTTTGTGTTTTTCTATCTAAATAAAATCTATTTATCTTCATTTCCTTTTAAATTTCAACCGAGAGCATAACTTAGATCTAAACACCAAATCATCTATTTTTGTTTTCTTTCTCTCACTTTTGAACATCAAAACTAAGAAATATTTTATTTATTTTTTTATATGAACTTGGAAAATTCAAGAATACAGGGGAAAACAATTATTTATTGTAAAAATTATTTTTTTCTTTTCTAAGGTATCATTAATAATATTGTTTAAATTTAGGAAATGCAACCATTATAAAAATATTGAAAAAAATCGAATGCTATAAATATTAAATAATAATTTAATTGCAAGTTAGATGATAAATTATTTAAGTCCACCATAAAATAAGAGGTAGAGGCTAATGATATTAAAAATAGGGGCTAATTAAAAATTAAATGATAATTAATTAAAGCTTACCATATATATATTTAAAACTAAATTTGAGTTTAATGAAAGCCCTCATTAAATAAAAGGTGGGGCAAATGAGATAAAAAAAAATGAGGGTTGAATAGAACTACTCTTCAGGTTATCACAGCTTGAAAGAAACTAAACTGATCCAATCTATATATTGAAATAAATTTGCAAATTGAATTGAGTTGGATTATAATTTTTGTAGATTGAGTTGTATTATGGATTAACCTAATCCAATCCACATTTTTGACATCTTGGTGTTTGGGACAGTTCATAAACTAGATGGGAAGCATAAAGATACCATTTGTAATCATCATAATTAGCTCTTCAATCAATTTTGAGGCAACTTTGGTAGTTGTAAACTCATTTACCTTGAATTTTTTTTTTATTTTATATCTATTTTAGAATATAGGCGGTTCAAGTTTTTTCTTTTGGATGATTGTGAGAGTAATTTTATACCAGGTAAGGATGGCTTAGTTGTAGCAAAAATTTCCAAGCCCTTTGTGTAGTGTCGACATTAGAGCTAGGACTAACCCCATGGGGATGGGCCCTCGCAACTCCCCAGCCCGTTTGGGCAGGGGATAGGGAGTAACAAACGGGGAAAGGGGCGGGGATAGGGATGAAATTTTTTTTTTAAATTAAATGGGGATGGGGATGGAGATTTTGTTCCCCAACCCGACCCGGCTCGTTCCCCGAATATGTGTGTGTGTGTGTGTGTGTGTGTGTATGTGTAGGATTGATAAAAGAAAAAGACATCAACCTTATTTCTAGAGGATAGTAAAGGAATATGAAAATTTATTTAATAATTTTAATTTCATTTTGCTTTTCAAATTTATATATGTTAAAATAGACATCTCAAAGGTTTGTTTAAAATTTTTTCACTAAAAAATGTCGAGTATTTGATTTTTATTGAATTTTTGAATATGACTCTGTAACTTTGGGATTTTTAGTTTTCTGGAGGAGATCATTCTTTCAAAACTTATTTGAGCTATCTAGAGATATCAAAAAAATTATGAAATTTGGTATATATTTTTGTCTTTGAGTCTGGTTTGATCCTACAAATTTTTGTAATTTTATGACTTAATTGGGATTTTTTTTTTTTGTATTTACAAATGAATAGAGGTCAGTCCTAAAAGCTTTCGACAAAACTAATAGACAGTAAAACATAAATTATTTTAAAATACCTTTATTATTCAAAATTTTTTTAGATTCGACAAGCTTAAAGATAAAGGTGTCTGCGATGTTTTGTAAAATTTTAGGTCGTTGGATTAATAGATTAATTATAAAAAATTACAAAATCAGCATTGCTCTATTTTGTAAGATTGAAAGTGAAGTTAATCAAAAGTTGAAAATTTGTTAATACTTATGGTTGTAATGTTGAGAAAAGTGCTAAAATATAATTAGAAAATGAAATTATTATATGTAGCTTGGGCCGGATTGGGGATGGAGATGACTTAAAAAATTAGGGATGGGGATAGGGATGGAGGTTAATTTTCAAATTGGGGATGGGACAGGGATGGAGATTAATTTTCAAATTGGGGATGGGGATGGGGATGGCATCCTCGCCCCCACCCGAGCCCGAACCCATCTCTAGTCGGCATTATGATTTAAGGATAAGAATTTCAAATTTTTTCTTAGTAAAGTTTCCTTCCTCTCTCTTTTTCACAAATGCCATAGAATAGTGAACATTTTTTTTGGATTAGATTGATTAAACATTCCATGAATAAGAAATTGATGCAAGTTGTATAATATAAATATTTTATGATCTTTAACACTGTATTTCACTGTTATACACTATATAATATATCTTGCTATATGGCAGGTGGTTATATAAGAGGTGATATGTCTAGGATTGGAGAAAATGGTTATATGTGAGGCGATATGTCTAGCATTATTGTTTTTCTACAATCTCTCAATCCTTCTTTAGAGAATTCAAATACAACTTTTTTTTTCCTCATTGTTTTTGAATCCCTATCATAGAGATTTAGAATCATGGATGCATGTGTCATATGGTATTAGTACATGGCCATCATCTCATGCAGCCATTTATAGAGAAAAAAAATTAGGTAACATAGACTAGTAGTAAACAAAAAGAACCAGTCGTTAAACCTATAATCATAAACTCATCACATTACTGAATCACATGAACTACCAAAACTCAAAAGGGAAAAATAAGTTTGCACACAAGGTTCAAAAGTTTTTAAAAAAGATGGGCACGAAGAAAGTACACTTGAGGAAACCTGACTTGAACCGAATGAAGAAAGTAGAGAACTAATTAAAATCAACAAATGCTGTAAATTCGCCCTTGAAGACCAACTCACCTCCCACATAAGCTTTGCCTTCCATCTTTACCATTCTGAGGTGTTTCTTTAGCTTAACAACAATCATTCTCATGACCAAAGTGTCACCTGCAATCACTAGTTTTTGAAATCTTACTTTATCAATTGCAGCAGAGAGAAAAGTGTCACGAGAGCCTCTCGTGTCTGGGTGTAGGCAAAAAATACCACCTACCTAGCCATTGCCTGGATCCAACATGTTTCAAGCATTTTACTAAATACATAAACATAAAGAATGCAAAATGCTTCGGAAGAGTTAAACTATAGCCATTCAAAGTTTGCAAGCCAAATTATTTGTTCTTTTATAAACAAGTGATAGTTGAATTTTACTTGCTGAAAAGCAAATTATTTATACCATGTTGGGTGTTTAGGTCATGTAAGTGCCTCAACAAGAGGTGCTTGAATGCCTTAGAAATTCAAAATTTTCTATCCGAAAGTTTACTTACTAGACTTAAATAAATGCATAGCCTTTTACTCATTTGTAAACGTGTATACATGTATGATGTGGGTATTTTTATTAATAATATTTTTCTCCTAAAACAAAAAAAAAAAACCCATTAACTATGGCTTGTGAAGTAAAGCTTTCTATTAAAAGACCTTCATTTCATTGTACAACCTACAACCTTTTGATTTCAACTACTGAAAACCACCAATTTTCTGCTGCATGATCAAAACAGGCCCAAACCACAAATTTGAGACACATAGCAGGTCGTTAATTGCATCATCATATTTTTTTTCTCATATGAATCTTATTATCCTCTTGATCAAAAAATTAAGATGCCAAGGAAAGATCCAACACTATGTAAAGGGGACTAGATCAAACAAAACCCAGACACAGTAATGGACCAAACAGAAATGAAGATATAGATACATGACATGTGTGGGATTCAAACCCAAGACCTATACTCGAATATCATCTTGAGTAACCGCTTTACATCAAAAGCTGAAGTTAAAAGATAACAGATCAACATTAGTATTTAGCACTCTCATACAGATAAAAGTTTCATCATTAATAGTTTTAATTACCTTCATCCTGGATATAAACTATAAGTTAAGTACGATCACTTTGAGTACTATATTGGGCAACATATAAAATGTGCTAATGCCACCTAAACCCTCTAGTCATTGGGAATAGTGCCTTCTATGGCACCTAGTGCTTCTACAACTGCGGGATTCGCTTTTCATCTTTGACTATCTTATCATTACAATTGGTAAGCAAGATAATACTTTTAGATAAGAATGCACAATAATCTTGAAAACTTACTCTTTATTTCTTGAACTCTGGACTCCACAGACACATAAATTAATAACAAAAACACACTACTTATAAATAGACTCAATCATAATCCCACAAGTAAATGCAAAACCTATTCCTATAATAACTATGATTCCTATTTAAACACAACTTTAAATTTTCCTAAACAAAATCCTTTTCCTAAACCAAATAAAAAATGATCCTACTTCAACAATAATTCTATCTTAAGCTTTGTTTAAATTTCCAACACCCTCTCTTAAACTAAGCTTAACCATAACAATGACTTTAAACTTCTTCTTGAAGTTTTGCTTGTTGATGTCTTGATGAACCTTTCTTGTCTTCATAAACATCTTCATATTCCACTTGGGTAACTTTGTAATTACTATACTCTTTTATCAACCAAGTAAACACGAGATCTTCAACAAGATCATTTAGCAACTTTCCAATTAAGCTTACCTTCATGTTCTCCTGTATATCCTCATATGGTTTCCTTGCTTAACATATCAACCATGACCATAAATATTTATCTACTTTCTTTTCTTCATATATGTCTCCAAGAAAATACCTAAACTTCGCTTTATCTTTATGCAAAAACTTGACTTCATAACTCTTCATTAACAAAACCTTTAGTTTAAACTTTACATCACCTTTTTTAGTAATGTGACTTCATGCTCGAGGTTTTCCTTTACCAACATCTGTCAATCTCTTCGCTTTTACTTCCCAACACTTCTCTTTCTATTTTATTTTCTTTATTTTCTTTTCCAATCGAAGCTCTATTCATTGCCTATCATGATTACCTTCCAAGGATTCCATGATCTTGTGTGAAAACAATGCACCTTCCAAAAAATTTGTTTCCCCACCTTTTACTTTTTTTCTATAATTGACAAAACATTCTTGATCACATTTCAAAACTTTCTCTTCATCTAACTTCATCATCACTATGGCTCATCCATCTTTAGCCTTCTTTACTTCAACTAATTGTTTCAAAATCTCATCTTTTCATTTGTTTTCTTTAACCAATTTCATTGACAACTTCTCATTAGATTTCTTAACCTCTTATTTTTCACATACCAGCCATCTCTTTGCCTAGCAAATTCATTTTGGCACTTGATTGATTCATGCACCAAATTCTTCAATTGATTAATTTCCTCAATCCATTTAGATTCTCAAGCTGTCTTTCACATTTTAACTCACAAAGAAGTTCACGAAGCACCTCAATAGAAACATACTCATCAGATGATTTCTTCATAACATTTTCATCTTCATTTAAACTTTTCTCTTTAGGTGGTACTTCTCCACCTTTTTGTTTCTCTTCACAAAAATTCTCTTGATTTTCTACTACTTCCATAGGAGAATCAATTTTTTGAGTGTCTAACTTGACACATCCCTCTTTTTTATCTTTATCATTGTCTTCGCGAACCATTAGTAACATTCCATTTTCCTCAGATTATCTTCTGCATAATTTGTTCTTTCTTCAACTCTTTTAAGTGCTCTACACTTATATGCATAATGACCATACTTTTCGCAATTATAGCATTGTATGTGAGCTTGGCATTCGTGGGCATAATGTCCATGCTTTTGACAAGTGAAACATTGAAATTGAGATCACTCATTTATTGAGTATGAATTCCCTCTTCTATGACCTCTTGCAACATTATCTCCTTGGTCATTGTTGTTGTTTGTGGTAGCGTTCTCTCCTTGATCATTATTGTTGTTTTTATTGGTGAGATAGTTATTCCAGCCTTGTCCTCGACCTTGATTTCCACCTCTTCCTTGGGCTCAACCTCGACCTTGACCTTGACCTTGACCATCTTCACTTCTTTCATTACCATGACTCTCTTCCTTTTCTTTAATTTGTGTTTTAAGGAGTTGTTCTGAGACACTTTGCTTTTTATTTCTCTTCATGTGCTTGTAATCTACCTTCATGTTCTTCAATTGTCATCTTTTCCAATTTGTCAACTTGCTTAAGAATTTGAACTATAGTGTTAAATGATGAATCCAAAGAGCAAAATATCTTCTCTATAATTCTTGCATCTTCTAATTTCTCATTATTTCTTCTCAATTGATTTGAAAGAGTCAAAACTCTTGAAAAATAATCAGAGATGGATTCACCTTCCTTCATATGTAACAATTCAAACTTGCCTCTTAGAGTTTGAAGCTGCACCTTTTTTACTTTTTCTTGTCCTCTATGTGATCTTTCAAGCTTTTCTCATAATTCTTTAGCAGACTCTATATAACCATATTTTTCAAGTTCAACAATATGTAATGCTTCTTCAATGAAGTAGCGAGCCTTTTCATTTCATTGATGTGTTTTTTCAAAATCTTTTTTTTTTGTTGAGACAATGGTTCAATATCTTGTGGCTTATTAAAGCCTTTTTCAATAATTTCTCAAACATTATTTGCTCCAAGATTGATTTCATTCTTATAAACTATATTTCATTTTTATTTTCGTTCAATTTTGGAATAGGAATCGAAGCCATACTGCTAATGTTAATGTAGGAGTCAAATTGTCATAAACAAAATCTTTTTGTACCAAACTGGAATTCTGCACACAATGGAGTAAAATTAAATATTTTCAACTTTGGGGGGGCTTTCAACATACAGGGGACAAAGTGACATTTTTTGTATTAAGGGGCCAGTTGGTATGTTCTAAACCAGGAGTCGATTAATATTTTATGTCTCAAGGGGCCAACTGATATTTTGCATTTCAAGGGGTTGATTGTTATTTTTCACCCAAAGCATGAACGAACTATTTTTCTACTATTAATCTTGGAGATTGTAGTCGAGGGTTTGTAGATCGGTTGACGATTAGTTGATTTGGATGGGTGGTGTCGATTCACTCATCGATTTCGACGACTTTCACAACGAAAACAATTTCGGCAACTTGTTTTGACATTTTCGATGTGTTTCGACCGAAATTTAACGTCGGCTAAGAAGGAAAACTTGTAAATCGTTGTCCAATCTATCCAATGACGATGGACGTGAGATTTCACTTGTCGGTTGACAATTTTTCGGCAATTTCTAGCAACTTTTCCAATGAATCTTGGCTACTAACGGCAAACCTTGGTTGTTGATGGTATGGAACTTCCTTCTTCCTTCGCTCTCTTTTGGTTTTGATACCACTTTGCCAGATAAGAATACACAATAATCTTGAAAACTTACTCTTTATTTCTTGAACTTTAGACTCTACACACACAGAAACTAATAACAAAAACAAACTACTTATATAATAAACTAAATCCTAATCCCAAAAGTAAATGCAAATCCTATTCCTATAATAACTATTATTCCTATTTAAACACAACTTTAAATTTTCCTAAGCAAAATCATTTTCCTAAACCAAATTAAACAAACATAATCCTACTTTGACAATAATTCTATCTTAAGCTTTGTTTAAACTTCCAAAAAGTACTTCAGCATGATCAAGAAGTGCCACAAAATCCACATGATATTACAAGCTCTTATGATTTGTCAATCCTATAAGCATTTAATTTATCAAAACTCAACATTTTCCAATAGCATAATTCCCCAAAGAAGAAATAAATGAAAATTTGATGTCAAAGAAAATTCATATTTATATAATGCAAGCTTCAGCATAAACATTTTGAAGAAAGAGAAACCACAACGATTCTGAAACTCTACATTGTCGTAGAGAACTGCAGACTACAAAGAACTCCAGGAAAACATATTCCAACTTTAGAAAATTATAATTACGGCCACAAGTTGAACAAAGACTTGATTTTAATATTTCTTTCTATTCAACTAATTGTAATTTAGTTTTATTTCACTTTAGAAATTCTATATATGTTGGAGATCTTGCATAGCAGCAGGTTCAACTTTTGAGTTTTACTTAAATTTATGCTCGCTTAGTTATCCTCAGTTCAAGTTTAAATTTTTACTGTTTTCTATTCAGGCATTATTTTATGCTTGAATGGCCTAGGAGAACTAGTAGTCTATATCAAATCTATACAATCTATCACCTTTAATAACAAATAACTGAGAACTTCATAAGCATCAAAGCTTTCTTCAGGATGTGATGGTTTTCTTCTTCCTTGGAAAGATTATTTTGGAACCCTAGCACTTTGTTTTTGTTTGCTCTTTTTCTACCGTTTTTCTTCCAATTCTATTATTGTGAAGAAATTATCAACTAAACAGCCACTATTCAGCCGTAAATTCATTTAGAAATCTAAGGGATAAGATAAGGCTATAATTCATTCAAATGAGTTTTACTATTAAAAAAAAGGTTAAAAAAGCAAAAATGCTTGAAAGCATAGCGCTATTCTGGGTTATGCCCAGTGTGACAATAATTATTTACTATAGATTCTATAACTTTGTAGCTAATGTAGAATAAGTATATATTTGTGGCTCTTGTGGTGAGAAAGTGTTGAAAAAGGCTCCGACTTTTAATGAGTTTAAGAGTTACTAAAGAAAATAAATGAATGCAACAAAATTCTAAAACTGTAGAGCTATACTAAGCTTGCTTTCGAAACAAGTTTATGGTACACTATGGCTTGACAATGATATTTTGTGATTTAAAACTTGTTTCTCAACTAAGAAAGAGTAGAGTGTCAATTGGAGCTTCAAGTTCAAAAGAAAATGAGATTCAAATAAAGAATGGAAGAAGAAGTAAAAAGGAAGGTACCTCAAGTATGAGAACACCAGGCATAACAGGTCTGTCAGGAAAATGGCCAGGAAAGAAGTTATCATTTGCAGTAACATTCTTAGTCCCAACAGTCGAAACTCCAGGATTGTACTCAATAACCCTATCTATTAAAAGAAACGAAAACTTGTGACAAAACCAACAAAACAAAACCAATTCAACATCAAAATCAAGCCGACAAACTAAAACTCATACTCAAACTAACCTGTGAGGCAAAATCTCACGAATCTTTTTTACGTCAAACACTGTAGGAAATGCCTCATACCCTAAAACTAAACCAAACCAATCAAATCATTAGTACAATGAAAATGGGGACATTGGTTGAACATGAAATAAGCTGAAAACTATAGACTTAGTTCGATGGGGATATGTTGTTTGGGTTCTTTTGTGTCACCCAACGCGCAAAAGATGGTGACAGTTCGGTGGGATTTGCCCTTCTTCTTGAAATAAAGAGAGGAAGGGATGGATTTGGGGAGGAAGACGGCATTTGGAGAAGGATTAGATTTCAAAGAAATGAGAGAGTTAGAGAAGCAAGCCATGGAAGCCATGACAAAATGGGTTTTGTAGTTGATTTTTGGGAAAATTGAGAAAATAGACACAATTAGGGGGCCTTGTTGAAATTTGGACACATCCTGAAAAATTTTCATGCCATAGACACTTTCTTGACAAAAAGACTCAAATACCTTTGTATAATCAATTTTTTCTCAAAAGCTTATTAATTCCCTCTTCCGACCAAAATAAAGAAAGTCAGTAAACGAAACAAAGAACAAAGAAACCAGTCACTCCTCCATACACTTCACTGTTGAAAACAACTTTAACAGCTGAAGCTGAGCAAATAACGTAAAAACAACTTTCCTTAATCTCTCTCTAAATGGCATGAAAATTTCATTAGGTCGTAATGTTTTCGTTATTTATCATTCTGGTAACTGTCAAACGCATTATATAGCTTAAATATGGGATATGTACGTGAACTAAGGTTAGAGATAGTGCCATTTTTGTGAAAATTTGTTGAAAATTGGCAATCATTGTGAAAAAATCTGGTATCGCTGTCGACGGATGAAGAAGAGGAGATTTGTTTAGCGTCATCAAGTGTCGAGCGGTTTTGTCGGATTGAATCTTGACATGTTGGATGGTAGTGTCGAGTGTCCAGGCGTTGTGTCGATTCTCGATTCGAGTGTCGAGCGTTCGAGTTTCGTCAAGCATCTAGTGGAGTGACGAACTTGACGAAAGTCGGAGGCAAATTTCGTCGAGTTCGTGTGTCGCATGTCGCCGTCGAGCTTTCATCTGACATGTCGAGTGTCGGGTATGTGAAAACCGACATATAGATGTCTCGAGCCATGTATGTCGAGTATGGTTGAGAGTCGTTAGTCGAGTGTCGAGACTCGTGTGTCGAGCGTTTGAGTTTGTGCGTCGAGTGGAGTGTTGAATGTGTTGGTTGTCGCATGTAAATTTAGTCGAATTTGTGTGTCGAGTATGTGTGTCGCATTGGTCGAGCGTCAATCGTTGTGCGTCGCGTGTCGAGTGTCGAGTGTCATCGAGCGTTTGGGCAGAACATTCATTTTTGTGACTTTTGTAAGCAATTTCGTAATGATTTTTTGTCCACGGACCTTATATGATATGTATTTATCATGCAGGAAATGGAAACTTTACGCATACTTATTGTATACAATGGTTCTTGGACTGTGCAAGAGAATGGTAGTTATTTGTACACTGGTGGGACAGGGAAGCCATTGATAATTTGTAGGTGTGCTACCTATAATGAGTTGGTTGACTGTATTAGTACTAAAATAGGTTGGGATCTTCGTAAGCATAACATGAGTTTAGAGGTTCAATTTGCTTGTAAGGGTGTTCTGTCAATGTCGTGTTCTGTCAATGTCGATTCGTATTGAGACTGGCGACGATTTTTTTTTTTTATACAACATTGTTTGGAGGACCAACAATCATATACACCATTAGTTGTCAAACTTGAAGATAGGGAGAAGCAAAGACAGAGGTCAGGATCCGATGCAGTACATAGGCGACAAAGATCTTCTTATCCCTCTTTGTTTCGTTCAGCAAGTGGAAGCAACCAATTAAGTGAGTCTACTCCTATTTGTGCACAACCACAATTGAATGATGACGTTGGCATTGAGTTTGAGTAGTATTCAGGGCATGCAGAGCATGAGTCAGTTGGGGTTGGGGTGCTATTTGAAAATGAAGAAGGGGTGCCTCCGTCGATGCCATCGAGATTGGTACGTCATCTTGACAGCATTAGAGAGTTTGAGAGTCGAGGTAATATTGATGATGTTAATGATGACGATGGTGGTGATGAAGATTACGAAGATAATGATGATGGTAGTGATGATGTTAGTACGCATGTTGACGATGACAATGATTATTGCGCTATTCCTATTGAGAATGATGTTAAGGGTTTGGATGATTTTGTTGTTGATGGCCATGATGTAGACGGTTCACATTTTGATAATGAGGGAGAACGGGAGATCTTGAATGATGTAAACCAAGATGTGCCGTTTATCGTGCCTCTTCCAATTCACTCCACACCTACTCCTCCAGTATATGGACATCAGCAAGATCCAGTGTCGAATAATGAGCCGAGAGTGGATGCAAATCATAGACATAAAGAAGGTAATTTTGGCTCTGAAAATGACAGTTGTCGAGCTAACACATTCAGGTAGATGCCGCCTATTGTGCATCCACCCCACAGATGGCGATGATGCCTCATCATTTGTAGTTGACGAGATTGAGGTTAGGGTCAGGCAGATGTTTAACAGCAAAACGGAGCTTCGTGAGAAGTTATCGATTTTGGCATTAAGACGGAACTTTCAATTCAAGGTAAGGAACTCCAATGCAACAAGGTTTGAGGTTGTCTGTCGTGCTGAATCTTGTAAATGGCGTTTATGTGCCATAAAGGTGGTCGACTCATATTTCTTCCAAGTGAAAAAGTATAAGAACCACCACACATGCTCCGGAGTCAGACTTCACCCAATTCACAAACAAGCAACTACACATGTCATCAGCAAACATATTAAGAGCAAATTCGTTGAGGCATCAAGAATATATTGTCCAAGGGATATTATGTCTGATGTTCAGGAGTCATTGGGTGTTAATATCACATACAACAAGGCATGGAGGGCAAAGGAGGCAGCTTTGCGAGAACTTCACGGATCTCATGAGTAATCATTCACATTACTCCCTCAATACATGTACATGATTGAGAAAGCAAACCGGGGGACCAAAACGTCATTAGAAACTGATGACGACAACCATTTTAGATACTTTTTCATGAGTATGGGGATGACACATCCGAAAAAGGATTGTCTCCCAAATATAGGAGTGTCGAAGTAATAAACCCGGTGAGTCCGGGGTCGATCCACGAGGAAAGGGATTTTAGCGCTACAAACTATAAGTAAGCAAATATGATGTGGATGATTCAAAGGGATGGCAAGATAATATCAATAGATATAAGTAAAGAACAAGTTCTTAAACAATAAATGAGAATAACACAAGAGAAATTCACACAATAATAATGAGAGCTAAGATTAGGGGATCCGCCCTTGATATTTCAAATAAGGATAAACAACCCGTTTTAGTTATATGAATTATATTTGCCTCGTTACCAATATTTATACCACTTCTTGTAAATGGGTTCAAGCATCCAATGTGCCAATCTCCATATGTCTACAACAAATCAAGGTTCCTAACTAGATTCGCGTCGGTAAGAAAGACCCATACGACATCTAGAAAGGATCTAAGTATTTGATGTGCCAAGGATTGTCTACAATGGATCAAGACCTCCACTTTACGAGTGGTGTCAAGATTGGTTAAGAAAATAAATATAAATCATATAAACGACATAAGATTATGATTATTAAGCACATATTAAGGGTTAGAGAATCCTTACTCTCATATCAAGGGTTTCACCCTTTCACCTTAGCAAGAGAGAAATTCGCAAGACATTATAAGAGAAAGAACACAAAATGCAAGAAAAAGGAAATTCATTAATAACATTAAAACAAGAGAGAAACACAATACAAGATCCTAGCAAAGGCCAAGATGCCCCAATGGGTCACAAGGCACCTCTATTTATAGATACATTCAAGGGCAAACTTGTCAAATTACAAAGGAATAATTATCAAATATTAGATGCACCAACTTTGACAATTGGGGTGATTAGGTGAACTGACTTTGACCACCGATTTTGACATTGAATTTTTGAGAATTTTAATCACATGTCCTCATGAAAGTCATAGATATTTCTCTCAGATTTCTAGAACATCTTGATTCATACGATTTGGATACGTATTCTGAGAGATATGGTCAAAATACTGAGACATGGTCAGGCTGGGCCGAAACTGCAGATGGGTTCACTTCAAGCCCATTTTTGGTCCACTAAGAGCCCGAATTTGATGATGCTTTTGAAATACAATCTTGTAGATAATTTAATCAGCTTTCCAAAACATTAATATTTGCACCATTCTGATGTATAAATAGAGAGTTATGCCCATTTTACCGAACCTATAACAAAACCAAAATTAAGAGGAAGTTAATTCCAAAGATACAAAGACTACAAGTATGCTTAAGTTGAGGAATTTAATGACACTATTAATGCAATATGATGAACTAAGCTCTTATTAAACATACATATTTAAGTGTTCATCACACCCCCCAACTAGCTTATTGCTAGTCCCTAGCAATTAAAGCGTTATTATTTAGAAGTGATTTATAGAATTTTACATCCAAGGTGGTCATTATTGCACTCTCCTTGATTTTATCCAAATAAACAAACTCTCAACCGATTTTTTTTTTTATGACTCATGTTTCCTTCAGTCAAGATATCAATAAACCTTCTTTTTGTGCTCAGTCGACACATGACTATGGGGCTTATTAGAAAGAAGCCATATCGGTTCTAATATTTGTTAAGGCTAACAACTGTAGGTAGGGGGCATTAATTTATTATATATATATATATATATACATATATATATATATATGTTTTTTTTTTGAAAGAATGCATCTTTAACCCATGTAGCGAGCCTTAGGCTAATGACTCCCAGACCAGTTGGCCTTAGGGCATTAGATGTTAAGACACCCCTTCGAGCTTAACCACTCGGGTTGCCGATGCTTTATTTTTGCTTAGCAACTTGTGGATAGTGCAATGTTCAACCCATTAAGCTTTCTTCTTAATCCATGTAGCGAGCTTTGGGCCAATAGCTCCCAAACCAGTTGGTCTTAGGGTATTAGGTGTTGAGGTACCCCTCGGGCTTAATTGCTCGAATTAAGGAGGCTACGAGACCAAACTTATCCACAATTGCTCTTTTTCTTTTTTACCTTTTTTTTTTTACTTTCCCCTTCCTTTTGTTGTTATCCAAAACAAAATTAAAGAACTTAAATATTGCAACATTTCATTTCGCCACCCACAATCATGCATCAAGGTATGTGTATGTGTGAAGAAAGGTTCATGAATACTTGCTTAACGAGTACATAAGCACACAGTTTATTAAATGATAATGTTGTGAGAGTTCATAGATTTGAATAATTCAAAGTGAAATGAATAAGACCTCCTTGTTATAAAATTCAAAAATCAAGACTAAATAATATCAAGTTAGCTAAAATGAGTTCACAAAATCAAAATAAAATGACAAATTGGTTAGAATGGGTTTCAAGAGTTCAAACTGGTCCTCCTTACTCTGCCATTCCTGACCCAGAATGCGTCTCAAGAGGATTTGAACTCCTTACGCCGCACTCTGAATCTAATTACTAACTAGCTTTTTTTTTTCAAGAAAAAGAAAATTCAAAACATACTTATGTCTATTATCCTTCCCCCCCAACCAAATGAAACATTGTCCTCAATGTTTAAATGTAGAGAGATAAAGTATAGGAGACATTACCTGAAGCTTCTGTTATTCAAGAGAGATGACCTGAAAGACTTATAAAATGTAAAAAATAAAAGACAAGAAAAAAAATTACAAACGGAGATTCAGATCCAATTTGCACTTCTTGTTTTGCCCTCCTGACCAATTAATTTGAGTACTAGCTAGGTCAGGTTCATACTCAACTGCTTGTAATTTGTCGAGTAACTCACCAGCAGAATTGGCATAAACAAGGATCTGTCTCGCCGAATGAGGGATAAAATTTTTTTCTACAGCTGCATCAACAAAACTTATTAAAGGATCAAAGAAATTGTTAACATTCAACAAACCTATAGGTTTTTTATGGAGATTCAGTTGGGCCCAAGAGGCAATTTGAAAAATTTCTTCGAGAGTACCAAAGCCACCTGGTAAAGCAATAAAAGCATCTGAATTGATGAGCATATGTGCCATGCGTTCATGCATAGAGGAGACTTGTAACTCATGCCCAACCGTTTTTCCAACAATGCTTTCTATAGCCAAAGCTTTAGGAATAACTCCTAAAACTTGACTACCTCCTACACGTGCAGCTCTTGACACACAACCCATTAACCCGAGGCTACCTCCCCCATAAACTACATGAATCTTTCTTTCAGCTAGTAGTCTACCAAGATAATTTGCTGCCTTGACAAACTCTTCACTTTTACCCGGTCGAGATCCACAGAATACACATATCTTTTGGATTCGACGTTTTGAAGTTCCCTCCATGTTTATGCAACTCTCTAACTATGTGTGAAGAAGAGAACACGAGATGTGGTATTTATGGAGTGCAAAAAGGTATGCTAATGATTACATTTATATAGGTAGCTCGGTTGTTTGTTGAAAAAGTTGACAATAATGCATAAAAACTCAAAAAAATGATGAAATGAGACACCATAAGTCAAACAAAAGATACAAATTCAAAAATGACAGCTGTAGGGCATTAAAATTCAAAAATGATGGCACGCATGCATATGTACAGGTAGTTGTGACTGTGGCTCACATCTTCCTTTGGTTTTACGTCCAGAAACGGCTTAAACACCTTCTATGAGTTGGGGATATGCTTCCCATCCAGTTTTCTTATAAACTGGCAAACAAGGGTCGTTTTGAGTCAGATTCCTAAGACTATAGCGTTCCTGCTCATCTCGGAATTGTGTCCATAAGTTAAAAATTTCACGCTGCACAAGTCCACAAGAATGCGTCTCAAGAGTCACTCGGATATCATCCAAAGATTCCCTACTCAGTCCATTCTTGATGAACTGTAGTTTATCCTCTCGATTATTAGACAAATATCCCAAGGAGCGGCAACGCTGGTTACAAGTCCATCTTGCACATTTGGGACAAACTTGTAACCTTTTCGCTCTTCGCTTTTTGGCGTAAGAGCTTTTTCCCATACCTGGCATGTGAGAAACAAGATTATCTGAAAATTCACAAGAAAATCGGACCATGGCTTCAATTAACCATCTTACTTCAACAGGCATACCCTTATGCATCAACATCCTTAGTCTTTCTGCGCGAGCTTTGTAAATTTTAAGCAAATCATTTTGAGGAAGAGAGGGAAAATGTTTGTGCAATTTTGAGAGAATGGTATCCATGTGAAGAAAATGAGAGAGAAGAAAAGAAAATGGATGCAAGGTGAGCAACAGTTTTTAGGGAACTGAAAAACCGACTTTAAATGTCACGGAGTACCGTATCCGCCACTTGACCGGGAAAAATCAATCCTTAAAAAGGATCGATTAAAGCAATGGACTCTTCATTTTGGTCAAAATTTTCAAAGAATGGTTTTAACCGTTGACCATTAACTTTAAACACATTACCATTCTTTGGGTTCTCAATTTCAACTGCTCCATGAGGGAAAACATTTTTAACAATGAAAGGCCCAGTCCAACGTGATCGAAGTTTACCAGGAAATAAGTGCAATCTTGAATCATACAAAAGAACTTTTTGTGAAGGTTTAAAAGATTTTCTAACAATAAATTTGTCATGAAAAACTTTCATTTTTTCTTTGTAGATTTTAGAATTTTCATAAGCCTCATTCCTGATTTCTTCAAGTTCACTCAGTTGGAGTTTACGTAACTTGCAAGCATCATTCAAGTTTGTGTTAAATGTTTTAATGGCCCAATAAGCTTTATGCTCAATTTCCACAGGCAAGTAACAAGGTTTTCCATAAACTAATCTGTAAGGAGACATTCCTAATGATGTTTTGAAAGTAGTTCAGTAAGCCCAAAGTGCATCATTAAGTCTTAAGGACCAATCTTTGCGATTTGGGTTAACCGTTTTTTCTAAAATCTGTTTTATCTCCCTATTAGCAAGTTCAACTTGTCCACTTGTTTGTGGTTGATAAGGTGTAGAAATTTTATGGGTTTTTCTATATTTCTTCATTAAAGTTTCAAATGGTTTTTTACAAAAATGTGTACCCCCATCACTAATAATGGCTCGAGGAAATCCAAATCTAGACAAGATTTCTCTTTCAAGAATTTAATAACTGTTTTGTGATCATTGTTTCGACATGGAATTGTCTCGACCCATTTTGAAACATAGTCTACTGCAACAAGGATGTACACAAAACCAAATGACGGTGGAAAAGGTACCATAAAATCAATACCCCAACAGTCAAAGATTTCAACGACAAGAATGGGATTCAATGGCATCATGTTTCTTTTTGAAATAGATCCCAATTTTTGACAATTTTCACACGTTTTGCAAAATGCATGTGCATCTTTAAATAAGGTGGGCCAATAAAATCCACATTGTAAGATCTTAGCAGCTGTTTTTCTAGATGAAAAATGTCCACCACATGCTCCGAAATGACAAAAGTTAATGACACTACTTACCTCATTGTCGGGTATGCATCTTCTTATTATTTGATCCGGACAATATTTGAAAAGATACGGATCATCCCAGCAAAAATTTTTCACCTCGGTTAAAAATTTTCTTTTGTCTTGAGCATTCCAATGAGGTGGCATTTTCCCTGTCGCAAGAAAATTTACAATGTTAGCAAACCAAGGTACAGTAGCAACGGAAAATAAAAATTCATCAGGAAAAGAATCATTGATAGGTGAAGTTTCAATTAATGTCTCTGTCGTTAGTCTTGAAAGATGATCAGCAACGACATTTTTGGCTCCTTTCTTATCCTTTATTGTGATGTTGAATTCTTGGAGCAATAAGATCCACCGTATCAATCTAGGTTTTGCATCCTGTTTAGACATTAAATATCTCACAGCTGCATAGTCAGTGTAAACAATTGTGGGAGAACCAATTAAATAAAAACAAAATTTGTCCAATACAAATACTACTGCAAATAGTTCTTTTTCAGTTGTTGTGTAATTCATTTGCGCATCATTTAAAGTCCTACTTGCATAGTATATGACATAAGCCTTACCTTCTTTTCTTTGTCCTAAGACAGCACCAACGACATAGTCACTTGCATCACACATCAATTCAAAAGGCAAGGACCAATCAGGAGATTGCATAATTGGAGCAGTTGTTAAAAGTCCAATTAATGTATCAAAGGCATTTTGACATTCTTGAGTCCATTCAAAGGAAGTATCTTTTATTAAGAGGTTACAAAAGAGGTTTAGATATAGCACTGAAATTTCTTATGAACCTCCTATAAAATCCAGCATGCCCTAAGAATGAACGAACCTCTTTAACTGTTTTTGGTGGAGGCAAATGGGAAATTAATTCCACTTTTGCTTTATCCACTTCAATTCCTTTAGAAGACACCACATGACCTAAAACAATTCCTGAAGTGACCATATAATGACATTTTTCCCAATTCAAAATAAGACCTTTTTCTACACACCTTTTTAGGACTTTTTCTAAGTTTTCAAGAGAATTCTCAAAAGAGTTTCCAAAGACAGTTAAATCATCCATAAAAACTTCTAAACAATGCTCAACCATATCACTGAAAATGCTTAACATGCATCTTTGAAAAGTGGCTGGGGCATTACAAAGTCCAAAAGGCATTCTCCTAAATGCAAAAGTGCCAAAGGGGCACGTGAATGTGGTCTTTTCTTGGTCTTCGAGTGCAATGGGAATTTGATAATAGCCTGAGTATCCATCAAGAAAGCAGTAGTAGGGGTGTCCTGCTACTCTTTCAAGAATTTGGTCAAGGAAAGGTAAAGGAAAATGGTCTTTTCTAGTGACAACATTTAATTTTCTATAATCAATGCACATCCTCCAACTAGATGAGACACGAGTTGGCAATGATTCACCCTTTTCATTTTTAACTACTGTAATGCCAGATTTCTTAGGTACTACTTGTGCAGGGCTTACCCACTTGCTATCAGAAATATGGTAGATAATTCTCACATCAAGTAGTTTAATAACTTCAGCCCTAATAACCTCTTTCAGATGTGGATTTAATCTTCTTTGAGGTTGTTGGGATGTTTTGGCATTTTCCTCTAAATGTATTCTATGTGTGCAAATTAAAGGGTTAATGCCTTTTATATCTTTTAAAGTCCACCCGATTGCATTTTTATGCCTTTTAAGCACTTCTATCAACTTACCTTGTTGCTCGCATGTGAGGGATGAAGAAATTACCACCGGATATGTCTGATTCTCCCCAAGATATGCATATTTCAGTCCTTCAGGTAAGGGCTTCAATTCTAACTTGGGAGCTTCATCTTTCCTTGCTTTCATTCATTTGCCCCAATTCTTCAAATCTTGATTTTGAGCCTTTTTCCATCACCTGTGCACAATCCAATAAAGAACATATATCAGAAAGATCAAACTCTAGTTCCATACTTGATTCTAATGAATTCACTAGACAAGTTTCCAAAGGGTCAGAAGAACTCCCTTTTTGGATGTGATCTTCCACAATAGATTCAATTACATTGGCCTCGTCAATTTCATCTTCTTCTTCATTTGGTTGTTTGCACATATTAAAAACATTAAGTTCCAATGTCATGTTCCCAAATGATAGCTTCATGACTCCATTCCTGCAATTAATCAAAGCATTAGAGGTAGCTAGAAATGGACGCCCTAAAATAACAGGAATTGAATTGCTTACTTCTACTGGTTGTGTGTCCAAGACGATAAAATCCACTGGGTAAATGAATTTATCGACTTGAACTAATACATCTTCTACTACTCCTCTTGGTACTTTAATTGATCTATCAGCAAGCAAAAGAGTCACAGAAGTCGATTTTAACTCACATAGATTGAGTTTTTGAAAAACCGAGTATGGAAGCAAATTCACACTAGCACCAAGATCAAGTAAAGCTTGTTCAATTTTATGGTCCCCAATAACACATGAAATTGTAGGACAACCTGGATCCTTATATTTCACTGTATTATTATTTTGAAGAATAGTACTTACTTGCTCGGCTAGAAAGGCCTTCTTTTTCACATTTAGTTTTCTTTTTACAGTGCACAAGTCTTTCAAAAATTTTGCATAAGAAGGTACCTATTTGATCACATCAAGCAAGGGAATGTTGACCTTTACCTGTTTGAAAATTTCAAAGATTTCAAAATTTTGAGTTGGCTTCTTTTGTATGGCTAATGCTTGAGGAAATGGAGGCACAGATGAGGATTTGGTTTCTTCTTCGCTAGGTGTTGGTTTGGCCACCTCTTCCTGTCCTTTAGAGATCGATTCTTCTTCTTTCTCACAAGGGTCAGGAATGTGTTTTTCAATAATCTTACCATTGCGAAGGGTCATGACTGACTTGGCTTGGTCAAAATAATGGTTACTTGAACTCCCTGTATTTGAGTTAGATTGATCTTTGGGGTTTTACAATGTTTGAGAAGAAAATTTTCCTTTCTCTTGGATGCTAAATGTAGATGCAAATTTTGCAAGAGTTTCTGACAAATTTGCTAATGTTTGAGCAGTTTGACTATTGAAAGTCTCTTGCTTTGTAATGAATGAATGCAATGTTTCTTCGAAGTCATTCCTAGGAGGAGGAGCATATGCATGATCATGAGAATTTTGAAAAGTTTGTCGTGTTTGAAAAGGGACTTGTGAAGATTGTGCATGATTATCATTTTTCCAACTAAGATTTGGATAATTTCTCCAACCAGGATTGTAGGTTTGTGAGTATGGATTGTGATTTGGCCTTTTGAAAGTGTTCAAGGCATTGACTTGCTTATGGAGACATTCCCTAAAGGCAGGCAAAGTTGGGCAATCATCAGTAGAATGGTCATTGTTATCACAAATGTTACAGACATTTTCTTGAATAGAATTTAATTGACCACTCTTTTTTATTTCTAAAGCCTCGACTTTTCTAGCTAGGGATGCATATTTGGCTTGAAGGTCATGGTCTTCCTTAAGGTTGTAAATACCTTTATTGGATGTCGAGGTTGGGGTCTTGCTTGGTACCTCATAGGTGCCAGCAGTGTCTCAATTTTGTGCCTTTTCTGCCAAGAAATCTAGGAAGTCAAGTGCTTCCTCAGGGTCTTTTTCTTTAAATTCTCCATTACACATTAATTCCACTAGTTGCCTATATTGAGGTGTTAACCCTTCATAGAAATGTGTAACTATTCTCCAAGTTTCAAACCCATGGTGAGGACAGGTATTAAGTAGTTCTTTATACCTATCCCAACATTGGTAAAGGGTTTCCCTTGTTTTTGAGAGAAATCAGAAATTTATCTTTTAAGAGAATTTGTTCTATGGGTAGGAAAAATTTTTTTCAAAAATTGTTGTTTCATCTCATCCCATGAACTGATGGAATTCGACCTCAAATTTTGTAGCCATGTTCTAGCTTTATCTTTTAAGGAAAAAGGAAAAAGCTTTAATCTAATGGTGTTTATGCTACAATTTGGGTCAGTGTAGGAGCTACAGACCTCTTCAAAGAGTTTCAAGTGCGAATATGGGTTCTCCATGTCAAGGCCATGAAAAGTGGGTAGAAGTCGAACAAAACTTGGTTTGAAATTGAAATGGATTGAATCTGGAGGAGAAACTACACAAGATGGTGCACTAGTCCTTACAGGATTCATGTAGTCTCTGAGGGTTCTTCGTTGGTTTTGATCATTTTGTTGCGAGCGGTTGTCCCCTTCATCCGTAAATATTTCCACATGATTGTCGGCCATGTTTTCTAATGAAGATGATGTTTTTCTAACAAGTCTACCACTAGATGTTCGTGACCAAATTTTCATGCAAGAAAGAGAGAAGAAAAGAGAGGAAAAGATGAACACAAAAAAAAATAAAAAATTTAGATCTAAGATGAGAAAAGAGAACACTTACAATTTTGCACGTCAATTTTTACCTTCCCCGGCAACGGCGCCAAAAACTTGACACATCCGAAAAAGGATTGTCTCCCAAGTATAGGAGTGTCGAAGTAATAAACTTGGTGAGTCCAGGGTCGATCCACGAGGAAGGGGAGTTTAGCGCTACAAACTATAAGTAAGCAAATATGATGTGGATGATTCAAAGGGATGGCAAGATAATATCAACAGATATAAGTAAAGAACAAGTTCTTAAACAATAAATGAGAATAACACAAGAGAAATTCACATAATAATAATGAGAGCTAAGGTTAGGGGATCCGCCCTTGATATTTCAAATAAGGGTAAACAACCCGTTTTAGTTATATGAATTATATTTGCCTTGTTACCAATATTTATACCCCTTCTTGTAAATGGGTTCAAGCATCCAATGTACCAATCTCCATATGTCTACAATAAATCAAGGTTCCTAACTAGATTCACGTCGGTAAGAAGAACCATACGACATCTAGAAAGGATCCAAGCATTTGATGTGCCAAGGATTGTCTACAATGGATCAAGACCTCCACTTTACGAGTGGTGTCAAGATTGATTAAGAAAATAAATATAAATCGTATAAACAACATAAGATTATGATTATTAAGTACATATTAAGGGTTAGAGAATCCTTACTCTCATATCAAGGGTTTCACCCTTTCCCCTTAGCAAGAGAGAAATTAGCAAGACATTATAAGAGAAAGAACACAAAATGCAAGAAAAAGGAAATTCATTAATAACATTAAAACAAGAGAGAAACACAATACAAGATCCCAGCAAAAGCCAAGATGCCCCAATGGGTCATAAGGCACCTCTATTTATAGATACATTCAGGGGCAAACTTGTCAAATTACAAAGCAATAATTGTCAAATATTAGATGCACCAACTTTGACAATTGGGGTGATTAGGTGAACCGACTTTGACCACCGATTTTGACATTGAATTTTTGAGAATTTTAATCACATGTCCTCATGAAAATCGTAGATATTTCTCTCAGATTTCTAGAACATCTTGATTCATACGATTTGGATACGTATTCTGAGAGATATGGTCAAAATACTGAGGCATGGTCAGGCTGGGCCGAAACTGTAGATGGGTTCACTTCAAGCCCATTTTTGGTCCACTAGGAGCCCGAATTTGATGATGCTTCTGAAATACAATATTGTATATAATTTAATCAGATTTCCAAAACATTAAGATTTGCACCATTCTGATCTATAAATAGAGAGTTACGCTCATTTTACCGAACCTGTAACAAAACCAAAATTAAGAGGAAGTTAATTCCAAAGATGCAAAGACTACAAGTATGCTTAAGTTGAGGAATTTAATGACACTATTAATGCAATATGATGAAGTAAGCTCTTATTAAACATACATATTTAAGTGTTCATCAGGGGACCTCTATTGCTGGATTTGCATCATCAATTAGGTCAGTTATCACAGTTGACGGTTCTTTTTTGAAAAGGAAATATAGAGGTACAATGTTTTTGGCTTCTTGTATGGACGGAAATAAACAAATATACCCCTTGGCATTTGGAATTGAGCATTCTGAAAATGATGACTCGTGGAACTGGTTAATGAGACAATTACGTGATCATGTTGTACAAAACGTCCAAGATCTTGTCTGTACAAAATGTCCAAGATCTTGTCTTCATTTATGACCGTCATCGTAGCATTGAACGCGCTATTCTAGCAGTTTTTCCTCATGCACTGTATGGATTGTGCACTCATCATCTGAAGGGTAACTTGAAGGCAACGTTCAAGGACAAGACTTTGTTGGAATTATACTACCGAGCTGCAAGGACATATCACTGTGTTGATTTCAACTATCATATGGGACAAATTGAATCGCATATGCTAGAAGCAGCAACTTATCTTCGAGAGATTGGAGTCGAGAAATGGGCACGTTCACAGTTTCATGGTCGACGGTATAATGTAATGACAACAAATATAGCTGAGTCGATGAACAGCTGCTTGTGAAACATCGATTCCTTCCGGTGACATTGTTAGCTAATTATTTTCAGGCCAACTTGCAGAAATGGTTCTATGAGCGTCGACAGCTATTTGCTAACTCTGAATCACATTTCTAGCCCTGGGCTAACAAGTTGATGGAGGAGCGTTTAAAAGAGGGAGAACATATAAGGGTTAGTGGTATATCTCTTACTATGTATGAGGTTAGAGACAACGACCGTGTTAGCATTGTTGACATGCACGTGCCGGGTGTTTGATCTTGACCAGCTTCCGTGTGCACTTGTATTAGCTGTATGCAAATGTATGAATCTACTTACGTGCCATGATTATTATGCCCATTGGTATACAACTAAAACATTACTACATGCATATGCTCTCCCAGTTGTTCCTATTGGAGTTAGTGAGGATTGAGTGGTTCCTGAGGAGGTTCACAGCAGAATGGTTCTACCGTCAATCATGAGGAGACCAGCCGGTCGTCCTCGGAGGAATCGAATCCCTTCCGTCGGTGAGTCTAGCTCGTCTCAAAATTGCGGGTGCTGTAGAAGTTCCGAGCACAATCGTCAAACTTGCCAAAACCCAGTTCCACTTCATGACAAAGGATGATGTATACCAAATGAAAGGAATGAGTTATTTTGTCTTTGTAATATTATTTTTTTGCTGAAAGCGACGTAGTATATTTTTTTTATTCTAATTTGTGGCTTGTTCAAATTAATAACTTTCATGTATGTGATTTTATATTTGTATAAAACATTCATGTATGAGGCATTCATTCATTACGAATTTACTGCATGATGGAGACATATCATATAAGGTCCGTGGACAAAAAATCAATACGAATTTGCTAACAAAAGTCACAAAAACCAATGTCCTATCCAAATGCTCGACGACACCTGACGCAAAACCTCGACACTCGACACTCGACAAATATCTTAACACGCGACGCACTACGACCGACACGACGCACTACGACCGACACGACACACATACTCGACATACAAACTCGACTAACGTGACACATATACTCGACACAAGAACTCGACCCTTATTTTCCTCGTATCGGACACTCGACCCTCATTTCCCGCTTCACACAAATATTTCTGAAACCCTGATGCGTTCGAAACTAGCAAGTATACTAGTCGCACAAGTAATAAAGTGATAAGTAAGATATCGTTCCCACGAGGATTGATTCTAATTGAATTTGTTATTCGAAAGCAACAATAAACTAAATGAGGAGGTTTTGTTGATTGATTAACTAGATGAAATATTAATGCAATTAAAGAATAACAAAACAGAAAGTTAATTTGAATGAAAACTCAATGAGAGAAACCTGGTTAAGGGATCCTTCTCTGCCACAAGATATGGATTTGCTAATTAATCATAGAATTGTCATCCAATTACACCATTGAAATTATCAACCGTAGATAACAACAAGCTCTGTTATCCCAATCTTTCCTTACTTTGTTGTTAAATAAAACAGGCTCTTTATTTAATCTCTATCCATTAAACAACCTAGAACAAGCTCTCTAAATTTAATTCAATGGATGCATTACGATAAGAAAGATAGGTTGATCTAAGCAATAAACACACAAGCTCGGATTATTTAACTTAGGTTGTATTCTCCAATTGCAATCTCTGATCACAATTTTGCTACTAAGGATTAGAAATTCAAGACAATTACGGATCAAGATTTCTAGTCTAGCAATAGACAATATCCAGATTATATTCAGTTGGCCACACAAATACAATCCAGCAAGCAATCATAAGCATTAAACATGGGAAAATACAAGCAACTTCAATTAGAGAATTGGATAACAATTCCTTGCACAATCAACTTACAAAAACCATATCAAGGGCTTTGAAATCACCCTCAACCAATTCAGATTCAGTTACACATGTTTAAGAACGTGGTAAATACAATACAACATGGAGACATTCCAGAAAATGAAAGGGAAGGGAAAAACTTAGCAAATTTGATGTAATTCTCTTGGATTGTAGTTCTTCCTCTTTCCAAGCTTCCTTTCTCCTTCAAGAACTCCAAGAGATGAAAGAATTCCAGAGCTGAAGCCTCCACCACGTTCTCCCTCTTCAAGTTATCAAAATAAAACCCTAAAATGTGTTTAAATACTCTGCTACAGTGACTTGCTACAGTGCCCCGTATTATACATGCTACAGTGACTTGTGGAATTATATTTCTATACATCTCACACTGTTTTGATTAGAACTTTTGGTACACTGAATGGATTTATAAACCGTAAATTTCTCCAGAAAATAGAACTTCGAGAGCTTTCCAACGGTATATAATATGTCGTCGGGTTCATTGTATATCAATACAATTAAATCCGAGAAGATCACTGACTAGCAGAGGTGAAAATGAAGGGTTTTACTCCATTTTTGTGCAAGTTGCTCCAAAACTCCTACAAACATCAAAACAACACAAAAACATAAAAATACCAAGGAATATAGCAAAGAAACATGGACGAATTGATATAAAAGTAATACATAAATAGACACCTATCAAATTCCCCCACACTTAGACTTTGCTAGTCCTCGAGCAACTAAAATGATACGAAACAAAACTAAACCGAAACAGAATCAAAGAAAAATTAAAACACACAAATGCTTCAACTTGCAAATAGGCCTCAAAGATTGTACTTAATTATAACCCAAGGAAACTTCAAAATAATGCACTTGATCAAGAATTTTATCTCAAAATTAGTTTCGCTTCACTTCAATTCCTCAAGTGTGTGTGTGTAGAATTCTCACCTAATCACTTGTAACCGGATGAGTTTATGCATAAAAATGAATCATATTTAATATTGAAGATGTGTGTATAAATGAACTCCATAGGCCTGCTTTTCAAGTCACTCTCCACTAATGGTGACATGCACAACACCAAGGATCAAGTAGGACTTTATTAAGCTTGTAACGTTTGGCTTGGGTGAAGGTATGATAAAGGATAATAATTTGGCTCAAATCACCCACAACACATAAATCATTTAATATAGTGGAGGCAAGCCCATGACATAAAAAAGTCATTCTTATCTCAAATGACTCTCCCAAACTTATTCAGAACAACTCGAACTCTCTTTTTTTGTTCTTTTTCTTTTTTTTCTTTTTTCCTTTTTTTTTTTTGTAGAAAGCACAAGAAACTATACCCCCCACTTTGTTGTTTTATTCTTTGTTTAAGAACAGCCCAAGGGTATAGAACTCTTTTTTTTTCTTTTTTTTTTTTAACTGCAATTCACTACCCCACACTAAACGATACATTGTCCTCAATGTTTAAGTACGTGGAAGATAAGTACAGATTTTTTTCTCTTTTTTTTTTATTTACAAACATAATAAAATCACTTGCATTGCTCATGGCACAATCCAACCTCCTCTAACTTCCCAAAACCAGAACATAGCTCAAAATGTACTTGCGAATGATTTACATGCTCATAGGTAAGGGATAAACTGTTTGGAACAAATTCAATTGAGATTAGGAAATCTTTTAGTGAGTTTAACAAAGAAAAAGGTTTACAGAGGCTCAAAGGGGTAACTAGGGATCAATTTTAGTCAAGGTTGGCTCTTAAGGCTCAAACTGTCCAAAGATGGCCTAAATCATTTCCCCAATGTTGCACAGTCTAGGATTTCGCCTCAAGTGACCATCAAAACAAGTTCTAGAATTCATTGAAATCTGGAGAAATACTTAAATTATATAAACTTTCTCTAAGTAAACAAATAACTCAGTGATAATGGCTCGGTGCTCAATTTTGTGCAAGGAATCAAAGGTAAAGCAAAAACTAATTAACATTTCAAGCACAAAGATCCATGCATCATTTATCATTTTCCAAGAGTTATTCTTAATTCAATCATTATCTTATCATCGACCCACACAATGCAAGAAAAGAGGTACGTGGCGTTGTTACACCTGAGTCAAGATTGTATATTTCAACAATCCTTAGGAACAGTAGCCCGCAGACTTAAGGTTTCCAGCCTATATACCTTTATTATGAAAGAACAAAACAAGAAACAAGACACTTCAAACAACAGGAAATAAACAAACTACAAAGTTATTAAGGAAGAATGCGTTTCAAGGGTTAAGGAAACCCCATATTCTGCCATTCTCAGGTTTTTCCACAAATATTTTTTTCGAATCAAAACTGATAAAGACAAAATCACATAACAACTCTAAATTACACGAAACTAAACTTACTCATAAAATAACAAAGTTCAATAAGTCAACAAACAAAAACAAGTGCAACGCCTCAGCACAGGGTCTATAAAAGTTTAGAAGTTAGACTCCTTATTAGCCATTATAGATTAAGAGACAGAATGAGTTTCAAGAGAACTTAAACTTGAGCGTATTTAAGCCACCACTCTAAAAACCGAAGATTAGCAAAAAAAGTATTACTGGGATGAAAGAACAAATAACCGGAAACAGTGAAAATAGAAATGACACGAAAAATCTCAAATAAACACACTAAAAAGAAAGCAAACAAAAACGAAGCAAACCAGCAAATAGAGATTACAGATGGAGGGTTAAATCAGTTGACGCCTTTTGTTGCCTTCTCCAAACCAATTTATCCGAGCCATTGTTGGATCAGGTGAATAGACGAATTCTTGTAGTTTGTCAATTAACTTTCCTGCAGTTGAAGCTGTAACCAGCATTTGCCTTGCTGACGGTGAGATGAAATTTTTTTCTACAGCTTGATCAAGAAAGGACAACAACCATCAAAAAAATTATTAACATTTAACAAAACAAATGGGTTTCCGCATGGATGTTAGCTCGTGCCCAAGAGGTGATTTGATAAAAATATCTCCTCTCAATGTACCACTAACCATCCCGGCAAAAGTATGAAATGTATCGGATTAACACCATATGTGCAATACGCTCAGCATGCTCGAGGGACCTGAACTCTCCCCGATTGTGTTGCCTACGATATCATCGTACAGCTAATGTGATCTTTAGGGTATAAGCGGTCAGAACTTTGCTCCCTCCTAGGGATGCAGCTCGTTGGACACACACCCCATTAACCCAAGTCTACCCCCTCCATAATTCAAATTAATACCCCTCGCAGCTAATGTCCTACCAAGATCAAGAGCTGCTGTGGTAAACTCTCCATCATTACCAAAATGCGATCCGCAAAATACGCATATATTGCGGAATCGCCGAATTGGTGTTTTCTCCATTTCTACAAGTGCTCTAATCTTGTGTAAGACACGTTAAATATTATGCTTTTCAATTGCAAGACAGGTTATGGAAATGACATATGAAAATATGCAGAATGTATATATACACCCATAAAACTCTCAAATTTTGACACATGGGGACATACTTTCGGTAGGGGTTGCTCGATGCAGATTTATCGCCCCAAGACTTTGCAAAAAAATGAGATATCTTCGGTGGGGTTTGACAAAACGCCACATACTTGTCTCCCACGGTGAAGCATGAAAAGTAGAGATATACTTTCGGCGGAGGTTGACAACCTGAACCCCCACCCCAAAAAAAAACTCTCCCCCAAAAACCTTCACACTTGTCTTCCACGTGTGCTTATATCATGGGGTAGTCATCTGGTTTGTCAAAAAGAAAACTTGAAATAAAAACAAACAAATTCAACAAACAACAACAACACAAAAAACAACATTGATAATCAGATCAAACGAAACAAGAAAGAAATTCTACAACAACAACACACATTCAAATATACAAGAGTTGTGATTGTGGCTCACATCTTCCTCTGGTTTTACGTCCAGTAACGGCTGAAACGCCTTCTATGAGTCGGGGATTTGCTTCCCATCCAGTTCTCTTATAAACTGGCAAACAGGGTCGTTTTTAGTCAGATTCCCTAGACTATAACACTGCAATTCATCACGAAATTGTGTCCATAGATTAAGCAATTCACGCTGAACAAGTCCACAAGAATGTGACTCGAGAGTTAACAAAACATTATCCAGCGACTCATTACTCAAACCATTCTTAATAAATGAAAGTTTATCTTCTCTATTCCTGGACGCAAAACCTAATGAACGACAAGTCTGGTTACAATTCCATCTAGCACATTTCTAACATACTTGTAACCTTTTCGCTCTTCGCCTCTTGGCGTAGTAGCTCTTTCCTAGACCAGGCATGTATTTTGCGAGATTAATGTCCGGCTCACCGGACAATCTCACCTTGGCTTCGATAAGCCATCGGATATCAGCAGGCACATTTAGGAGCATCAATGCCCAAAGTCTAGTCATCCGTACTTTATAAATTTTAAACACAGCATTTTGAGGAAGTGAAGGGAAATATTTACGAAGGTTCGATAGAAAGATATCAGCATCCATTGAAGAGAAGAAAAGGAGAGATATTACCGATAATGCGATTGAGTTTGTTCTTCTCCTAGATATGCACGTTTCAAACCTTCGAACAATGGCTTCAATTCTTATTTCGGTGTTTCCTCAATCTGTTGCACAAATGAGCATAAAGTACGAAATAACCAAATTAAACAAAAGAAACGAAAAGAAAAGAGTAGAAAAGAAACTAAAGACACATAAAAGAGATAACAACACAATAACAAACAAAAGTAAAAAACAAGTAAAAACAAATAAGACAGATGTCAAAGACAGATAAAACCTGATCAATTTGATGGCCTACGAATGAAATCTCCTCGAGACACAAAAATTGATCATTACCACCTCATTTTATTTTTCTTTTCTTCTTTGTTTATTTTTAAAAAACATTGGGTTGCCTCCCAATAAGCGCTTGGTTTAACGTCCTCAGCCCGACGTTGGTTCCATCATGGGAGGATCCAATCTCCGCTGTGCTTCTCTAGTGGGCTTGGATCCTTCTTCCAAACAAGAAATGGTGCAGCATATGGCTGGGCCTTGGATGATGTTAGCAATCGTCCACTTAATAGCTGTTTTGTGAACTCTAAGTACTCGGACGCGTTTATCTTCTTGTAGTAGTGCAAGGCCCATTTCTATTGTAACTAGCAAAGGATCTTTGTCACCCAAAAACAAATGCCTCAAATAATCTGGATTAGCTTTAAGCTCCAAGGTATTGGCTTTCATCACGGAAGGTAGAAGTTTCGCATTAGATAAAGGCAATTCAATGTACGAAACATCATACCTGTTTGTGGTGATAGCTATAGTCTCATCCAAGCTTGCCACAGCTTCCTCCACTTCTTTAGACACTTGTATCAACTTTCTTGGTTCTTTGGAATTTTCTGTCCCTATGTGCTCACTAATAGCCATTTCCAATCCATCCTTGCAAGTTAACTCAAAACATTGTTGTGGCAAAGAATCAATAACGTCAACTGCAAAAATAGAATGCAAGTCACTAAGGTAACTCATTGCCCTGAAAATATTGAAATGGATCACTTCGCCATCAAACTCCATGGTGAAAGTGCCATCATGAACATCAATCTTGGTTCTAGCATTTTTCAAGGATGGTCTCCCTAAAAGAATCGGAGTTGGATTAGGAGATGTCTCATTCTCTATTTTAAGGACATAAAAGTCTGCTGGAAAAACCAATTGATTCACCTGCACAAGCACATCTCCCACAACTCTTTTGGGATATGCATTAAAATGATCAGCAAACTGAATGGTAATACCAGTTTTCGCAAAAGGTCCAAGATTTAAAGAACATAATAGAATATGGCATGACATTAATAGATGCTCCTAAATCACCCCCCCCCTAACAGAGCTCTTTCAAACTTGGTATATACCAATGGTGCATGGAATGGTGATCGTACCTGGATTTTTGCATTTCAGAGGAATTTTTCTTTGCAATACAGATGAAACATTTTCCCCCACACTTACTTTCTCATTTCCATTCAACTTTCTCTTGTTGGTGCATAACTCCTTGAGAAATTTTGCATAACGAGGTACTTGCTTAATAGCATCCAGAAGTGGTATATTTACCTCGATCTTGCGAAAAGTTTCCAGGATTTCCTGTTCTTGTTCCTCCTTCTTTGATTTGCAAATCTGCTAGGAAAAGGTGGAGGAATAACATATGAAGGAATTTGAGTTTTAAGGTCTACCTTAGAAGATGAGGGTAGTGTTTTCATGGTGGAAGTGTGGTCATCTCCTTCATCAGTTTGTGATTTCTCTTTGTTCAGGTTTTGGATACCTTGCCACAGTTTTCCCATTGCTCTCCACTTCCGTAAAGTTATCGCCAATCATTCTCTCTTTGAGATTGATCACCGTTTGAAGAAGATAATTTTTCTGAGCATTGCCCTGAATTTGCTACATGCTATAGCAATTGTCCACATTTTGATTTACCAGTTTTTGGATACTTGCCCCAGTTTCCTGCTGGAATTGCATTGTGTTAGTGGCAAGTTCATTAACAATATCCTGGAGTGACATACCTGAGTTTTCTGGAACTGGTTGTGGTGCTGGTTGTGGCATTGGTGGTGGTTGCATTTGAAATGGTTGCTGCACTCTAGGTTGATTAAAACCTTGTGGCCGATTTGGTATGGCATTTGGGATAATTGGTTGATGATTCCAGTAATTAAAATTATGTTGATCTTCCCATCCAGCATTGTAAGTGCTAGAGAAATGATCATACCATTGCCTCGTTTGTCCTGGAAATCCACCCATAGCATTGGCTTGTTCCATATATTCTTCTTGTAAAGTTGGATACATGTCGATTGGATGCTCCATCGTAGAATATATCCCACATTCATAAGATTTTTGCATATCTCCTACAGCCATGTTTTCCACAATAGAGGTTAGCTCAGAAAGTTGTTGTTCAATGTTCGGAGTGCTTACCTCATTTACTCTCCATGGTACTTGTGGCTCAAATCCGCTACTGAATTGATAGAAGTTTACTGCCATGTTGTCTAAACACAAACAATCAGAAAATAAAAACAAAGAAAATATGAATCAACAATGAAAACAAAATAACAAATCGATTAGAAAATCAATCCCCGGTAACGGCGCCAAAAACTTGGTGCGTTCGAAACTAGCAAGTATACTAGCTGTCTCTTATACACATCTAGATGTGTATAAGAGACAGGTGATAAGTAAGATATCGTTCCCACGAGGATTGATTCTAATTGAATTTGTTATTCGAAAGCAACAATAAACTAAATGAGGGGGTTTTATTGATTGATTAACTAGATGAAATATTAATGCAATTAAAGAATAACAAAACAGAAAGTTAATTTGAGTGAAAAATCAATGAGAGAAACCTGGTTAAGGGATCCTTCTCTGCCACAAGATATGGATTTGCGAATTAATCATAGAATTGTCATCCAATTACACCATTGAAATTATCAACCGTAGATAACAACAAGCTCTGTTATCCCAATCTTTCCTTACTTTGTTGTTAAATAAAATAGGCTCTTTATTTAATCTCTATCCATTAAACAACCTAGAACAAGCTCTCTAAATTTAATTCAATGGATGCATTACGATAAGAAAGATAGGTTGATCTAAGCAATAAACACACAAGCTCGGATTATTTAACTTAGGTTGTATTATCCAATTGCAATCTCTGATCACAATTTTGCTACTAAGGATTAGAAATTCAAGACAATTACGGATCAAGATTTCTAGTCTAGCAATAGACAATATCCAGATTATATTCAGTTGGCCACCCAAATACAATCCAGCAAGCAATCATAAGCATTAAACATGGGAAAATACAAGCAACTTCAATTAGAGAATTGGATAACAATTCCTTGCACAATCAACTTACAAAAACCATATCAGGGGCTTTGAAATCACCCTCAACCAATTCAGATTCAGTTACACATGTTTAAGAACGTGGTAAATACAATACAACATGGAGACATTCCAGAAAATGAAAGGGAAGGGAAAAACTTAGCAAATTTGATGTAATTCTCTTTGGATTGTAGTTCTTCCTCTTTCCAAGCTTCCTTTCTCCTTCAAGAACTCCAAGAGATGAAAGAATTCCAGAGCTGCAGCCTCCACCACGTTCTCCCCTCTTCAAGTTATGAAAATAAAACCCTAAAATGTGTTTAAATACTCTGCTACAGTGACTTGCTACAGTGCCCCGTATTATACATGCTACAGTGCTTGTGGAATTATATTTCTATACATCTCACACTGTTTTGATTACAACTTTTGGTACACTGAATGGATTTATAAACCGTAAATTTCTCCAGAAAATAGACTTCGAGAGCTTTCCAACGGTATATAACATGTCGTCGGGTTCATTGTATATCAATACAATTAAATCCGAGAAGATCACTGACTAGCAGAGGTGAAAATGAAGGGTTTTACTCCATTTTTGTGCAAGTTACTCCAAAACTCCTACAAACATCAAAACCACACAAAAACATAAAAATACTAAGGAATATAGCAAAGAAACATGGACGAATTGATATAAAAGTAATACATAAATAGACACCTATCAAACCCGTCGACAACTCTCGAAATGCAAACCGACATGAGCATCGGCTGAGGATTGAAGCAAGAGGATGCAGAGAAAAGCCCCTATCGACAGTGAGGTACGTTTATTGTCAGATTTTTCGTTGTTTTGGTTATTTATTTGGTTGTTTCCTGTTTCCTGAGATTTGATTTAGTTTTTAGGGAATCTTAATTAGGGTTTGAGTTTCTGTCGGATTTGTGGACTTATTCTGTGTTTTTAGGGATAAATCTAGTGTTATTATGTGATTTATGTTGTTTAATGTGTATGGAAACTGTGGAAACTGACTAGTTTCGTCGCGAGGTAGATGATGACGAGTGTCAGAGTTTTCTAGAGACAACTCGACACTCGACACAATGTGTCAAGTTTTGTTGAGCTGTGTCGAATCTTGTCGAGTCTTGTCGAGTCGTGTCGAGCGTTTAGGCAGTTTGCTTGTTTTAGCCTTTTTTTTTTTTTTTGCCTTTTTGTATCATATTAAACTATAACGGCCTTGTATTTGCAGGTTGAAGCAAATGGCTGGTGAATTTGGACTGTCCTTCACCCTAAAGACACCATATGATGAGCACTATCATGCGGTGATCACAAACTTGACAAGTTTGGACTGTATAGAATGGATTCAGGCAACGTTGACTGCAAGGCAAAAAGACATGTTTCGTGATACATGTTTTGGATTCATCCTAGACATCCGTCGCCTGTCCTTTCCATCTCAGTTGGTGCACCATATGCTTTAGTAGGAGGTTAACATCGTGGGGTACGATCAAGAGATGTGGTTCCTTATTTAAGGTAAAAATATGGTTTTGAACTACAATGTAGTTACAAAATCTTAGTTTTGAACATCTGGTATTTATAGTTATTTTTTTGTTACAATTATTGTCATCTTATGTTTATTTTTTCCTTCTTTCCAGGAAGACTGATTAGTTCTCTGCCCACGAGTTCGGTTTGGTTACTGGATTAAGATTTGCTTCCACGGTGCCACCAATACCGACTATATTGAATCTGTGCCCTTTGTTGATACATACTTCGATGGCCAGGACATGGAGCTTAAGGATTTCTATGACAGACTTCAGTATTTGAATGTGTCTCGTATGCCAGACGAGGATGTTGTGAAGCTGGCATTGTACTACGTGCTGGAGCGTTTTTTCATGGCACAGGATTGACACCGACTTGTCTCCCATGTGTGGTTGAATTTTGTCAACACATTGGATAATTTCAATAATTATCCATGGGGTTCGGTGTCTTTTGATAAGACACTTAGCGGAATGAAGAAGGCTTTGGCCGGGAGGTTAGCTAATCACACTGAGCGAGCCCAAGCGAAGACGAAGCAGGTAGAGAAATATAACTTAGAAGGGTGCCCGTATGCCATTCAGGTACATACTGCAAAACATGTGTGTTAACGTGTTTATTTCTTTCTTTGGCGTACAAATTTCAGTACATAGTGTCACTAAGTAACCCTTATGTTATTAAGGTTTGGTTGTACGAGGCCATGCCGTACATTGGCGCGACTTTTGGGCGAGTGCCGAGGGACTTTGAGGGGAGGATATCGCGGTTGTTGAAGTGAGAGACATTTAAGACCCCGTCCGAGCACTTAGTCAAACATGATGTACTGCAGGTCAAGAGGCTGGTATGTACGGATCCCCTGTCTTATGAAATTGTCTTGTTTTTGTTTACACAGAATCACTGTTTAATATGATGGACCATTTGTTGACACAGGCTCATCCGCTCGTCCTTCTAGAGCCGTCTGAGGAGAAGCAGCCGACCGAGTGGTGTATAAGGCTCGCTGATGTAGTTGTTATCCAGAGAGGTGCACATGTGGCTTGGGCAACAGCTATGGATGCTCCATTATTGCCCATCGAGAGCATTGAGCCACCACCTCCTGAGGGTCCATCAACTCCACCTCCTGAGGGTCCATCAACTCCACCTCCTAAGGGTCCATCTGCTCCACCTCCTACTGGTCGTAGTTCCTCTGTTAGACCTGATGTGGAGCCAGCAAGAGACACAGCCAGTCCTGACGTGGGGGCAGACGTGGACAGAGGCACCTTCAATCCTGCGCCAGAACCGTTCTATAGTTATGGACATCCAGGAGCATCGATTCCGATGTCGGGTCGTGCGACCACCCACCGTGACATTTCCCCTCCTGTACACGATGTTCCTCCAAGCCGCAGGTATGTAATGAGAATTTACATTCGTATTCTTATCCGTTTATATTTGCTGCTCCGTTGGTTTATGAAGGCTCTCGTTAATAATGACATACAGGCACAGCTGGTCTATGATGAGTTCCAAAGCATAGTTCTGTGTGAGCTTGCATTGTTACAGGCGGAGAACAAGGAAATGCGGGAGGAGATAGTACTTCTGCGTAAGGCTGTTGTGCACCTAGGTGGCCATTTTGGATACACTGACACGGTACATTATAATATTAACAAAACAGATTATGTGATTTCCACACGCTTAAGCTGACATTGAGGTTTGCTGTATTTCAGGATTCAGATGCAGATTTCAACGGAGGTTTGGCTGATGATGGTGAAGGTCAGCAGCCAACGAAACCTGATTCTGTGGACACGAGTGTTCGTGCAACTTATGCTCCTCTGACCGGCTTAGTTTCACGCTGAGGTCGCCGCCTACTTCTGGCAAAACATAAGTGGAGCCCTTTTGTCAGTCCACTGGGTAGGAAGAGGGCAAGGGTTCAGCCTCAAGATAAAGCCGCTGACGACCAGCATGTATAGTCGAGGCCCTGGTTCTCAGCCAGCAGAAAGACCATATCAGCAGTCATCAGCGGATGCAGGCAGTGGTGTCATGTTGTGGACTCAGGTTCCACTTTTTGACCCACGTGCCCCCCTACAACTACTGATGTCGATGCATTTGATGCATGGCTGGGGGACGTCGAGGGTGATATCGATTTGGGCATCTATAGCGCTGATCGTCAATTCTTCAAGATGCTACTGAGGTCGTCAGAGTGGCTTGCATATGAGGTAGTTTAAGTCCATCTCCTGCTGTCCAATAGTGCGATATACATTTGGAATTAATATTGATACCTGTTACTGTATTCAGCACATGGATAGCTACCTATGGATGCTATGCTGCAAAGCTTGCGCTATGGTCGAACCTGCTGTCTAGAGGTCTGCTTTCCTGGACACCACTTTTTGGGTACGTATTTCATAAACATCTGAATGTCAAGGTAACTTTTTATTCCTTCAATGCGCTAACTGAACTCATGACCTTGCAGTTGAAAGTGAAGTCATTGTGGGAATAATACTCGAACAGACTGGATGACATTAATTGGCTGAACGAGGATGAAATGGTCCAGTTTGTCCTGAGACAGTTGCCCCTCGTTGGAAGACCATGGGTCGACGTGGACAGGGTGAGAACATTAATATTCATAGAGTTAGTATGTGCTATTTTGTTTTAAATGTTGTGCTTGATTTCCATATTGTAAATTTCCTTTTCAGCTCTATCTCCCTGTTAACATCGACGGCGATCATTGGGTGGCAGCTGAGGTGGATTTGAATCGTCGTGACGTTGTCATATACGACTCAGCTGTTGGGCATAGTTCCACAGACACAGTCAGAGAGATAGTCCGGTGCTTGGCTGAGCTGATACCCCGTATGGTGTCAATGGATGTTTACGGTAATCCTGACTACCCTGCTACCCCATACGACATTATGCGCCTCGAGGACGAGACCGAGGTGCCACAGCAGAAGGCTGGGGGAGGAGCATGCGGCGTGTACTATTTGAAGTACATCGAGTTCCTAGCGGGGGGCGTTCCACTAACAGCCATTAAGGCATTCACGGACGAATGCCTCTGGCAGAGAATGGCGGTACAACTTTAGGTCAGTCGCCTTCATCCACAAACACAGGAGGCCGCCACGACCGTCACGGCACCCTCTGAGGTTGGGGCCTTCACAGCGCCTGCTGATGTTGCGGCCACTATCGAGACTACCACGACCGTCACGGCACCCTCTGAGGTTAGGCCCTTCACTGCGCCTGCTGATCTTGTGCCTGCTAATGTTGCGGCCACTACCGGGACTGTTGATGTTGTGTCAGCGGATGTTACGACCACCATTGGGCATGACGACATTGATTCAGCAGAGGTTGAGCACTAACCCAGCACGATTGTACCATGATTTCACCTTCCATTGTATATATTATGTTTATATTATGTTGAGTTACACATTTTTTTCGGTAGATAGTTTGTGGATGTTTATACATTATTGTATAGTGACATTTTTATGTATAGTCGTACATGGTTTTCATGTATAGTATTTTTTCGGTTATATTATTACATACATGCTTCTCATCTTTTTTCTGGTTGTATACATTTTTACATTCATATAAAGTTGTCATTTCCTGCATGATAGAGACATACCATATAAGGTCCGTGGACAAAAAATCATTACGAAATTGCTTACAAAAGTCACAAAAATGAATGTTCTGCCTAAACGCTCGACGACACTCGACACAGAACCCTCGACACTCGACAAATAACTCGACACGCGACGCACAATGGGACACACTCGACTAACACGACACATATACTCGACACACGAACTCAACGAAATTTGCATCCGACACTCGTCACATTCGGCACTCAACTCGGCGCACAAACTCAAACACTCGACACACGAGTCTCGACGCTCGACCAACAACTCTCGACGATACTCGACATACATGGTTCAAGACATCTATATGTCAGTTTTCACGTATCTGACACTCAACATGTCGGATGAAACTCGAACGCTTGACACTCAAACCTAGAATCGACACGACGCCTAGACACTCGACACTACCATCCGACATGTCGAGATTCGATCCGACAAAACCGTTCGACACTCGACGAAACTCGACAAATCTCGTCTTCTTCATCCATCGACAGCGAAACCAGATTTTCTCACAACGATTGTCAATTTTCAGCAAATTTTCACAAAAACGGCACTATCTCTAACCTTAGTTCACATACATATCCCATATTTTAGCTATATAATGCGGTTGACAGTTACCAAAACGATCAATAACGAAAACATTACAACCTAATGAAATTGTCATGCCATTTAGAGAGAGATTAAGGAAAGTTGTTCTTATCAGATTTACTCAACTTCAGCTGGTGAAGTTGTTTCAAACAGTGAAGTGTATGGATCTGTGACTGGTTTCTTTGTTCTTTGCTTCGTTTACTTTGTTTATTTTGGTCGTAAGAGGGAATTAATAAGCTTTTGGGAAAAAATTGATTATACAAGTGTATGTTAGTCTTTTTGTCAAGAAAGTGTCTATGGTATCAAAATTTTTTAAGATGTATCCAAATTTCAACAAGGCCCCCTAATTGTATCTATTTTCTCAATTTTCTCTTGATTTTTAAAAGGTGAAAGTTGAGCCTGAGTATGTTGGCGAGGCGGCATTAACGTGGTTAGGTTCTTTGTTTTGTGTTACTCTAGAAACTATAGTAGGCAGCGACGGAGCTAACGTTCGGCCTGGGGATGCCCTCGCCCTCTCCCGCTCCCCCTCCTCTCCAAGTAGAGATGGAATCGGGCCGGGTTGGGGGTGGGGATGCCATCCCCATCCCCGTCCCCAATTAAAATATCAATCCCCATCCCCTATTAATCCCCAATTTTTTAAATCGGGGATGGGGATGGGGAATCCCCAAAGTCAAAATGCATCCCCATCACCATCCCCAACCCCATTTACTTGTTAAAAAATTAAAATTTTAACTTTCAAAATTTATACTTTGAAATAAAACATATTTTAAATTACAACTATAAACCTTAAGCAACATACCTACAAATAAATATTAATAAATCTTTAGACAATCAACTCCTTAAAATAAATCTTTAGGTAAACAAAGGTGGGCTAGGTTGGGCTTGGGTTTTATTAAAGTAGGCGGGACATTAAATTTTATAAGAGGGGAGATAACAAGGGTCTAAGTATTATATTACTATATATATATTATTTTATTCTAATTTCGGGGAGCGGGCCGGGCTGGGCTTGGAGCATAATCCCCATCCCCATCCCCATTTAATTTTGGGTAAAATTATTATCCCCATCCCCACCCCATTCCCCATTTTTACCTCCCCATCCCCGGCCCAAACGGGTTGGGGAATTGCGGGGCCCCATCCCCATGGGGATTGGTTCCACCTCTATCTCCAAGCCTAAGGGTGGTTCATTTATTTATAGCAATCAATGTGCAGGCTTATAATATAGAAATTGCCATGATGGACACTGGTATTAATAAAGGAGAGTTTAATTAGCCTGGGATCTCTTCATATTTTCTATGAAAATTATTTAATTTATTACTCAAAGAAGAATATACATAAAATCTATTTATAATTAACACACCTTATAATCTAATTGAAAAAATCCTATTATAAATGTAAGTATTATATCATCCATTATAACTTCTCTTATTTATTTTTATATTTTACTCATCTCAAAAATTTTTACCAATTCAAATTGTAAAGAATTGATTGTAAAATTTGATTATAGATGTATCATTACTCTAAACAAAATATGTTAACTTTCATTTCAAGTTAGAGGTGAGTTACTTATATTAGAATATTACTTAATTTATCATTTGATATCTTTTAAATTATAAAAAAAAGATTTGAAATATTTAAAATAACATGATACCAAAATATAAAAAATAAAAACAAAAATATATTGATCAACCAACAAATAGAAGATTATCTTATAAGAAGGGTAAGTTTTAGATGAACCTGAGGTTAAGACTTAAAATAGTCATAACCTCGTATGTTTCAAAATATGCGCAAATGACCCCGGCGTCAATTCACTTGTGTTAACGTGAGACTGTTTAAGGGTAACTTAGTAAATCAATAAATAATTTTTCATATGAGATATCACAAACCCAGGAGATGGAGCATTTTCCATCTTCTCACCTTTTCTTGTTAGGCAAAATCCTGTACATCTACCGTGTAGCTCCATCTCCACAAAATATGGAACAAATCTGTAGCTATCGCCATCTCCACAAAAACAGAGGAATATTATAACCAACCAGAAAGATATCCACCATATGATTGAGGCTATCGGGCAATAAAATTCACTGCCGACTCCACCTCCAAATTCATTAGATTTTCTCAGTAACCAAACAACTACAAATTTTAGAATCTCTCACTTTCCTCCGCTTTTCTCAACCAAAAAAAGATTAAATTTTGTAAAATCTCATAAACCCAATTTATAGAAACTTAATAACAATATATATATATATGTATATATGTATATATATATATATATATGTATATATGTATATATGTATATATATATATATATATATATGTATATATGTATATATATATATATATATATTTGTATATATCTATATATTTGAACCAGAAAGTTACACAAGGAAGAAACCCAACCAAAAAAAATGCAAATAAAAAAAAAATTAGCAAGAAGACCCACTTCCAAATCGGCCAGTGGCTTCCAAATCGCTCCCCCTCGTCGCTTTCCCGTCGTCAAAATTAACAGCAGAAATGAAGATAATTCAGCTCCAAAAAAGGAAACTCATAAAGAAATACCAGGTTTTTTTTCGAGATCAAAATCAAGCCAAAAAAATATTTGTTTTCCAAAATATTTAGGGAATCAACAAAGTAAACAAATGAAAAATGAAAAAGCTCAGCTTGTGAATCGGTTCCAGAAGAAGAAGATAAACACTACCGAGAGAGAGAAAGAGCGAGCTTTCTCTCTTTAAAAAAATGAAGCTTTCTCTCTCTAATTGAAGATTTCTCCCTGCCTCTATATACGTATATAACTTACAAGCTTCTTCTTCTTCTTCTCTCTCTTCTGTTCTCTCCGTAGACTTGGGATTTGCTGCGAGTGAAGATTCCAGAGAAGGGAAAAAAAATAACGGTGAGAGAAGGGGAGACGATGAAAAGAGAGTTAAAAAAAAAAACACATACACACACGTAAAGTTTTATATTTTATTTATATTAGAGAAATTACATTGTTACCCATCAAAGAGAATTTAACAGTATTTCAGCCGGGTAAAACAGTAATTGCAATTGAACACTCTCACGTTATTCGTCGGTGTATATTTCGAAACAAATGGGGTTAAACTAATGTAGGCCTAACTACAGGGTCATTAGTGAATTTTACCCTTAAAAGAATTATACACCTAAATACATTATAATTAAATTTTTTAAAAAACAAATAAGATAAATTTTAAAATTTTATGTAAATTGAATGATAAAAAGAAAATAATAATCATCATCATTAAGGTGTTATGCAACATCATTCATAAATTTTATAATATTAATTATTAGATATTCTTTGAATTTATAAATTGTAATTCAAACAATAAATTATATTCATTATTCAATATCCAATAAATTCATTCCAATCGACATCTTTGAGTAGTTGCAATTGAAATGTAAACCAAAAGCTTAACCATTCAATAAAGAGGTTTCATTAATTTTTTGCATCTCGAATAGGGTATGCTATACTACACCTGTACCCATCAAACCACTTCTTTTGTGAAAAAAAGTTGTAAATCATGTAAAAAAGGTTGGAAATGAAACAAAAAAAAAAAAAAGGTTGTTGTAGCCATATCGCGATTGTACTCTAGCCAAATTGTCAAGATTAAGGTGATGCTACAATACAACAGTTGCATCTAGATTATCATTCATTGATGGTAATTACTAATTATATATTGATAAGTCTTATATTTTAACAATTCCCATTAATTTCATATTGTTCACTTTTTAAAAAATTAATTAACAAGAATTAAATAACCATTCCATGGTAATTGTCAATTAAAATTTTTAAATATTACTTTAGAATTAAACCTAACAAATAATTTGCCTTATTTTGAAAAATTATATTGAGTAACATAATGTAGATCATATTACTATTTTTGTGTCATGTTTATGACTTATACATTGCTTTTACAAAAATGATATTATATTTTGAAAAAAATATATTGAGTTATATTATTTAAATTAATATCTGCGCATTCTACACTAAATATACAAATTCATATTTTAATTTGTTGATATAGTGTTCCTATACTATTATTATTTTATGTTTACAACTTTTATGTCGATTTGACAATTATTATATTGTATATTGAATAAATATATTGAATAAATTATTTTATTATATTTTCTCACTCTAAACTAATTTAAAACTTCATATTTTAATTTATAAATATATTATTCTTTTACAATTTTTATATTATCTATGTTTACAAGTTATACATTGCATTTACAATTATTATATTGCACTTTTAAAAATTATATTAAATTACATGATCTAGCTGATATTTAAATATTTCACATTAAAATTACAACTTCATGTTATCATTTATAAATATATTGTTCTTCTACTTTTTATATGTTATATCTATAACTTTTATTCCACTTTTATAATTATTTTGATGCATTTCCAAAAAAAATATATTAAATTATATAATTTATATGGTATTTTTGCATTCTACATCATATTTACAACTTGCTATTCTATTTTACAATTTAAAATGTTCATATACTTTTTTAATGTTATGGTTACAAGTTTTACACTACTTTTACAATTTATTATGTTGCATTTTAAAAAATTATATTGAATTACATGATTTAGATGATATTTATACATTCTACATTAAATTTACAACTTCATATTCTAATTTGTAAAAATAATGTTCGTAAACTGTTTTTATGTTATGTTTATAATTTGTACTTTGCTTTTACAATTGTTTTGTTGTATTTCCAAAAATTATAGTAAATTCCATAATTTAGATCATGTTGGTGTCAACGTGCATGTGTCATACACATGATGAATTTTGTCCAACTTGTGATAAAACAAGAATATTATTTTGTTTCTTATTTTACTGTTTCTAAAATTATATTTTAAGAAGTATTTGATTTATAATAAATATCTTCTTAGATTATGATATAGTATCTTGTATTCTAATTAGAATAGGAGAATATTTATTTGTCCTAAATCCTTTAGGAGTTTAATTATATTACTTCCTATTTTATTTCTCCTAATCCTAATATGATTTTGATTAGAATTTTTACAGAATTTATAGGAGATTTCGTCCAGGCATACCACTATATATACAAAGTTATTTCTACATAACGTAGAATGCTGATTATGTGGTGTGTTGTGTGAGTTTTTGTTTCGGCATTCCAACAATAAAGAAAGAGAGCTTCAACGCAAAGAGGAATATCTTTATTATTTATGAGTCTTTGATTCATGTATGAGAGATAGAAATCGTATATGAGTTGTTGATGAGGTCTGTGTGAGTTAGTAGACACTTGGGATAACTTGCGAGTTAAATGTTTATGTAATTCAACATCAAACGTCGTTTGTTATGTATAACTTAACAGCGTGTTGTTAAGTTATCTGCGACAGAGAGTGGACAGTGTTACTAGAGTTTAAGATTTTTGTGAAAATTTTGTTTTACAAAGATTAGGTCAGTGTGTGAGAGTGAGTCAGCACTGTAAAAGGTCATAAAGATTGTACAAACAAGAACTTAGTGAATTGCAACTCTATAACTGTCTGTGGATGTAGGTTTTATAACCGAACCACGTAAAAATCTTTCTATGCCAATTTACTTTACAGTTTACTGTTATATTTCTTATAACTGCATACTTCCAAAACTTTCAGATGATATTTATGTGTTTCATGTTAAATTTACAACTTAATGTTCTACTTTATAATTATAATGTTTGAATATTAATTTTATGTTATATTTATAAATTGTACATCATTTTATGATTATTATATTTCATTTTTGAAAAATTATGTTGAATTACACGATTTAGGTGCTATTTATGCATTCCAAGTTAAATTTACAATTTCAATTTTATAATTGCAATGTTAATATATTACATCTTGTGTTGCGCTTACAAGTCGTGAATCGTTTTTGAAATTATGATACTACGTTTTGAAAAATTATGTTGAATTAAAAATTGATATGTTCATATTATTTATATATTAATCCTTTGCAATAGATTTCATGACCATTCAGTAACATCAGAGAGAAGCATCAACGTTCAAAACATATACTTTTAGAGGGAGGAACTCAAAAAATATGTATTCCTTAATTGTATATATCATAAATGCATCGATAATCTGTATTGGGATTTAAGAGGAGGCCTTTTTTATCATTTATTTGGAGAGTTTCCCCAAAAAAAAAAAAAAAATTGAGTCGTTTTGTCATAGACAAATTATTTGATTTGCTAATGCTTTCCTTAATTGTATATATCATAAATGCATCGGTAATCTCTACCTTTGTTTTGGTATTTGTGTACCTTTTCTTTTGCGTTGCATCAGATGCCAATTTACTTCCTATGGAATACCCCAAAAAAAAATCATTTCTTATACTTTATATTATCAATTTGTTTTGAACTTAAAATTTTATTTTATTTTAAATCCACATATGAACCCTAAAAAATGCTCTCCATAGCAACTAATTAAAATAATTAAGTTGTTATCCGATAAAAAAATGAATTAATATTACTAATAGAAACACAATGGTTTAATATTTCATAGATAACATAAAATTACTATTGAATATAAACTTGTCAAAAACCTATTTACTAATAAAATATGTTTTTATAAATCACTTTTTGATCAAAATTGTGTATTTTAGTTTCTTTGTGATGTAATAAAAAATAAAAATCAATCTATTAATTTTACATTAGCAATATAAGTTATTTTTAATTATTTATATGTTTTTCGATAAAATTTTAATCTTTTTTAAATTATCGAGTGTAGTCTTTTTTTAATCTCCAAGGTTAAGAAACTGAAAAAGAGAGAATGACAGTTTAATTACGTGCTTAAAGAAAATTAAAAAAAAAATTCAATAGGAGAAGGTGTTTTAGTAAAAACAAAAGATTAAGAGAAAAAAAAATTTCTTAATAGAATTGAAAAAGGTATGCGGTGGTAATTGTTTTCCTTTTTTTTTTTTTTTCTTTTTGGCAGTTAATTATTCGGCAAAAAGTGTTTATTTGCTTTGGTAATAAGCATAGTTGAGCGTATCCAACAGTCTATTTTACGCCCGCTATCAACAATGGCTTGTTTGTGCTAGTATTATAAAAGGACTCTCGTAATCAATGACGGAGTTAACTATTTGTTTCAGTGACGGCAAACTGATATATTAAAAAAATTATTCACAAAAAATCAAGATAATCATATTTATTATTATATTTATATATTTTCTTATATTGAAAAGATTATACAATTAAGAGACCAAAAGGAAGAATGTTTGTTTACTATAAAAAATAGTAGTTCAAAAGCAATTTTATATTTATTTGTAGGGTTCAATTAATATCAATAAAAGTACTTAAAAAATATTTGATATACAAGTTATTGTCTAGAAAATATTTTTTAATTGTATGTACTTTTGTAAAACATATTATAAAGAAAAACTTGATTGAAGGTTAGGTTATTGTAATTTAATTTTTAACTTGAATATTTAACAAATTGATAAAATCAATATGGACCTTATAAACTAAAAATATATTATAATATTAATTAACAATATACTAATATTTAATAACTAATATGGATAACTATTGTTGAAGTGTTAAGAGTGAATGTGGTTATAAGATAGATTAGAAATTTAAATTATATAAAAAATAAAAGGATCCTTTGTGTTAAAATACAAACTAGAGGGGAATATTAAAATATTAAGCAAATTTATTGGAGGCAATTGCCCCCACTTATCACTCTGTGGCTGCGTCCCTGCTCATAATATATAAGAAGTAAGGCAGGCTTGGCCTCTCCGACAGCTCAAGACCAAGATATTAATGGAAAAATTTTTTAATAATTAATTTTAAATGTTAACCAATTTTGTATCGTATAAAAATAGGTTATATTTTGGCCCCTTCTTTACCAAAATCCTGGCTCTGCCCCGAGATGTAGGCAAGACATCCTTTGACTTTTTCGGATGGTTGAGGATATAGGCAAGACACCCCCTTTCACTTTCTCAAGACAACTACTTGCTATGGAAATTAGAAGAAATGGTTTGTTAAATGAAGGTTGGTGAGGCAAACATTAACGAGCTTCTTTATGCCGAGGGAAATTTCTAGAGAGTTTTTATCACATGGCCTCCAATCTCATAAACAAATATATTTAAGTTATAGATTATGCTATAAAATAAGTTAAATAAATTTTAACTTGTTAGCGTTCGAATCTAGGAAGACCTCCTATCTTCTAGATGGCATGCTCACCACCAAACTACAACATATTTATGCATAGAGTTAACAACAAGTAAGCTATAATTGATTCAAATTAATTATATATTTATACATTTTAATAAATTAATAAGAATTAATAAATTAAAATAGATGAAAATAAAAATTAATAAAATAAATTAATAAATCTATAATTCCTCTTATTTAATTTATAATTGATTAAAATTAATTATAAATTTTAATTAATTTATTAAAATAAATTAATAAATTTATTAATAAGAATTAGTAAATTAAAATAGATTAAAATAAAAATTAATAAAATAAATTAATAAATCTATAGTTCCTCTTATTTAATTTATAATTGATTAAAATTAAATATAAATTTTAATTAATTTATTAAAATAAATTAATAAATCTATTAATAAGAATTAATAAATTAAAATAGATTAAAATAAAAATTAATAAATATATAGCTCCTCATATCTAATTTATAATTGATTAAAATTAATTGTAAATTTTAATTAATTTATTAAAATAAATTAATATATTTATTATTAAGAATTAATATATTAAAATAAATATCAAACAAAAATAAATTAATAAATTTAGATTAAAATAGAAATTAAACAAAAATAAATTAATAAATTTAGATTAAAAAATTAAACAAAAATAATCAGTTTAATTTTTGTATATTTTTGTTGGCATTTTTTAAAGGTTTTGTAATTTTATTGTATCAAAAATTCAAAAATTATAATTTTTAGATATTTTGTTAAGTATTTTGTGAAATTTTAAATATATTTGTGAATATTTTATTGGGTATTTTTCAATTATTTGAAATTTAATTGTATATTAGAAATGCCTTGATAATATGAAAAATGAATATTATGAAAAATAAAATAAGTATTTTTTATATATTTGAATATATTCAAAAAATTTTAATTAAATAAAATTAGCACATTCTTTGAGCAACTAAATACAATAATTGATTCCTTAAAATAGTATTACAATAAATAATAAAGTATGGTATGTTGAACAATTTTAAACAGTTGGTGTGGTGGTAAGAAAGCTATACTACCTTCTTGGAGGAATGGGTTCGAATCACACTAGTTTCATTAGCTAACTTTTTAGAAATTTGTTCAAAGGATATTTTAGTAATTGTAACGATTTTGGATAGAATAGTGATATTATCTAACGGCAAAAGTGACAGAAGGGGTCTCCATGATGAATTTCAAAAAAGTCAGGGGCATGCGGTGATGCAAAGTGACAAACAATAAAAATGAACGAAATTAAGCTAAAACCAAGGAGGTGTCTGTGTGATTAGCCCATTCCTCTTTTACTCATCTACATCCACCATCTCTAACAAACTCATTAAACTCACTCACAAACACTCCCAAATGGTAAGGAAGCACAACCATTTGCGTTTTCGAGCTCACCAACAGAAAGTATACATCTCTAGATCATACAAGAAAGAAAAATTGAACCATTGGAACGAAGTACAAACTATAAAATTTTGGAAATGTAATACATCCCTAAAATCTTTTTTGTATTTTTCCCAGCGGAGGGGCTTTGCAACCCTCTTTTTATTAACACACCCACTGTTTTTTAAAAGTTTTTAATACAAAATTATCCTTTCATAAATCTACAATTCAATACATCTAAACCTAATTAACTTAAGTACATTTTACTCTCTACATGGACCTTAACACTTACCTTTACACCCACTCTTTCATCATCTCTATTCCCAATCTGCTAATGAATATCTAGCCTATTTATTTTAATTTAGGTTCAAAAAACTTCATAAAAACAATAAATTTTTTACATATAGAGGAGCAAATCAATATAGTTAGTCAAGATTACAATTTACAACACCGAAAAGGCATGATTTTTTTTATCACAATAAATAATGATTTTTTATTTTTTTAATTTATAGCTAGGAATTGGTTTGATAAATTTATAGCTTGCATTTTTTTTCAAAAAAAAAATTATAGTTATGGAATTTTTTCTAACAATAAGGTAGTTATTACACTGATTTCATGAACAAGCATGAATTACATAAACTTCAATGCAACAAGGTTTATTATTTGGTAGGTATTGTAACACCCCACATATGGCACTTTGCACGGAATGTAGCACTTTGTGGGCTAGGGTGTTGGGTCTCATGCATGGGGCCGCCTCTTGATATTGTGTAGGGGCCACCTTTTAAAGTTTTATGTGGACCACGAAGTGCCGCATATAGTGTAAAGTGTCAAATGCGAAGTGCCACATGTATGGATATTAAAATGGTAGTTCATTTAGAAAAAATGGTATTGATAAAATTTATTTTTAATAATGCTTATATCTGGTATTAGGAACGCTTTACAAAATAAAGATGAATATTTTAATTTTGAAGAGGAGGTTTCTTAAGTAAGTGGGTGTGTTAATAAAAAAAGGGTGTGCAAATATCCCCACTCTTTTGCCAATAATGTTCACATGTTACTTCATTTAGAATATGTATGAGTAAATGATTAAATGTCAAAGTATATGAAAAGTGAGAAATGTTTAATTTGATGGTTTGAAAATCACGTTTTCTATATTAAAAATCGTACTTGAAGCTGGATATGTAGAAACTCGATGGTCTGATAGAAACTTAGTGGCTCGATAGATTAGTAGACAATCTATCAAAACCATTGAATTGTCTACTTGTTGTCAAATTACCAAGTTCATGGCATATAATTCTATTGACAATTCAATAAAGACGTTGCACATATTGTCAAACTATTGGATTATTATGTAGTATAGGTTGTTTTATGCCCTTCCTAGAATTTCTTTTTTGGTAACTTTTTAGTAATTTGTACACTTGTTCTAAATATACAATTGGATATGATTTGAATTGGATGTTTTATAGTGGTTTTTAGAAGATAGTGGGCATATTTATTTGGTTGGAGCTACAAAGACATTGTTGACAACAAATTCTTGTCATTCTTAAGTTCTAAACTTGGTTTAGATGGCAATCAATTAGAGATAAGTTTGAGTGCTCAGTTCTCTATTATTGGATCTGATAGGCCTATTCCAAATATAAATGATGAGGACTTCATACTTTTTCTACAAGACAGTTTATACCATATCCATGTTGGGGATTACAGAGGTTTGCTAAAAAATGATTGGATCAATGATAGAATACCTTGGGGACTATACGAATCTAGCATAGGGTAATTTTCGATTGGTTGTTTCATCTGTGCTGGAATCCAGATGTGTTCTGAAACTTCTTAGTTTCTCTAGTATGTCTGATTTGATCACCGAACATGATGAGTGGGCGTCTTACAAGGCTGAATAACGAAAAATATTAATAATGGTGACAAAGAAGAGAAAACCATAACTACACAGTATCTAACCCTTAACCCTTGTTTAGCGTCAATTCTGTCTATATGCTATCTGTGTCTTGTAGCAATCTGTGTATCTCACAAACTATGTCTTTCATTTAAGGCTTAGAGAGACGTTTAAATTGTTCCATAAAATTTAATCTAGTCAAATCACAGAGTATATTCAACTTTAAACATCCTATTCGTGTCTTAATTCAACTTTTGAATTAAGAAACTTATTTTATCAATTTAAAATACTGTAACCACCTCATAAAATATGTCTACCATTTTAAATTGACATTGGGCTAGGGTTTTTATTAGGTTATAGGTCAGACCCATTCTAATAATCCAATAAAAAATTAATCTTATTAATTACCCAACCCACTTAATTAATTAAAACTCTTTTAATTAAGGGTAGATCTATTCAACCTCATTTTTATTTTTATAAGTTTTGACAATTTTATTATGAAATAAAATTACTATAAAGGATATAAAGGAAATCCCAAAAGTATATTCATATTATGTACTATGTTATAAATTTTAATTCTCTTAAGTACTCAAAAATCTTTCATACACCATAAATCAACATTAAAATCATAATTTATAGAGGTGTTATTCCAAAATTTGGTATACTAAATTTGATTTAGTAAATACATGTTATTTTTAAGTTATGGAGAAGGAACTGCTATTGTGGGAAGACAATGATGACCAGCAATATTAAATAAATTTTTTTCAAATTTATGAAGCTTTATATGCTTAGTAGTCATGTTTTCTTGTTTTATATAATAAGATTATCTTGTTTCGTTAAGTGCCAATAAAGTAATCAACAACCAAGCGAAGATTGATGATTATCTTTTTTTTCAAAATTAGTGAGATTTATAATAAGAGGACAAAAGAAATAATCATAATAGAAAATTATCTAAAAGCATCCATAGATTGAAGTATCCAAGGATTCACATATCTCACTGATCTTTAAAGCGTGAAGGATTTACATATGTTTAAAATCTAAAGAACTTGAATATCTTAGAAGTTTGAGGAATACTTCATATATCTTGTTTGAAGGAATTGCATAGCTTCGAGTCTAAGGGATACTTAATATATCTAATATGAAGAATTCATTGCTTTAGTTTGGAGAATTAGCGCAGCCTGTCAATAGAGTTTGGAGGAGTTAGGTGAGTTGGTGTAATTAAATGTTCACTTACTTAATCGAAGTGTATTTTGAAAATTAATTGGGGTTTAATAAGATCAAATTGCGAATATCAATTTTAAAATTAGGCGAATTTTAAAAACTATTCAAAATCATCCTCCATGTTAGGCCAAGATTTTCCTCCGTTAGTTTTTTGGGGCTAGATTTAGAAATAAGGAATGATGAGTTAGAAAATGGGAACTGAATAAATAACTCTTTAATTAATTACTAAAGCCAACTATATAGAAAGCTCATCACTTGTCTAAGTAACCAAGCTTGTTATAATAAGCCCAACCTAGTTTTGATAACATCTCTTAGTCCAGTCCACAGCCAACTGTGTGATAAACATATAGTTTTGAGCAATACACTTCAAAGAGGAAGCTCATAATTGAAAGGCGAGTCAAGATTCATGATTTTAATCCATATCAACTCAAAGAAGTGCTTGAGTCCAGACATTGAACTAAAACTGTAACAAATTTTTTACCTCCAATTAAACCTATGATTCAAGAGTTTTATGCCAATATCCTTGTTTCAGTTGATAACTCTAGGAGTTTCTATTATCATAAGGCGTATTGTAAGAGTACATTGATTACATTTTCTCCCAATGTCATTAATGAATTCCTAGATATTCCTATAGGGAATTTGCATTCAGGTGGAGGTGATTTCACCATAAGTGAAATAATTAGGGAACTGATTGATAGGGATGATATTGTATGGGATTTGAAGAATGAATTTATCAAAATTGTCTCACCACGAAGTATAGAGTTCTGGATAAGATTGCATAATTGAATTGGTTTCCCTCTACTCACCAAAATCATGTTAGAGAAGATAGGGTGAAATTTTTGTATTGTTTGGGAACTGAGAGACCAATTAATCTAGATTTGTGGACGTATAGAATGATTGTTCAAACAGCCCCTTACAAGTCAGAATACCATTTATTTGAGTTCACCAACCTAATTCAAGGCATTCTTGCACAAAATAAGGTGGAAATTAAAAATGAGTAAACTAAGGAGGTTTCTAGACCTATTACCAAAGGATTTATAGAGAGGTAGCAAGGACTTCTTAAGGGGGAGGAAATTCTAGTACCTAATGTCAGAGCACCTAGACCTACACCTCTAAACAATATGAATGACCAGTTAACTCTCATCAATGCCACTTTAGCTAATATTGTGCAAGATATTCAAAATATCAAAGTCAAGCAATCTGAGCTCGAAAAGAAACTTGATGACAGAACTATGAGTGTTGGTGTAACTAGCAACATCAATGTTGATACTCCAAGGCAAAATAAAGCAGCTGCTCCAATGCAAGAAAAGCAAGCTACTAAAAATAAAGAAAAGAAGAAAGACAAAACTATTGGGAAGAAGAAGGAGGAGGAGGAGGAAGACAAAAAGAAATAAAAACAAGGTGCAAAGAAGGACAAAAATGCAGCTGTTGAAGAATCTACTCCAAGCAAGGACTCCACTGATGAGCACTATGTTAGAACTCCATAATAGCACAAAATTGAGCCTGCATCACATAAACCAGAACCAATTGAAGAGGACATCTCAACAAAAACTATTGTTGAATCCTTAATTGGATTGTCCAAGAAGATAGAGACAAGTGCTGAGAGGAGAGAACGAGAAATCAGAGAGCTTGTAGCTACTGTCACTGTCCCATCCACTGACATAACTGCATAGCAAACACCTCCTACTACCTCTGAGCAAGCAACACCATCTGCCACTAAAAAAAGGTTCAAACAGACTACTAGCACAGTGATGTTTAGCACTTCTTGTGAAAACAAGGGGGAGTAATGTGGATGTTTCTATTTGCAAGATTTTTTTTTTTATTTTACTCTGTTTGTGTTGAATTAATTAGTTTGCAGTGTTCTTTGTTATTTGTGGTAGTTCAATTGTTGTTTGTAGGTATTGTTACTATCAGTTATGACTTCCAGTTATGACGTTTTTAACTGAAAGTTCGTTATATTTGTTCTCTTTGACATTTCATCTAGGCATCTATACTTATTTGTCAGTTGCATTACACATAACCATGCAGGAGTTTAACAGACTCAGAAACATTTGAATGTTTTCATCTCAAGATGTCCAAGAGGGAGATTGCTGGTGTCTCACGTGCATACACGCATGTATAATGCACATGATTAAATTTATTTGTCATCATATGATAACAAAAATTAGTGTAATTGCTTTCCTGATTTTATTCATATTTTGCGAATGTTTTACACTAGGAAAATTTTAACTAGAAAAGAAGAAGTTCATTAGGAATTCTAGTTCAATGGGAAGTTTCGTCTTGGGCATTAATTATCCCTAATACTATTATGATATTCTTCATAAGCATCCATAAGAGAATATAAGATTGCTTCCTCTTATATTCGATCATTATCTAGACTTACTTTCTAAGTTGTATTGAGATTTTGAAGGACCATTACATCTTGATCATTGTCTGGTAAATTTGATATTTAAAATCTAATTCTATATATATATATATATATATATATATATATATTAAAAGATAAAAATTGATTTTGTAAAATATTTTATGGCTATAATAATAATTAAATTCGTTTAATATTTGTTTTAATAATAATATAGATATAATTTTAAATATTATAATATGAAATATTTAAAAAAATAAAAAGTACATAACAAAAAAAAAATTGTCGTCAGATCGCTTCCATAATCGAGCACCTAGGATGAGGTGCAACGACCACCAAAACGATCAATGGTAGCTATTCTATTAAATTACAATGATACTTTGGCATCTCATTACCAAAACGATCAATGGTAGCTAATCTATTTACGCCTTCTACATCATAGATTTTTGAAAATTTAATCTCTATAATATAGTGAAACCTAACATTAACTCCACTAAAATTACAGCTAAATTAATTAATAATAAAGTAGATTATATAAGTTAACATGTGGTACATGAATTCTCATCTATTTTGATTGATTGTAAAGATAAGTTAAAGAAGGATTGAGAGATTGTAGAAAAACAATATGATGTAAGATATAACCAACTCCCATACAATTGCATGCATCATATGGTACATGTATATGGCCATTATCCCATTCTGCCATTTATAGATAAAAAATTAGGTAACGTAAGAATCAATAATCATTCACTCATGTCACATTCCTATGAAAACTCTAAAGAGATAAATAAGTTCGCATAGAAGGTTGAAATTTTTTTTGAAAAAGATGGGCATGAAGAAAAAACACTCAAGAAAACCTGACTAGCACCAAATGAAATAATACCATAGAAGTAGAAAACTAATCAAAAGCAGCAGCCATCAAAAACTCACCCTCACATACCACCTCACCTCCCACATAAGCTTTGCCTTCCATCTTTGCAATTCCAAAGCGTTTCTGTAGCTTGACAAGAGTCATTCTCATTACCAAAGTGTCACCTGCAATCACTGGTTTTCTAAATCTTACTTTGTCAACTCCAGCAAAGACAAAATTGTCACGGGAGCCTCCCACATCTGGTTGCAGCATAACCAAACCACCAACCTGTGCCATTGCCTGGATCCAACCAATTTCAAGCAATTTACTAAAATACATAAACATAGAGAATACAAAAAACCTCAGAAGAGTAAAACTCTTATCAATTAAAAGTTTGCAGCCAAATGAGATGTGTTCTCTTATTATCAGGCCTTGGCTAAAATTGTACTTTCTGCAAAGCAAACTGGTTACAGGAAACTGGGTGCTTATGTGCCGTGAGTGCCTCAGCGAGAGGTGCTTGAAATGCCTTAGAAATTCAGAATTTTACATGAGATTTTTTTACCTGCTGGCCTTAAAATGCATAGAATTGTTACTCATTTGTGCATGTGTGTGCCGTGAGTGAGTAATGTCGGTAAATTTATTAATGATCTTTGCTCCCAAAACAAAGGAAACCCACTAATATGGCTTATGAAAGTAAAGCTTTCCATTAAAAGACCTTCATTTCATCCCACAATCTGCAGCCTTTTGACTTCAACCACTCAAAACCACCAATCTTGTGCCCTATAATCAAACAGGCCCAAACCACGAATTTGAGACACATTCCAGCTCTTTAATTTTGTCACTATATTTATATCTTATATGTATATTATTAACCACTTTGATCCAAAAATTTAAAATGACAGGGAAAGACCCAACACTAGTATTAAGCTCTCTAGCATGCCCGCTGACATGTAATGCAGACTAGATCAGACAAAACCAAGACACAGAACTGATCCACACAGAACTAGATCAAACAAAACCCAGACACAGAACTGATGCACACAGAAATGAAGATGCAGATATGTGACATGTAAAGGACTCAAGCTCAAGACGCCTACTCCACTACCATGTTAATTAACTGTTTTACCCAAAAGCCGAAGTTGACAGATAAGATATCAAAATTAATATTAAGCTCTCTAACACAGAATAATTTCATTATTCCGAGTTTTAATTGTCTTTCAACCTGGATTTAAACTTTTAAGTATTAAGTATGATCACTTTGAGTATCAGACTAGGCAACATATAAAATATGCTATCGCCCCCTAAACCCCTAGACTTTGGGAGAGTGCCTTATCTGGCACCTAATGCTTCTGCAATTGTGTGATCTAGCACCTTTCATCTTTTGACTATCTTATCATCACAAATGGTAGGCAAGAAAGTACTTCATATAAACTCACACATTAAAGCACGGTTCAACACGTTTCAAAGAAAGCAGGATAACATAAATGGAGAAGCAAATCAGAATCTCATCATCTTGCTTTACCACTCAGAAAATCAATCTCCCAGAGATGCGTCAAATATATTATTCTAACTTGGTCTTCTCCAAACCATCAAAATAAGCTTTCCTGAGTAACAATTCTCGGGGAAACATGGAAAATCCAGCATGATCTATGAGTGCCACAAATTCCAAAGGATATTTACAAGCATCTTATGATTATCCAATCATAATATCATATAAGCGTTTTTTTTTTTTTTATCAAAACTCAACGTTTTCCAAGTGCATAATTCCCCAAAAAAGACAACTGGAAATTTGGCGTTAAAGAAAAAGTTCAAATTTATATGAGAAAAGCTTCAACATAAACTTTTTGAAGAAAAAAAACCACAATGAGTTTGAAACTCTACAACGCCCTAGAGAGCTGCAGACAACAGAGTCACTCCAGAAAAACATATTCCAACTTGAGAAAGTTATAATTATGATCACAAGTTGAACAAAGACTTTATTTTAGTATTTCTTTATATTCAAATTTAGTTTTATTTCACTTTAGAAATTCCATATATGTTGGAGATCTTGCACGGCAGCAGGTTATAAATCTTTTAGGTCGAGTTGTGTTAAATTTGTGCTTGCTTAGTTATCTCAGTTGGATTAAATTTTACTGCTTTCTGTTCAGGCATTCCATTCTTGAAAGGCCTACGAGAACTAGTAGTCTATATAAGGTCTATAAGATCTATCATCTTTCATTAAAAAATACAGAGAACTTCATAAGTATCAAAGCTTCCTTCAATATGTCACGGTCCTCTTCTTCCTTGATAAGATTGTTTTGGAACCCTAGCAAATTTGTTTGTCCTTTTTTTTATACTGTTGTTCTTTCAATTCTATTTTTGGAAAGCAATTATCAACTAAACACCCATTATTCAGCCCTGAATTCATTCAGAAAATCTAAGAGATAAGACAAGGCTATAATGCTGAATAAGTATCCAATGGAGCTCTTTTGTTTTCTGCCAAGGCCTCTTCACTGTGTTGCATGCTAATCTGAAGTTCTGTACCAATCAGCACTGTATTCAAAGGTCCACCCAAATGTTCGACAGGTATTGCATTTAATACTGATATTGTTAAAACTAAATCACAGGGGATTAAGATGTTATACAATCTGCATAACTAGTTGTCTAAATTAGTTGGCATTGCATAAAGAAGTCGCAATTATGAATTCTGATAGACCTCCAATCAATTTCACCTATAATAGACGTCACCGAAATAAGAAGTGAGGGGCAGAGCTGTGAATTTGGAAGATTCGAGGGAGATTCTCTGTCTCCTTTATTTTTCTGTTATTGCTGTGCTGTTTCGGTGCTGGGGGAATTAGTTACTTTTTGTCTGGGGAAAAGTGAAGTTAGTTAGAGAATATATGGGAGGAAAAGGTGGGAAAAGGGCATTCAGCCACTTTATGCATTTTGTGATAAGTCTTTCTCTAGGGAGAGCTTGCAGGTCTCTTGAATAGCCTGCTACTTATCCAAATATATGCCTATTTTCTTCTTAATTCATCTCTATCCACTGTCTCTAAACCACTCGTTTACCATTTATTCTTCAAATCCTACGGAAGTACTGTAAGTAAGTGTGTGTGTGAAGTCTTGTCCTATCAAATTCAGGATGTGAAGTAAAAACATTATGATCTGAGCTACTATATCTTACTTGGCAATAATAGTTAATAGAACTTAAGCACTCAGCATCTATGGATTCATTTGAAAAGATAAAAGGAGCATAAGTGCAAATCCCGACATCCCAAAAGAGTTTTACAGGGTAAAAGAAAGGTTAAATAGGCAATAATGCTCAAAAGCAGAGCACTACTGCGAGCTATGCCCAGTGTGACATTTATTGCGGATTCTGTAACTCTGAACCTCATGTAGAATAAATATACCTTTGTGGCCGATGTGGTGAGATAGTGTCGAAAAAAGTTAGGATTTTAAGTTCTAGATTTGTAGAAACAGGATTAAGTATGATTGAAGCGATCAAAGTTCATTGTTACTGGGTGAACGAGGCTACTGAATTTTAAGGGTACAGAAATTAAAAGAAGAGAAGCTTATTATGAATAAACTGAAAGGGCACACAAGGAACAATTGCATAGAACCGAATCTAAGGACGATACAAAGAGAGAGAGACTTGAAGAGACGGAGATAATTTGACACACATTAGTGCCTTCATTATATCAAATAACTTCAGATATTCCTTTAGGCAAACTTGATGCAGAATGAAGATTTTGTTAAGAGGATTAAATTATCCTGTGCCATTCTAATTGTCAGAATTTGATCTTTTCATTCTTTTTCCCAAGCTGCATCTAGTTAAAGATCAGCCTTTGCTTCTCTCTTTGATTCTCGATCTCAGTATAAAACTGAATTTGAGTTCGATAATGCCAACGTCATTATTTTAATATCGAGTCAAAGGACCATTTAGTTTTATAGCAAGAAGAACCAGATTTTCCTTGGATCAACCAAGCCCAAGAAATCTAAAGAATGATTAAAATTTGCAAGAGGTTAGAACTAACCAAATTCAGATACTTGAAGAAAATCAAAAAATTTGAGATAAATCAGAAAGTGGATGAACAATTTAATAGAGATAACTTAGTTGATTAGAATCTCCACCAATCTATGATGTCCACCGCAACCAAGAAAATTTGTTTTTCCTGGAGGTAAACTTTTGCTGCTTAGTTAACAAACTAAAGTATGAAGCATACCAAGTTTTAGAGTAAAATGTATTGCTTTAAACATAATAGACAGAACACATTTGAGGGTTGGGAATCTCCACCAATGTGTATGAAAGTCTAAAAAGAGCATAATCAGATACTATCAAATATTGAACTACTACTTTACTTTTGTTTCATGAAGAATAACTATTATAATAATATATCTTTGGTTACTGCAGACTCAAATTATCAAAGCTTTTTGAATGTAACACGAAAGAAATTAAATATTGTTGTACTCATTAAGATCCAGTATAACATTAACGAACTGAATGAGGATGGGGGTGATGAAAGTTGAATCTTCTTAATATTACAAGAAAGAAAGAAAATATAAATGAGTCTAAAAGTTTTTCAAAAAATAAATAAAAGCGACAAAACTCTAAAACTTTAAGATTATATTAAACTTAATTTAGGAACAAGGTTACGGTACAATATCGCATGACAATGATATCTGCTGATTTAAAATTTGCTGCTCATGGTAGATGGTTGAAAAATATATCTGGAGTGGCTAGTTATGTATGATATATCATTAGTGAATTAAGGTTAATGTATAATGCATTAATCCATTCATCACAACAATGATTGAAAAGGTTGAAAGGGTCCTTCAGCATCCTAGTACACTGTGGCAAGGTAAATCTAAACTCAACATTGAGTTCTCATCAACTAGGGAATAATTGATGCAGAATGAAATGCTAAAAGGCAAATAAATAGGTAATAAATGATTGCAGCAGAACTGTTCAGCATTGTAAAATGTGGTAATATTACTGTTTAAAGGAATCATAGCTTTTGTTTTTTTGGGACAAAAGTTTTTGTGTTCCTCGGAGTTTCTTTTATCATGCTAGTTAGGGATTGGGATTATTTTATCATGTTTTACAAATAAATAAGCAACCCAGGAATACTTGAGGACTTCTCACTCATTTCTGCTGATGTTTGACAATCAAATTTATAGTTACAGGAGTATGAACTTTCATTTGCCCAAAATATATGAAGAACTTGAAAGGAAAAACAAAATATTAAAGTATAACTTTCACTTGCTGAGAATTGTTTTATTTTCTATGAATCTTATATATATATATATATATATATATATATATATATATATATTCTTGTAATATCCTAAGTGCATATACAACACACCAATTTGTGTCCTTGTCTCTAGATTTTCCAGAGTAACTGTATCCAACAATCCATGTCTATGCCAAAGTCTAACCCCAGTTTCCATACCCATACATCATAACTCAACTTTTTTGCATTCCAGATATTATTCATCACATTGAGACAAGTCGATATAACCATCAATTCACAGCCTTTAGAATTTAGAGTAGCTAAGCAAACATAAGTTTCAATTAATTATAATCACAAAAAGGCCACAATGGGGTTGATTAAATAACAATTTAGTCAGAAACAATCATAAAAACAGAACATATGGAATTAAGAGTATGATCATAAATAAGCAAAACTCGAAGGGAAAATGCAAAAAAATAACCAAGTTTTCAGGAGCTTTTTGAGAAAATAGCAACATTTTGAAAACTTTAGATGCCCTAATAAAGTTCAATATCAAATAAACCTCATGTAAGACTCAACCATTCGACACCTTACTAAATACTTGTCCAGAATTGCCCGACAATTGTTTTAGCATTGTCGAGGCAAACCAACTGAACAACTCATCAGCTTAGTCGACAGCTCGACACTTGATTAGGCAACAAAAGATATAAAGTTGAGCAATTTCACGAAAGACCCTCAAGTGTTGGCTATTTTTAACCTACCCTCAAATCAAAGTGTAAATTCAATTAAAGAAAAGCTTCAAGTTCAACAAAAAATGGGATTAAAATGGCACTGAATTCAAGACAGAATGAAGATAAAAAAAGAGCAAAGAGTAGGTACCTCAATCATGAGAACACCAGGCATGATAGGCCTCTCAGGAAAATGGCCAGGAAAGAAGTTATCATTTATAGTAACATTCTTAATCCCCACAGCTGAAACTCCAGGATTGTACTCAATAACTCTATCCACTAAAAGAAACGGAAACCTAAAACAAACCCAGCACAACAAAAACCAATTCAACACCCAAATCAATCCAAATTTTGAGCTTCACCTAATAGATCCAAAATAACTTATTTAAAGTTTTGAAAATGTGAATCAATTCATTTTAAAAATTTTCTATCTTTATTTTTCTTTCGAAAACAATTTTTCTGCAATTTAATTATTCAATTATTCAATCAAACAATAACAAATTTTTAATGAAATCTCTACTACCTCTGCAACTTAACTAATTAATTTACAATATTCACGTACCATTACTCCAGGGAGAAAATGAAAGTTTGGTTAGGTTACACTTACAATGTGAGATTTGGGCCAACTATTTGGGACTCATGTGTCTCTAAACCTATTCTTGGACCACATATATTTTATAGGGCGGGATTTTTTTAACACAATTTTTTTTGAAATAATTTATTAAAACAAATTTATATCCCTTGATCTAACCAAATCTAATAATTGAGATTAAAAGTAAAAAAGTTGTATTTAATACTGCCTGCTTATCAACCATCTCAACCATTGAATTTTCAGATTAATAGCTAAAACTTGTTTCCGGTTTTATGTCTAAAAAAAAATATATCAAAATATCCCTTTCCATATTTATATATTTAATTATTTTAGAGATGTTAATACAAGGATCAAAATGCCAGTTTTAGAAATTTTTGGGTCCAAGTTAGTTAACCCAAACATAAGGGATATTAGATAATATCTCTCAATTAAATGTTTGAACTTAAATAAGTGAAGACCTATCTAATACCTAAGAAGCAAATATTGGAGCAGTTATTACAAAATAATACATTTTAGGAAAATCATCCCCATAATTTCTGTCATAGTCGATCAAACCGACCAAAATCAACGGCTACATAGGGGTAGCTATAATTATTGGCTTTTGCCCATAAATTATACTAAATTTTATTAATAATTGTTTAATTAAATTGATAGGTAAAATAAAATTCGAGTAATTTTAGGTCATTAATTCAATTTTTACGAAATAAACAAAGAAAAGCTAACCTGTGAGGTGTTTTAAATCCCATTGGATTTCAACTAAAATAGGTTTTATTCTATCATTATAGCTTTGTTAAGGGGAATTTGTTAAATCAACCAATCCCAAAGCCTCAAAACTAAACTCAAACTCAAACTCAAACTAACAAACCTGTGAGGCAAAATCTCACGAATCTGGTTAATGTCCATCACGGTAGGAAACGCCTCGTACCCTGAGACCAAAGAATCATTAATCAAAATCAAAATGAGGAGGAAAGCTGAATGTGAGGTGAAACAAGAAGAAAAGAAGAGGGCAGACTTAGTTCAATTGGGGTGTCCTTTGTGGGGTCTTTGGCAGCATCCAAAGCGCAGAAGGTGATGAAAGTTTGATGGGATTTGTTCATCTTCCTGAAATGAAGAGAGGAAGGGATAGATTTGGGGAGGGAGAAGGCATTTGGAGGAGCATTAGATTTGAAAGAAATGAGAGAGTTGGAGAAGGAAGCAATGGAAGCCATCGGTGAACAAGAAAAAAGAGAGATGGGTATTGAAGAAATTTGTTGTTAATTTTTAAAGGTGAGCATGTGGGAGTTGGCCAGGCGACATTAACGAGGCTTATTTGTTTTCTTTTGTTTCGTTTCCTTTCATTCACCCCGGAAATTAGAAATGCGACTTGCTACTAGGTTCGGACATTTCTATGGCAGGTTTGGTTTAGGTAAATAACATTTTTGTGCCCACAGGTTTCACAGATTACTTTTTTGCCCTTATAACCATTGTTGTGTTTGTACATGATATAAGATTGTGTGTAAGTTGGTGATAACCATGTTATCGCATCGTTTGGGATTCAAAATTGAGTAATAATATTCTTATAAATTATTCGTATATATCTATTTTTATAAATTAATAATATTTTTATTAATTTATTAATAAATAAATATTTATTAATTTTAAAAAGGGATTATATATATAATTATTTTTACCAAGATTCATATATATAAGTTATAAATTAAAAATAATAGATGTAGTCAAAAGTTAATATGTATATATGAAGCCAAATCTAGTCTATACTGAAGGAATGCAATACATGTTAAGCATATTTTGAATTATCCTAATAAAAATAATATGGCCATGAAATCGCCAATTTGACAAAGAGATTGTTTTATGGCTAAAGGATTACCTGTGATGATGATAATGATTAGAAAATAGTTGTATTTTATCAAATGTTTTTCTAAAAGAGGTCTTTCAAATAATAGTAACTGATTGTAAATAATTGTAAATAATTTTAAATGAATATTTTTATTAGTCCAAAAGGATTTGAAAAAAATTTAGCAGATTATGCATTTAACAAAATTATTAATTTAAAACATAAGCCTGAGTTGGGACTATAAGATTTTACGTTTAAACGGGAGTATTAATTTATCCAACATTCATTTTGTGAGGTTTTATCAAATTACGAGATAAGTATATTTTAAAGAGCTTCGCGATGAGAAAACAAAAATAAGAAAGTTAAATTGCCAAAGGAAGCCGTGTTTGGGAGAGGAATTGTTAAGGCTTAAGTATGCCTTTCATTCACTCGATCAACCTTTATGTAGGAAAATTACATAATGCATTTTTTATTTAAAGGCTAATTTTTTTTTGGGATAACTGAAATTTGTAACCCGAGATTCAATAAAAGAAAACTTACCTTTAAGCTTTCAAAATATTCAATGACCTTGTTGGTAATGGACTGTGAAAAAAGCATTAGTAAGGGTAGGAAGGTATCAAATTTACCTTAATACCTTTAAGTTAATGAGTAATACTACTCTTATAAATTTTTTGTACAAACTTATTTATATAAATTAACATGGTATGATGTAATTAGATAAATAATTATAAGCCATAAATGATATTAATAAAGATATTCAATGTAATAATAATTATACAATGATGTCATATTAATTTGTATAGATGACTTTATGTAATTAGTTTGTCAGAGTATTATCACAATAAATTAATGCATAAAAATTATAAAATTTTTAAAATAAATTAAAAGTGTAATATTCGCCTCACAATATGCAAGTAATAAAATTGATATGAGACTCAATTTCAAATCAAAGGGCTTTCAATTTTTATTTAAAAAAGTAAAAAAGAATGCCAAATATTAACATGGCCACACAGCCACGCGATGACACTCCAAAGAAAATCAAAGTCCGATATCACCCCTTTAACATTTAAGGTCTATTTGGGTTGTTGTGCTATGAAAATATTCAGCTTTTTAATTGTTCTTTAAAAAAATTAGTATAGCTATAATACGAAAGGAAGTTGTACAGTGTTTGATAAAATAGAATTTCAAAATTGTTACACCCCTTAAAAGTTACAAATATATGTTTAGTAAACTTGATTTTCATTTAATTTTGAATGCATAGATTAAAAAGCAACCATAAATTTGTAAAATATTTAGAATTTATAATAATGTTTAAATCAATTTAATATTTGCTTTATTTATTTTAAATATTACAAACGTAATTATAAACATCTTTGTTAAATGGTTTCCATCGTCATCGAGCACCAACTGTGAGGTGCGATTGGTGACACAACCATGACCGAAAATTATCGGTGATGGCTAATCTATTAAAATACAAGGATAGACTAGTATTTATGCTAGTCTTCAATCGCAGTAAGAAGTGGCAAGACTTTGGTCACCATACGTTTAATATCTCTAAATGCTTAAAGTTGGAATTTATGCCTTCCATGTTCTTTTTCCTTGAATAGATTGACTAACATTGATTATGTTGGTGGTGGTGTTGAGCAAAGGTTTTAGTTTACTGATCCTTAGATTTACAAATTTTTAAAGGGATAATATCATAAACCATTCTTGAAGTTTAGTTTAATATTTTTGGAAAGTCTCTTATACGAATATTTTAACGCGACACCTAATGTTTGCTTTTAAGCTTCATACAAGTCCAGCTGACACTTTCCGTTAGCTTTCAAATTAACGTTTTGGATAAAAAGTCTATAATACCCCTTATACACATGCTCTAATTAGCAGGACCCCAACTTTTAGACAAAGGAAGAAATATTACTTTAATGCCCTTTTGACCTTAAAAAAGTGGTGAACCATAATAAAATCAAAATAAGATTTAAATGACAATTTTGCCCTTGACTTTTGAAATGAGACAGCATGTGACCGTTGGAAACTAGACGTTGGGGGGGCTATATATAAAGGCCAAGATAGAGAACCCACAACATACCATGAAAGGCAAAATAAGAAGCCAATTATCTTCAAGCTTCATTCACCTAGAAAAAACCTACACAGCAAGCAAACACCTACATAGTAGCAAACTCCGAAGGGCTATGTCTCCATTTTGAAAGCAAACATCATCCATGAGTTGCTCTTCATCATATTCAAACGTACAAATGCCATATTCACAATGGAATAATGTAGCAGTTAATGGAGGTTTAGTAAGGTTCAAAAACAAAAAATGCAAGTGACAGAAGGCTAAGGTTTTGATTCAGAATCTTCAAGAAATCCAGGGAAACTATACTTCAAATGCCCTTATGGAACATGCAACTTTTTTCAAGTCTGGATTCCAAACAATGAGGAGTTTCGAGCATGTAGGGGAGAGTTGCATGGCATATTTATGCATGCAGATGCAAATGCAGATAATGAAGTGGTTGAAACTCAGGTGAATAAGATAGAACATATAGAGGCTGTTGTTATGGAAATGAGAGAGCTGCTAAAGTGCAATGTAATTGTTAACAGGTTGCTTTTCTATACACTGGCATTTGGTGTATTTCTTGTTGTAATAAAAATGTTGTTAACCATGAAAAAGGAAAAGTAAATTCCATTCATGTACGCAAGAAAAACTTCTATGTAAATTCCATTAATAATCCAGTAGCATGTACATCAGTGGACTTCATTTAATGTAACTGCTAAAGAAAATAGCATCACAATGGACAACCATCCAATATCAAATTATCATGCACACTGTATCAAAAAACCAAAATAAAAGAAATTAAATAGTAGTACCACACAACACCAAAGTAACTAAAGTACTTCACTTGTTCCAAATAGTTCGCAGCAACATATCCATATCTTGTGCAAAGGCATTCACAGTTTTGCATTCAGCTTTACATTCAAAAGAACAACATTTGGTTGGTGACATTTCTACGATGCAGAATCCCAAACAGACCAAAGTGAATCAAGTACTTTAAACAGACCAAAGTGATTATTCTTAACATTTATTAGGAAGTCAGTTATTAGTACCTTAATAGTTCATGGATTGTTTGTCGGCTGTGAACTACCTACTGCAATCACTTCTTATTGTGCAACTGCATTAACATCCTAAGAAATATAGATGAAAGATTATTGAAGTCAGTATTCTTTCACACATAAATCCAATCATAAGCATTTATATACTTACATAGATTAGTGATATAGGCTCATACTTACATTAGTAGTTCTTGTAGTGTGTTTCCTGTTGGGTAAAGGGTTGTCCCTGCTCTCTGGGCACTTCCTTTTATTATAGCCAAACTCTCTGCAAATGGAGCATTTTTTATTGAAACCCTTCTTTCCACCCATGGGTTTAGTAGGGTCCCTTCTTCTACTTAGCCTTGGCCTCCCTGCCTTCTTCCTTGTATTGGGAGGATCCATCTTGTTAATATTAACTATTGGCTATTCTCTCTTATCAAGTATTGGTTTTATCATCTGTTCATATGTTTTAGCATAGTGGTGCACGTTTAGTATTGGTGCAACAAATGCATTTGGGTTTAATCTCCTATCAGCTATGCTTGCCAGGTTGTGTTTACATGGGACACCTGAAAACTTGATAAGCACTACAAGAGTAGGTCTAGGTAGCCAAATTGACTATGGACACTCTGCCATCCTCAACAATCTCATACTCCATACCCCCTCCCCATACAACTTGCAAAAACCTTGTTGTATCCCCATTCTTGCTAAGCTTATTCATGACAGATGGTAGAAACTCAGTTGTCCACTTTTTGCATTCATTAGCCCTTGCCAGGTGCATGGAGAAAAAATTCAAAACACAAGTTAACACAAAAACAACCAAAAAGCATGGAAAAAAATTAAAATCACAAATTAACAAATAAATAGCCAAGTAGCATAGAAAAAAAATTGAAAGCAGAAGTTAACACATAAACAGCCAAGAAGCATGGAAAAAAAATTTCAAAGCACAAGTGAACACATAAACAGCAAGCAAACAAGTGGAAAACAAATTGAATACACAAGTGAACACAAACATAAATAGCTACCAAGCTAACACATAAAAAATTCAAACCACAATGGCTTTGGAATAAACAGCCAAGAAGCATGGAAAAAAAATTCAAAGCACAACTGAAAACATAAACAACCAGCAAACAACTGGGAAAAAAAATTGAATGCACAAGTGAACACATAAATAGTCAGTAAGTTAACATATAAAAAAGTCGAACGACAAGTGAACACATAGACAGCCAGCAAATTAACACACACAAAATTCAAACCACAAAGTTAACAAATAAACAGCTAAAAAGCATGAAAAAATTCACAAGTTAACACATAGACAACCAATAACTAAAATGATAACATAAAATAACTAAAAGTCTGTAAAATAAAATAGAAGAAAGTATATTATTACTTCTCTTTCATCCTTATCACTATTTTCCTTCTTATTTCCTCCAGCATTGTAAGAATTGGTTGTGCTCTGTGCTCATCAATCCAAGAGTTGAAAGACTCTGACATGTTGTTTGTAATGTGAGCATTTTTTATTTTGCTATAATAGGCATGTCTGAACCAATAGTTGGGAGGGATTTTTGAAATGTATTTATGGGTAGCTGAATAAAGTTGCTGAATTAGTGCCATCTTTTCATTAATGACTGCTATGTTTGAGGATTTGCTTGCTTGGAAAAAAAGTCTTCTCATTTCAGCAATTGGAGACCTTCTTTTGAAGTTGTTATAAATGTGAAATGCACAAAACCTCTTACTTGCATAGGGATAGGCTTCTGCCAAAGCTGCTTGAATTCCTTTTTGCCGATCAACCATAAAGTAAAAAGGCATCCCTATTCCATCTTGTCCTCCAAAATATTCACCAAATAAATTTAGAAACCACCTCCAAGTGTTGATGCTTTCTACCTCATATACTACCATTGCCAATAGGAAGACACAATTGTTTGAGTCTAATGTCATAGCAGTTAAGAGAACACCACCATATGGCCTCTTGAGATGACAACCATCCAATCCTACTAAAGGCCTACAACCTTCAATGAAACCGTGCCTTTGCGGAGGAAAACTTATAAAAATCCCATTGAACTTTGGGTTTGCAGATATGCCTGTTGCATCAGCCCACACAATGGCTTTGGAATTCGGGTTAGATTGAAGGAGGACGTTTGCATATCTGAACATTTGATCATAACTGAGTGAATGGTCTTCACCTACTAGCTGTAGGGCCTTCTGTCTAGCCCTATCAACATCTCTATTAACACCTCTATCAACTGCTACATTTGCATCCTCATTCACATATGCATTTATATCCTTATCAACAACTGCCTTGCTCTTTTCATTCCCTCTCACAACACTTTTAACCTCAAAATCCTCCTCCTCAAAATCCTTATCTGTACTGCCCTTGTCAAATTCCTTATCCTTCCTGCCTTTGCCACAATTCTCACTACCATTAGTATGCACATTGTCCTCACTCTCACTGCCACCAACATACTCAGCATCATCAGAGTCACTTACCTCAACACACTCATTTTCTCCCTTGTTCATTGATTGGTTTTCATGTGGGTATTCCTTATGAATGTCAAACTCTCTATACTTCACATTTGGATCATTCGGTGGCAACTCTTTGATTACAAAAGTCGCCTTCCTCAAACCTCTTGTTTCATGCATCTTAAACATGCATGCAAGGTCGTCATCGTTGTATATTGTTAGCTTGGTATGGGCACTTCTATTCTATGCTTCTCAGTCGAGTCTAGCTCCCCAAGGCCTAACTTCTCCTTGGCATCCTTTAAAACAAATACTCTACTGCACTCATCACTGTCCTGAAGGCCAAAATCCACCTCTTGGCCTCACATATGAAGCCTACACTTGAAAAAAACCATTTCCACTACACATCACGATCAGAATATAAGTTTATAACACATTCATATAAACTAAATGAAATAAAAACCACTACATGAATTTAATAAAAAGTTACAGTTCTTCAAATTTCATGACCTATGACAGTAACCTACATGCATGCGTAGATTACTCAAACCAAAAAAGCATAGAATTGAAACGAACATTTCTACGAACCAAACAAACCCAACAGAAATGAAGACATGCTATGTTAGGCTCCTTTATTTTCAATATAAAAGTCACAACTTTGTAACATTATTTTAACAAACACAAAATATTATGATCACAAGGAATATTCAAAGCTATGAATTTGTCTCATGAATGAATTCCAACGAACAAACTCAAAATAATAAAAACCCCAAATAAATTTGTTACTGAGTAATGAAGAACAACACATAAATCCTTCCTTCTTATAAAACCAAAAACTTTTCTACATTTTTTAATCGGATACTATAGGATACATGCAAATATTGCTTATTCATCACATATAGCAATTAAAAGTCACCATCAAACCAAGAAAATACAAAACCCCATGAAATCCTCCAATCCTCATCGACCCTGTATAGGGTTTATGTACATTTACAAATGTACACACTACTGCTCACATTTTTTCAACAACCATATAAAATACAGGCACAAATAAATAGTCCGAGTTCAAAATTTTGGAGAGCAACTACCCAACTAACTTGATTCGTGATGCGTTAATATCCACCAACGAACGCGTATCTACAGGCTCGACGTCTTCCCTTCCAATGAGCACGACACCACAAGTGCACCAAATGAACTTGCTTGCTTATCACCTTCCACCATCGACATTGTACAGTGCAACTTTCGTGCTAAAATTTCATGTCTTCAATGTCTTCCCTACCCTACCAACGAGACAAAGTGTGGGCCTGTGTTTTTTTATGTTTTTGTTTCTAGGTCAATTTGTCATTTGGTTCTCTTTTAATATTACCTTGAATGTTTAATTACCATTTTGCCCATTGGAAACACATGTGCTTGTTATTTTACTAAAATGCCCCAAAACGTTAATTTGAAAGCCAACGGAAAGTGTCAGCTGGACTTGTATGGAGCTTAAACGCAAATGTTAGGTACCGCGTTGAAATATTTGCATAAGAGGCTTTCCGAATGATATTAAGCTAAACTTCAGGAGTGGTTTATGATATTATCCCAATTTTTAAAACTAACATTTTAATCTCTACACTGCAGTGGAGCCTAACATTAACATTGCTAAAGCTCACGACATATGTTAAATATGGGCATAAGAGGATTCAAGAAGGGACCTAGGCGGGCCTGGGCCACTGTAAAAGTTTTACTTATACCCCATTATTTTAAATAGAAAACTATTATACCTCTTCTTAACAAAATAATAATAAAAATAATATTTAAAATTTTTCTTTCATTTTTCCTAATTATTAGCATATTAAAAATTTAATAGCATACTAGCTTTAACTCTAGTGACATGCATAATCTCTTTTCATCTAGATGATAGAATTGAAACACATATGTTATAGTCTATAATCATATAAGTTTCCATGAATATTTAACTTTATTATTTGAATTTACAAACTTATTTTAGATTTTTTTCTTGATTTATTCACTCTAGTTAAATTATCTCTTCCTCTTTAATTATTTTTTCTTTTATATTTGTACTATGTATTTTTCTTTGTTTTTGATTTATTTGTATTGATTAGAGTAAAATAAGCAAACATCATTACAAAAAATTATGTTTGATAGTTTTTATTATATTCATTCATTTGTACTCTTTTTGGACAAAAATAAAGCTGTGCTAAAATTAATTTAGAAGATCTAGGTTTACTCTTTTTTCTTTTTTGTTTAATAAATGTCTATATTTAAATTTTATCAATTAAGTTTTAAGGATGCCACCTCTTAAATAATATCCTGGGTTCACCGCTTTATGGTAGGGATGGTTATTTGACCCGTCAGGTCCGATACCCTCTTATGCCCTACAAATATGGTGTTAGGGGCGCGTCTATGGCAAAATTATGCTATCCTATTTGGGGAGGATCCGAGTTCTTAGACCTGTTGCCCCGCCCTACATCGTAGGATATAAGGGTATCTTTACAAAGTTTAAAATTTTGGGACTGCTCGTAATTTTTAAAGTTATATTTGTTAAACTTTTCATATATGTGAATTCTTTATAATGTTATAAACAATACAATAACTTTAACAAAAGTCACATTTTAATTAATAATTATCAATATTTTATTATATTAACATTAATTTAGTCATGTTATAAGGATAAAATAAAATATTTGTATTTTATAATAATTAAATTTTTATAATTTATACCATCTTCATATAGATTATTAAGTACTAATAATTTTATTGTAATATTAACAAGAATGTTTTCAAAATGTATACCTCTAATATAATCTATAAGTTCTAGAAGTATGCAGTGATAAATAATATAACAGTAAACTGTAATGTAAATCGGCACAAGAGGATTTTACGTGATTCGGTTATAAAACCTACATCTACAAATAGCTTTAAAGCTGCAATTCACTAAGTTCTTGTTTGTACAATCTTTAGGATCGTTTACAATGCTGACTCACTCTCACACACTAACCTAATCTTTGTAAAACAAAATCTCTCCAAGATCTTAAACTCTAGTGACATTGCTTACTCTCTGTCGCAGATAACTTAACAACACACTGTTAAGTATATCATAACTACAATGTCTGATATTGAATTACATAAACACTTAACTCGCAAGTTCTCTCAAGTGTCTACTAACTCAAACAGACCTAATCAAAGATTCATGCACGATTACAACCTCTCATACATGAATAAAATACTCATAAAATCAAATCAAAGAAGCATTCCAATCTACATTGAAGCTCTCCTCTTAATTTTTGGAATGCCGTGACATAGACTCTCCCAACCAACCAACTATATGTTATGTAAACATAACAATATATATAGTGGGAAGCCTGATCAAAATCTCTTTAGATTCCTGTAAAAATCCTAATCAAACTCTTATTAGGATAAAGACAAATATATAATTGGAAGTGATACAATTAACTTCTAAAAGAATTAGGACACAAATAAATATTCTCCTATTTTCACTAGCATACATTAAATAATGTCCTAATCTAAGAGGATTTATATTATGAATCAAATACTTTCTAAAATATACTTCTAGAAACAATAAAATAAGAAACAATATAATATTCTTGTTTTATCACAAGTTGGACAAAAATATCATATGCATGGCACATGCACGTTGACACCAACATAATCTATATTATTTTCTTAATATATAAATAGAAATATGGTAAGAACAATCTTATAACCTTACACATATGATTTATCGTAATTTAAAATAATTGATTAAATTATTAATGTTTCACATATATATGTGTGTGTAATATTAATTAATTGGTAGTTGTCAATCATATTATTGTTATTAGATTAAAATTAAATCAACATGCTGTTGTAAAATTATTTAATTGTATTATCAATTATTTGAAAAATTGTCAATTAACTAGTTTATAAGCAATAATATACTTTTAACATTAATACTAATAGAATATATAATATTATTACTAATAAAGTCAAATGGCAATTAGTGATCATTATTTTTTTCTTTAAATTATATAACTAATTTGTACAATCACCATTCAGCTTGCACAATACCAGTATAAATGAAAACTAATATAAACTTTTTGAGTAACGAATTTTTTTCATCTAATATAAATTAACTTTATTTCTTTAAAGTACAATTACCATTTAGCTTGCACAATGCCAATATAAATGAAAAATTATATAAATTTTAAGAGTAATGGATTTTTTTTTTATGTAATATAAATTAACTTCATTTCTTTTAAGTACAATCATCATTTAGCTTGCACAATGCCAATATAAATGAAAACTTATATAAACTTTATGAGTAATGGATTTTTTTATCTAATATAAATTAACTTTATTTCTTTTGAGTTTTAATGATTGTTGGATAATTAGATTTGATTATGAAATATTTTAGGATATATATCATGTGTGTATGTATTTTATTTTAGGTTAAGTATAAATTATATTTATTGTTATTTTAAAATTTATAGATGTATATTTTTTTCTTTTGGAATGAAGTAGATTGAACATAATTTTTTTATAGTTTTAAATAATGGTTATAAATATATTTATATTTTAGATTAAATAATTTAATAAAATTTAAATTGGTCGAGAAGGGGTGCTGTGGGTTCGGACCTTTTATTTCAAATGTTACCCCGCCCCCGCCCCACCACGTTCCGGAGAAATAGGGCAGGGCGAAAAAAGGTTCAACGGGGTGGGGGTGGGTACATGCTGGCCTCAACCCACCCTGCCCCATTGCCAACCCTACTTTTTGGGTATCAAAATGTTAAAATTTTGGATCTATATTTAAACCAAACCTCAAGGTTATAACTTATATACTTTTATATAAAATAATTAAAGATTGATTTATTGAAGTGTTGTTGTTTAAAAAAGTTTTTTTGTAAAATTATAAAAATATGATGTATAAAATATTTGTTAAGTAGGAGTCATATGAACTCCTCAAATGCTCTCCAGAACCCCCTTCCAAGCACAATCACTATTTTAAAATCAAAAATTTTTAACCAAAAAGGTGAAAATTTGTATATAACTCCATAAATTCAATAGAATCCAATAGCATATTATTATATTTAATAGGAAATTGCAATCAAAATGAAAATTTGTTCACGAATTACATGAATTTTTGATAAAATAATTTTAAAATAAAGGGCTTGTTTCATTAGTTTTTAAAGAAAATTTTATGTTAATTGTTCTTTTTCATATAATAAAAATTACTAAATTAATTATGATTGATTATATATACTATTGTTAAAATTATTCTTATTTTTCTATAAAATTTTAGTTTTTAAAAAATTTTAGTGTTGAACGTGCCGAGATAAGAGATATAGTGGGAGCTTCTAGGAGTTCATATATATAGCCCTACCCTTTATTGAATATATAAATTAATAATAAATATAGTTTTCTGGTAAAATATTATTATTAGTTTATCACCTTATGATGACAAATATAGTTGAAATTTATAATATTTTACCAAACCAACAAAAGAACTGCTAGCATGTTTATAAGTGAACCACCAAATTTATGCGTTGATTGAGCAGTCATTCCAAGGGCATGACTAATAATTTATTATCCACAAAGGAGAAAAAAAATTACTACTAAAGTATCAATAGATTTAATGTACGAGATAATTAATTTATGATATAGTGTAGATGATAACTTATTTAGAATGGTACTAATTGAGTGTCACCAATTCACTTACATATCTATTTCAATGTATTTATTAACAAAAATAGGTAAATCAAATTACCAATATTGTAAAAATAATTGATTTCAAAATATAATATCGTTTCTTTAAAAAAAATAAAAAAGACATTAGCCCAAAGTTTAAATCCAATTCTCACCCACGTGAGTCAACACCATCATTTATTTTCATCAAATAGTTTATGTAGTTGAAATTGAAGAAACCAGTTATTATTATTTTTTGTTAGATCATAAATCAATAAAGTAAGAATGATGTATAGTTGTCGAGAGCTTGTGATTTGGTTTTATTGTCAAACTTTAGCTAGCTTGAGAGAGAATGAAATCGAGGGAAAGTGTCAGTCGAGTTTGTGATTTGGTTTCATTGTCGACTAATTCTAAAGAATTTTGAGGGTTGAAGAAAGCAAAATGGTGGAGCAGAAGAGTTTTATGTTGTCTTCCAGGAAGATAGAAAAATTATATGTATAATTGTATTTGGTTAAAACTGAATTTAATAGGTAAGTTTAGTAGGTGGAATACGTGAAAAGCAGAAGAGTTTAGTAGGTAAGTTTATATAATATATTTTAGAAATTTTGAGTGGAATTATAATTACTACTCATATTCCTTGTACTTCTTTATTGTGTGTTTATTTTGTTTTGATTACTTGTTCTATTTCTTAACTTTGTTAATTGATAAGAATCGTATCCGTGAGTAGTTTAAAACTCACGAATCTTTTATTAAAAAAAGTAATAATTGTGAACTTCGTAATAGATATGGGAGAATAAGTTCATATAAAACAAAATTACAATTTTTTTAAAAATTCATATAGTTCTTGTTTTTTACTCGATTTGTTGTTTGTTTCTCCAAAATTTATATCTAGTTTTAAGAACTCTTCTCATTTGGTTAATAATTAGAAAAAAAAAAAAAACAACCAGTGATTTATATAAGTTGTGTTATGTTTATTGGGAGAGCTTAAAAGCCCAACTTTTGAGCTTTTCCTTATAGGTCTAAGCCATCATTTTTTAAATTTTAAAATGTCAATTCGTTTAATTAGAAGTTTTACCTCTATTATTTTTTTTCAATCTTTTTATAATTTTATTATTCAATTCTTCGATCGAACAATAACTTTTTGATGAAATCTCTACTCCCGAGCTCTACTTGAACCCAAATTGTAAGATGTTTTTCTTCACACTCATTATGCCTTGTGGGGAGATGTCTACATTAACAAACGTAGTTTGTAGCCTATGAAACTAAAATTGTCGGCAAATTATTTGCGAGGAAACTCCTTTGGCAACTTAAATAATTAATTTATAATATTTAGGCGCCATTAGTACTCCAAGCAAAAGATGAAATTGTGGGTGGGTTGTTGCACTTACACTCGGCGGTTGGGTCACTATTTTAAACCAATAGGTTTCTCAAACTATTATTATTTTGACCCTTATTTTTGTATATTATTTTAGAGATGTGAATGCTAGTTTTTGTTAAAATATAAGAATCAAAGTATTAGTTTTGGAAATTTTAGATCTAATAATATAAGTATATTCACCAAATCCCTTTGAGTCAAATGTTCAAACGTAATTAGTGATCGCCCATCTATTAATTAAAGATTCATGAAGATAGTATGTCTCATGTTCAATATTTCAAATAAGTGTAAAATTAATATTTCACATGCTTGGTGCTCAAAGCTTGCCAAGAGCTTATCGAAGCTGGAATTCCAGTGTTTGTTAAAAATTGCAAAGATTTGAGGAAGCTCTTTCCAAGCTACAATTTCGACAACTTATCACCAACCTTAAGAGCGTACCTTTAATTGGTGGCGATGATGAACATGTTTTGCCAACCATGAACCCAGCGCACCTTTGCTTTGCCAACATGGTTCTAATTAATAGATATTTATCTCCTTATCATCAGTGATCTCTAGCTTGATGGGTCACGGTTTTGTTTCAAGGTGATGATGGACATGCTTGTGGTAAATGAAAAGGTCAAGAATAGGAAGAGGAGTTTCGACGTACCCATAAACATTAATATGACCATATGTTGGATAACTGCACAAGCTCATGTCGGTCAAAGGACTTTGACAAGGTTCCATTAATATTAAAGTTTTTGTATCACCGCAACGGCTCAGTCCACGTGAGGTTTTGTATTTGATTTTTGTAATCTATAAGGCCTTTAACAATTTAGAAAGCTCATGAGATATTTGTACTAGCTAGATTCATTCTTCACTTACAATTTCGATGAAAATTTCACCTATACACATTCTCAGTAAAATTTGGGTAACTGAATCAATCGATTTTTATTGCTATCCCTAACTGGTACCATTCAATAACCCTAATCCTAAGGAAATATTACGAAATTCATCATTTTACCACCCAAGAACCAATGATGTTGGTTTTAATTAGAATTACTAGGTTAAAAAGTGTCTTCTATTTTTTTAATTATTTTTATTACTGAACTTAAGACAATTTCCATGTATGATGTTATAATATACTTTGTATATGTTACTCAACTTTGTTCTCAAAGTTACCGATTTTTATGTATAATGGATGTTATTGTTAGTGTTACGTTTTACATTGATACGTTACTATAATAGTTGTAAACTACTATAATATATAGTGATTTTTGGGGAAATTTTATAGGTGATTGGTGAATTGTTGAGATGTTTCTTTGCTTCGCATGATTCTTTCATTATTATTATCGTTTTGAATTTTGGCATGATGTTATTGTGCAAATTTCCAGATTTCTATTTAATTGGATGACATTGTCGTTCAATTGAACAATTGTGTCATGAAATTTTAGAATCATAGTCAAGATGCACATGTCCATAGTGTTCCACAAAAATTAGAGGGCATAATAAATAGAAGGAATAGTAATCATTTGAGCAATTTAAGAAAATAGATTTTACACATGGAAGTATAAAATTAAATAAAAGTTTCAATTTTAGTTCCACTTTATCATTAAATAAAATGCTTGGCTTATCTATTTGATCAGAGCAAGTACACAAAATATAGCAACAAAAAATGTATTTGTTATAAGTGGTGGAACTAATAAATGGACAGTTTGACTTTGGCATTTAAAGACAAAAAAGCATAAGCATTCGAGTACCCACCTGCCGTGCATGGTGACGATATCAAAATTTTTCAAAGGTAAGTATTTCCATAAGGCCCCATAATTTGGATTCATTATTGGATTTCCCCAAGAATATATTGATATTTTTTCTTTTGTTTTTGGGTTCCTTTCTAGAAAAATAAAAAAATGATTTGATTAAAGGGCCTGGTGAAAAAATGATCCACTCCTCGAAAATTTGAATGACACGACCTTTGTGGTTATGAAATTACTTGAGTGCACTTGACAATTTAATTAACGTCGTGCCCCAACTAAGCAACCGAATGATCTTATTTCTCTCTTCTTCTTCTCTCTCCTTTTCCCATTCTCTCTCAACAACTCCAATTAAACCCTGACTTGGACCAAGGCGTAATCGTAGCTACGCTACTAAAAGGAAATTTCTAGAAAAATTGACAAGAAAATTTGAGAAGTCCTGCAATTTATAGTTGTATAAAGTACTGTGACGTTAATTCACACCATCAAGAATCTTAATCGTGTAGAGTCCATCAATGATGGCTTAATCTTCGTCAACTTCTCTAGTTACTCTTCAAAGATTCCAATAATAATTTTCTCCGAAAACTATTCTTCACTTCACGCATGGCACTTATGAACAGGGGTTTTTGCTGGTGGTACAACTACTGGTTATGGTGGCTGCAGTGTTGAGATTTCGGTGAGGGTGCAATGTTGGGATTTTGTGGAGTTGAATAAATGATCGTTGGGTTGGTGCGTTGAGGCATCTCGAATGGTTTTGGGAGACGGTAATGAAGTGCATCCGTGATTTGGCTTTTGGATTAATCACAGCAATAATCAAACCATAAATACCCAAAGCTCCAACCATAACCATGGGAACAATCGACTTCATCACCGTAAATAAATACCCAAACTGTTGCCCGCCATCCTTACTCGAAAAAACGTCAAGGAATGAGAATTCAGGGTAAGTGTTATGGTGATTTGGGATTCTCGTGTCAAGAGGAACTCAATGGTGTAAAGAGTAGGCGCGGTGATCCAGAAGCTTCTAGAAGGTTCCGCAACGTTTTGGGACATTCCGGAAAGATCCGGAAGGATCCGAAAATCATGAGATGCATGCGGAAAGCACTAGAAGACTCTAGAATACTCAAGAAGGTTACGGAAAAGTGTGGAAGACTACAGAAGGTCATAGAACGTCTAGCCCATTCTAGAATCCTCTAGCAAGCCAAGTTGCTAGAACCTTCCATGGAAATATCTAAGATATTTTAGGATAAATATATAGATATTTAGTGAGATGATTCTAGATAGAATATATGGACCGTCGGATGTAATAAATTTGAGCCATCCATTGAGGAGGTGGATTACTATAAATACCCCTCCTAGGCTCATTTGCAAACCATCCCCACAAATCCCAGAAAATCCAAGCAAATATAATACAAAGCATTGTAAGAGTTCTCTTGTGTAATACAAAGCTTTCTTGTTTAGCAACACTTGCCTCTAAGTTCTCTTCTCTTGTTGCCTCTAAAGCTCTTTAGCTCAACGATCCTAACTTTTCCTTGAGTGAGAAGCACACTACAAGGCTTACTTAGTAACTTTCAGGTTCAAGTTGTCTAAGTGCTGCACGAGCAGCTGCGCAAAACTTTAAGCTCGTGACAGTTGGTATCAGAGCACGGTTCGAGCACAAGAGCAAATGGCATCCCACATTGAAGTGACCATGGAGGAGCAAGTCCGCGGACGTGAGGAACAACCTCAACTTCAACCACGCCTACAAGGAAAACGAGGTAAGTCCAAAGCTCCCTTAACATCCTCGATGGGAGTCAACCAACCATGCATGATTACGGTAGAGCGCGCAGCTAAGGTCGAGAGCAAGATGATGTCCGCACTACAACTCAAGCAAGGAATGAAGGAAGACCCGAGCTTCCTTGCCATCGTTCGGGAGCAAAATGATATGGAAGATGTTGCCGTTGCCAAAGACCCATTACCAAGACGTGTCCAAGCCATCATTGAGAAGTACAAGGATGTTACGCCCCAAAGGCTACCAAGGAGGCTACCGCCAAGACAAGAGGCTCATCAAATCAAAATGTAGCCCAATGCCAAACCTCCATCCATAACGCCTCATCGCATGACGCCACCCAGGATCGCGAAAAAGGCAACCAAAAGGCAACCAAGAAGCCATGCAAGCATGCGAAAGGGAAGCGTCAACATGAAGGGAAGACCACCTACCCGTAACCAAAGACACATCCTTGAAGACGCGACGAGGACGTTGCGAAATTAGGTGGGGGAGGATGTCACGCTCAGCGCGACATGCGCATTGTTGCACGCCAAGCTTGCTCGGAAGAACGCCAAGGAATGGGAATTCAGGATAAGTGTTATGGTGATTTGGGATCCTCGTGTCAAGAGGAACTCAATGGCGTAAAGAGTAGGCGCGACGATCCGGAAGCTTCTAGAAGGTTCCGCAACGTTCCGGGACATTCTGGAAAGATCCGGAAGGATCCAGAAATCATGAGATGCATGCGGAAGGCACTAGAAGACTCTAGAATACTCAAGAAGGTTGCGGAAAAGTGTGGAAGGCTACGGAAGATCCTAGAACTTCTAGCTCATTCTAGAATCCTCTAGCAAGTTAAGTTGCTAGAATCTTCCATGGAAATATCTAAGATATTTTAGGATAAATATCTAGATATTTAGGGAGATGATTCGAGATAAAAAATATGGACCGTCGGATGTAATAAATCTGAGCCATCCATTGAGGAGGTGGATTACTATAAATACCCCTAGGCTCATTTGCAAACCATCCCCACAAATCCCAGAAAATCCAAGCAAATACAACACAAAGCATTGTAATAGTTCTCTTGTGTAATACAAAGCTTTCTTATTTAGCAACACTTGCCTCTAAGTTCTCTTCTCTTCTCTTGTTGCCTCTAAAGCTCTTTAGCTCAATGGTCCTAACTTCTCCTTGAGTGAGAAGCACACTACAAGGCTTACTTAGCAACTTTCAGGTTCAAGTTGTCTAAGTACCGCACGAGCAGCTGCGTAAAACTCTAAGCTCGTGACACAAAGCTCAATTAGCCCGAAGACGAGGGATGTGCAGTGAGCAGACAAGGGAGAAGATAATTGGAGACGATGAAAGGAAAAGGAGAAACAGTTGTTCTTCTTCATCTTCTCGATCCGACGCTCCAGCTTCGAAATCTGACATCAGATGCTTCAAAATCCGACACTCATAATAAGTGATCGTCGAGTATCGGTTTTATGTGTTCGACACTCGATACATAGGTTGAGTTTTGTTGAGCATGAAAATCGATAGTGATCAACATTTTTTGTTTCTTGTTTGATAGCTTCCGATGAGATGTTCGACACTCAAGACAATTTCGACTATTCTTTATCCAGCGCTTATACCCTTCACCAAAATGTACGGTTGTCGCTCTTATTTGATGGGAGGGGTATGCAAGTAATTTTATATAAAAAAGGTCGTGACATAAAATTATGAGGCAGTGGATCATTTTTTAATAACACCCCTTAATTAGAGTCACGTTTTTAAGTTTTCCTTCTTTTTACGGGAATCGAAGAAATGAAAGTAAATGCGGGGGTCCAATATATTCAAACTGTCAAGAAGGCCCCTCAATCCTAAATAAATGGGGATTAATATCCCGGCAGCGCTATGAATGAAGTGATTGGGTTCGGAACAGGCCGTTGCATTTCCTTTTCCAAATCCAAACCCCACAACATGGACTTCTCCGTCCACCACTCCACCAACTCCCCATCCTCTTCCTCCTCCTCCACCACCTCCTCCTCCACTCCTCACCCAACCACCACCACCGCCACCACCACCTCCGAACACGACCCTATGCAGTCATGGTGGGAATCCGTCTCCAAAGCCCGCTCTCGCATTCTCAACTTGTCTTCCATTCTCTCCTCCTCCTCCACTACCACCACCACCAACGACCCGTCTTCTTCCTCTTCCTTCTCCCTATCCTCCCTCGCCGACTCCGACCGCCCCGCCCTCTCCCTCCTCTCCTCCCCTCAAGCCTACTCCCTCCTCTCCTCCTCCCTTTCCTCCCCCTCCGCCGGCTCTGGCTCCGATCCCCTCTGTCACTGGCTCTACGACACTTACGTCTCTTCCGACCCCCATCTCCGCCTCATCGTCCTCTCCTTTCTCCCCCTCCTCTCTGCTCTCTACCTCGCTCGTATCCATTCTAACGAGACCTCGGCAATTCCTTCTCTTTCCGGATTCGAAGCCGTAATTCTCGCCATCTACACCTCCGAGGCCAAGTCACGTGCCGGGAAGGCTTTGCTTGTTCAAATCCCGGATCTGTCCCAGCCTTCACTCTACCACACGCCGCGGACCAAGCCTAGTAGTCCGATTAAGGATAACAACAGCAAATCTCGGCCGTCGGTTGGGGTTTTGTCTCCCCCTTTGGAGCCTCAGATCGCTGTGAAGTCAACCAAGCGCGCCAGCATTCTGGGAACGGCGTTTGATTGCTATTACAAGCAGATCTCTCAGATGCCCAGTTGGTCAAAGCTTGAATTCTGCAGATTTGCAGGCGAGTGGGCGGGACAGGATTGCGAGTGCCAAAACAAATTGGATTCGGATGGGGAGTTTGATGATGTGTTGGAGAAAATGGAGAGATTTGGCATGGAAGAGAACGGGAAGACGAATGGGGAGATTAAGGGGGTGAGAATTCCTTTGCCGTGGGAGCTGTTGCAGCCAGTTTTGAGGATTCTGGGTCATTGTTTGTTGGGGCCATTGAATCCACAAGATGTCAAGGACGCGGCTTCTGTGGCTGTGAGGAGATTGTATGCTAGGGTTTCTCATGATTTGGTTCCCCAGGCGATTATAGGGACAAGAAGTCTGATTCAGCTTGATAAGAGGGAGCGAGCTGCTGCAAAGGCCAATGCTGCTGCGGCTGCCGCGGCAAATGCGTCTTCCAATGCTAACACGCCTACCAAGGCCAAGAAACCTGAGATTCTTTTGGCTTCCAAGTGATTTGCTTTGCAGGTATTTCATGATTCATGCTTTTGTTTTCACCTAATTTGGGATTACTAGTTGTCCTCAATTTTGATATATGCTTAGCTATATTTGGTTAGTTCTGTTCGGCTTGAATTTAAAAATGTTGCTTTTAGTTTCTATAGAATTTCATGCATATTGTCTGTGTTGGGAAGTATCGAGTTGGTTGCTTTGACTTGGAGTGTTTATTTCTACATGCTGTGTAGTGCTTAGTGGAGTTCTTTTTGGGGTTTTTGGTCTTTGTTCTCTGCAATATTTAGAATTTTCTGTGTTTGTTATAGGTAGTCCTGAACCATCATGATGTTTGTATAGGACCAACCTGATCTTCCTTTTGTAATTGTTGGATTTGATACCAATTTTATGTTTCTTATAAAAAGAAAAGAAATAGATAAATAATCCTTAGTTGCTTTAGCATGTTAGAAGATCAATTATTTGGTAGGTATTCATATTTTCTGAATATTAAGTTTCATATATTTTGACAGGTGGTGGTTATTTTCCATCACTTTCAGACTTTGTGACTCTTAAGTAGAATACGGTTGCAAGATAAATTTGTTTGTCTTTTGCTTGGTTGACCACAATACTGATATAAATGAGGCCTTTTCATGTATAATTAGTCCTCTGTGTGGTATTTTATGGTGGTGTCAATTGCCATTCGCCTGTTGGTTTCTCACATCTGGTTGTGGCAAACATGTTTCATTTTTGAGTTGGTTAATGTGTTGGTGGAGAGGAGCATGGAAATAAATGGTATCAAAAGACTGTAATATTTGTGGTTTTAAAGCTCTAGAGGATCATGATTGGGAGAAAATAAAGCAATGCAACATTAAATCTAATAATTCAAGCATTTCGGCACTTTTAGATTGAGGATAACAGGAGTCTTTCAGTATATATTTGTAAATGGGTGTAAGTGGTCTTCTCAAGGTTGTCTGTACCATCAAATTCTGAAAACAATGTATTTTCTTAGAGGAGGCAAACCAGTGTCTGATAAAATGCTTTCAAATGAGAGTTATAATCTTTTATGAAGAGATATCTTTGAAGTATAGCTTTTTATGAAGTATTTTCATGGTTTGAACTAGGGCTTCAATATGGGAGGATTACCGGTGAATAAAGTTATTTACAATTTAGAGTAAATAAATTATATTACTGTGCTCATGGCTATGCATTATACTATGATAAGACTAGTTTTCTGTTGGGATCTTGTGCCACAATGCACCAGACGACAAAGTTCTAGGACCGTCTTACCAATCAGAGTAATATTCTTTCATTTTAATTGTTTGCTTGGCTTGTATTTCTTTGCACAACAGGTGAGTTCTGGAAAAGGTATACTGAGTCAATACTTATTTATGCAAAGTACTTTTTTCTTGTCCATATTATGTGCCTGGTAATTATTCCTTATTACTTAAAATGTTATGGTAAGGTTCACTCTCTAGCGTAGAAGACTACAAATGAAGAGCATAACTTTCTTCACATTCATTTTTGAAGCATGAGATCATCTAATGAAATATCTGGTACAGATATTTTATTCTCTATTTCCAGTAATAAATATGGTTAAAGAAAGTGCTAACTAAGTTCTGATATAATAACTAAATTTTGCAAATGAAAGGAAAATAAACTTATATTGAAGCTATTAATTACATAATCCTATTAATATGATAATTATGAACAATATGGTTTTAAATAAAGTTCAAAAGAGTGCAAACTTGAAATTCATTTAAATTTGATATGTGAAAATATTAAAAAGTAATGCTATCCTTTTGAGAATTTTAGAATGAATTTTGCAACATGAATTCGGATTTTAGAAAAGTAGGTTTTTGATTTTGCAAATAGGAACAAGAGGTAGAAATAGAAAAGGGGAATAAGATAATTAGGAAAAAGAGAGGCAAATAGAGAGGGAAGGATTTGCAATATTGGACATGAGAGAAATTTTGATAATATATAATCACAAAGAGTTGAAACTTCTTGCAATAACTGGTTGCAAACTTTATGCTGTCATTCTATCTAAAAGATAAACTCACTGACATCAGACCAATGGGTTAAGATTGCTATTTTTGCGGTGTGGGGGTTCATTTAGTAGTTGAATTTTGCATGTTCAATACCCAACCATAACAGAATTTGAATCAAAGTTGTTCCCTAAATAACTGTTCCTTGTCTTGTTAATAATCTCCAAATTTATCAATATATCCAACTTGCAATATTGCTTATGACAATTATACTGTCTTGATGCCTTCATTTGAATTTACTCTGTGATAAATTTTGAAGAATGGCTAATGCCATGTCTTTATGAAGAGGTTCGAGTGATTTATTTCATCAATTTTGTGGCACAATATATGAAGTTGTCTTGATTGGATATTTTGAAATTGCGGCATGTTGCTGTTAGTTATTAATTTTGTAGGAATCTCTAAAATAGTTCACAGCATCAAATGAGGTTCCTCTTAAGTCATGGAAGGGGTTCTAGGCTAATGTGTAGTTTGGAGTTGTAATCTTTCTTTTTTTATGTATGGGTGCTACATAGGATTGGGGTTAGACTTTGGATTATATTTTTTGTATAGATTTTGTTTTTCTTCTTTGGGATAGTTTCTTATGTCCCTGTGGATTTCTTTTTCACTTTTTTCTTTCTTACTTTTAATGATATAATCTTCCCTTTTCTTAAAAAAAGGGTGTGTTTGTTTGTGTATTTAGAGTTTTTGTTTTCAAAATTTGGAAAGAATATGTGGTTGATGTAAATTTTTTTGAATTTTGAAAATGATATGTGGTTAATATTGATTTAAATGTATTAGAAAGTGTATGTTTTCATAAAACAGTTCTTAAAAAATGTAAACAAACACAACCTTAGATTCTTGAAAATCACATCAACTTGAAAACTGATGGGAAAAATAATTTCGTTAATTTCTATTCCTTACCCTACTCAATTTAAAAGTTGAAATAGTTAAGTTCTTTATCATGTATTGAGAAAACCTCTAATTTTGTTCTGGCTTTTTTCCCCCCTTTCCCATTTTAGATTTTTGGTGGTGATGTATCTTTGCTTATTAAATAAGTTAACACAAAGCCTTAATTTAAGGAGAAAGAGAGGCAATCTTGAGGATGAATGCCAGGATAGGTGGCATTGTGTCAATAAAATGTTTATTCTTTGTCCTAAGAATAAGAATACGATTGAAAGGTGCTTAAACGGGCAATTAGTCTAGTTTTTTTTTTCTTTTTTAAATTTTTATCATTCCTTTTTAATACTTGATGCAACTTGATCTGTTGCACAACTGTCCATGCTTAGTTTTTTTTAAAAATAATGCTAGACTTACAAAGTCTGTATACAGAATTGATGTGGCACTATTAATTCAATATTACTTGGCTCATCAGTATTTATTATATTGACAACACATTATTTTTTTTCATTCACTTGATGTCTTATCAACTTGTATACAAACTTTGTATATAAACTTTGTACATGTAGTATTATTATTTTTCTAATACTTGACATGATGTGATCCCCATTCATATTATTTGTATGCATGCATGCATGTTTTCTCAGTAAGATTTGCTTGTTCTTGGTGCTAAGTTGGTTTGGCTCTTGATGTTGTTGAAAGCTAGTTTCTTGTATACGGAAATTTAAGCCATTCTCATTTTTTGTACAGTAATTTTTTTTTTTAGTTTGTGTTGTTTTACTTTTTGTGGCACTTATTTTGGGCTATCTTTTGGGTTTCTGTACCATTGGTTTGTGCCTTTCTTTTTCATTCATTTCCAACTGGGAAGTGGCATTTGGCTAATCTTTTTGTAAATACGTCCATTTTTCCTGGAGTTCTGAGTTTTGTACGTAGATATTGAGGCTGATGTAAGGCCAGTTAAGTTGTTATAATTGGATATGTGGGACAATTAGGGGACATTGTTCTTTTGCTTTCTCTGTTGATGATTGTTTCCTTGTAAATTTTTTCATTACTTCATGTGAGTTTCTGCTGTTTCCCTTCGTTCAATAAAAAAAGAAAAGGTTGGTTCAACCAATCTGCACATATGCATGTTATTTATTCTCAAATCAATCTGTTTTCTCTTGCAGGTTTTGCTTTCTTTGTGACTGTGAGCTGTAGATAATACCTAAAATATGAGTTGCTCAATGAGGCTTTGTTCAGTGCATTATTGTCTTAGATGAAGTGGAATGTTACATTAATGAACAATTTCTTTATCATGAACGGCTTCATATTGCTTCTTGCTGACATGGGTTCCGATCTTCCAATGTGAAGCAGCTCTGGTGCTGGAAGATCAGAGCCATGGTATCAAATATCTGAATATAGGACTAGTTTGTTTGTTTGTTTGTTTGTTACGGTTAGTGATTTAATATCCCTGTAATTAGTCACTTGAGAAGGGTGTGGAGATTGAAATGCATTAGATAGTTTTGAGCTGTGTTATTTTAGAATTTTTTCGAGACTTAATGTAGGTGTTGAGGGGACTGAAGATGTGATGCAGGAGCTTCCACCCCATGATTTGATTACGGTATTTTAGTAAAATTGTTTATTTAACTTGCTGATGTGGGTTTGTTCTAGAAACTGCTGCTTCCTGTTATTTCTTTTGTCTCCTAAACGTTGTGTTTTGCTCAACGGCTACAAAAGCCACATTGTATTGCTTTATTCAGTTTTGGAATATATATAATGAATCTGCAGAGCATTGTTTTCTGTTCACGTTCTTGGTTTCAAACAGATTTTCTTGGACTTCCTTTATAAAGAAATAATTTTGGATGATCTAAACCCTAAGGCTTGTTCTAAGATATTAATTGATAAATTTCGAAAAGGGATTCTGTATTGTGAATGTATATGTTGCTAATTCAAGTGTTGAACAACCGGCTTGGTGATTTAACCAAAAATATAGGGGTGCCAATCATTTTTATATAAGTGAGTCCTCAATATAAGGGTAAAAATGACCAAAGGGAGAAGAATTAAGTAGATTGTGATGAATATACAGGTACTCTTCAAGGTGTATGTGTCGTTTTTACCTTGATATTTTTGTAAAGAACAATTGGTATTCCATTCCACATGCTGTAATTCATGAAAAGTCAGGGTACAAAATGATTATTTTCCCAAAATAATATGTTCAAAATTTACAGGATTTTTATAACTTTATTGTTTCATATGCAATATTATACCTGATTACAAGAGTTGATTCACTACAAGAAGGAATTTGTGGAGAAGAAAATTGCAAGACTCTTGTTGGGTTACAATCACGTCACTTGAGCTGATTGTACTTTATTTTCTCAGAAAACTAATAATGAGCTGCAGAGCTTTGTGAATCAATCCTAGAAATAGCAACAAAGAGAAAATCTTATACTTCCCTCGGAAGCAGCTACCGTGAGGCATTGGGAGATATAGATTCATCTGTGTAGGATTGCTCCAATGAAAAATCTTCTTCATCTTCGGTCTCAACCAGCCTTATTTTCTCCAAATCTCTCACAACCTGTGTCATCTCAGGCCGTTTCTCTGGTGACTTATCACAGCACTGTATTGCTATCTGCAGGAGTTTGAGCATCTCATGACAAGCATTTCTCTGTACTGATATCTCACTGTCAAAAATCTCGGCTGTCCACTCTTCTCTGACAGCTCGAAGAACCCAACTATTAAGATCAACCCCTTTGATTCCTGGTGGAGCCGAGTACACTGAGACTCTTCGAGTCAAGAGTTCTAAAAGCAGGTAACCGAAGTTCCAAACATCAGATTTTCTGGAAACCCTTTTGGAAGTTTGGTATTCTGGTGATTTGTATGATATGAGTCGCTGGACCGCAATGGGATGTGCCACCAATGCAGTGAGGCCATAGTCTGAAACCAGAACTGTGTCATTCTCATCCAGGAGAATGTTGGAGAGCTTTAAATTGCCGTGAGGGACAACGCTTTGTGACTTTGCGCTGAGGTGAAGATATTCCAGGGCTCGAGCTATGCCTTTGGCAACCGATAATCGTGAGTTCCATCTGAAAGGAATTCTTTCGTTATTACTGGATGCTGCTCCTCCTGCATTGCCTGTTTATGTCATGTAAAAATCATTCCGGATGAGGTGACAATTAAAAAGCTTTATAATTTTGATAGCCATTAATAAATTTTGTGAAAACATTAATATTGTCTACTCTTGCGGTTTATTTTATTTTGTTTTTATTGGCAAGTGTTAAGTTTTTAGCTGTTTGACAAGTTGTCAAGTTGATTTGCTAGAGTGCTAAATAGTTACGGCATGATGCTAAATAAGTGTTTAACAATATGTCGGGTTATAAAGTGAAGTTAGTTGCTTATTCAGTAATGTTTAGAGTTGTCCAGTCTTTTTTTGTCTACATTTATTAACTAAGTTTATGTCTGGTATTAGATATTGAACTTGATTAGTAACATCTAAAATTTTTAAAATATTATTATTTTTCAAAATGCTTCTTTACCTCTTTTTCCGTTATAATTATCTAATGTGTTAAAACTATAGGACCTAGCATATGTTAAACTGCACTGATCTATACAAAGCTATGCTAGATTGACAACACTGGATTTTAGCGTGTGATCTTGTATGGTAGACTATGTTTTATCATACTAATTATGCTACCATATATGTAATCTAATGCCAAATTGAGTTATTGACAACTACTCTTTGAGGGTGCTTAGAAGTTTTCAAAGTAACCATCTGTATCACACAAGCTATTAAAATGAAAATTGTCTTTAATTTTCAAAATTAGTTACTAACCAAATTTTATATTTTATGTAGTGAGAAAAAAAATGGTATTGTCATCATTTTATGTAACCATAAAAGAAAATGGAAGAAATTAACAGTTAAAAAAAGCAAAGCTCACCATGTAGGCGGTTGAAGAGATTTCCATTTTCAGCATATTTGTAAACTAGTAATTTCTCTTCCTTAGAATAGTAATAAGCAAGCAAGGGCAGCAAATTTGGGTGCTTAAGGTTGGCAATGATGAGAAGTTGCTTAGTGAATTCTTCATTGCTCATTGGTTTCAAGTCCCTCAAACGTTTCACAACAACAGCTGCCCTGCCCTGAAGCTTTACCTTATAAGTATTACCAAAAATCCCCTTACCCAACCCCTCTGCAGAAGCTTTCAGAAGATCATTCATCTGAAATTCTGCAACTTTATCCCCTATGAATATGAGCTTCTCCATCTCTTTTTCTCCAATAACTTTCTGTTTCTCCAAGTCTGCTACTTTCCTTTCAATCTCTTCGTCCTCCTTCTCCACTCCTGAATCCGCTTCTTCTGAATCTGAATTCTTCTTCGCCTTTTTCGGCTTCCTTGATTTCTTGAAGTAAAGAAGAAAAAACAAAACCACACCAACAAAACCAACAGCTGCAACAAGCCCAACCATTATAGGAATGTAATTGGAATGTTTTTCATCATTTTTAGTCCCTGTATCATTGCTGGAGATGCCTGGATCCGGCAATGGTGGATCGCATAACTGAGGATTGTTAGAATAGGATAATTTTCCAAATGATTGCAGAATTGGAATGTCTGGGATTGGGCCACTGAAATTGTTACCCGAGAAATTCAATACTCTCAAGCTAGACTGGCTAAGCTCCAGAATTGGACCTGTCAATTTGTTATTCTGAAGCTGCAATGATTCCAGGAATTTGAGACTCAATAGCGAAGTTGAAAGTGTCCCATCGAAGCTGTTAGCTGAAAGATCAATATCCTTCAGCTTCTGGTTTGCAGAGAAGTTCAAAACATTTCCTGAAATTGAATTGTTCCTGAAGCTTACGATAGTCAATTCAGGAAGCTCAATCAAGGCATCCTCATTTACTTTCCCATTCAATCCCATGCTTTCTAATATTATTCCTGTAACATGGCCACTGTCACATTCAATGCCATACCAGTGTGGATGCTGACCCTGTGAGCAGTAAATGCCACTCCAGTTTCCGTTCAAAAAAGGGTCATTGAACTTGACTTTGAGAGCCAATAGGGCATCCAACTCCTGCACGTAATACCCATCAGAAGGATTATCGGATACCGCAAAGGATAAACAGCAAAATGAGAAGAGATTGAAGAAAGCAAAACAGGGATTGAATAGATCAAGACAAGCCATTACTGACTTCTAAGTGGAGGGTGTGTTGGTATGGCATTTGTTGTAACGTTGACATGTTACATGTACAAGTAGTAGAATTGAAATATCCAAAATGGCTCGATGAAATCGTAAATATTCTGATTAAATTCGATTACAGCTCATAATCTTCTTTGCTGTAGACGAAAACAAGGACATTTTTCAACGCTATTTGTTGGACTTTCTTGGTGAAATCCTAGAAAAGGATATTTACAAGGATTTCAAGCCACTAACAGACTTAATACATGTAAAATTAATGTGGTGTCTCTACTCCACTGAAAGGCCAAGGAAGTGACATATATGTAGTTGAATCGTACATGATGAATATGTCCAGGAAACAGCTAATTATACTTTCGATCTACTTTCAAAGTGGTTGAGATTTCAATTAGGTAGGGCTATGAACCCCAAAACATACTCAGAACATCCTATTTCTCGTAGAACCCATCTGAATTTTAAATTTTAAAATTTATTGTGCACATCTATTTGATACCATATATACCCTCTCATTTAGTATTTATTTATCTTTCAATAAATTGATAAATACAAAATTACTGTCTTATAAAAAAGTCCATAAATTTTGTGAAAACAAGATTGAAGGAATCCATAAGCTTTTTTTTTTTGGCTTACCTAAATTGAGAAAGATAGTTCTAGTGGAAACGTGACATTATAATTGATCTTAGAATCAAAATAAACTTTTGTTAAAAAAAAAAAAATCGTTTTCTTTTTTGATCAAATCTCTTTAAGCTTTAATCCATTTAAAACCCAAACCCAAATTATATCAAGAAGAATAAATCATATCATGAGGACCAAGGAAGTTCTTATAACTAGGTACTCTTTTTGTGTTTGTTTGATCATGAAGAAAATAAAATAAAAAACACATAAGAATAATACTACACTCAGTGGCGGACCCAGGAATTTATGAGAGAGGGGACACCTTAAATATTTTAACATTTATAATTTACTTGTTAAAACTTAATATAAGAGAATTTATTAAAAAAAATAATAAAAGTATATAAAGATAAGAGGACATTAAAATTATAATGGTTTAAAATTATAATTTATAAGGAGCGTTAATTGTTTTTTGAGCTTGATGGCAACAAAAAAAGATAGATTTTCTTTCAAAATTTTTCTTTGTAATTATTCAAAGAAGATTATTTTATATTATATTATGTTTTGCTCAAAAAGACTATAAATAAATGAAATAAAATTAAAATATCTCACACATAATTTTTAATGATATTTAATTTTATTAAAATTATAAAAAAGATTTAGCTATTATTGTTCATCAAGATTTTCAAATTTATACTCTTATTGTAACAATTAATTAATTTTTTAAGACTATAAAAGAAAACATAAAGAGAAACATATAATTATGTCAAACTAAATAAATAAGAAATAAAAAATCTAAAATTCTTAAATGAATAAAAATATTAAAAATTAATTAAATTATTATATAAACTTATGTTGTTGTTTGGATTAAAGTCTCTTATACGTTAAAGAGTTGAGAAAATGAAAAGATAATGTAAAACTTGAAATTCATTAAGTTTTTTAGAAAAAGGGTATAAAAGTTACTATATAAAAAAGAGGACTAAAATTAATTTTCAAATTTTAGAAGAGGCCCAAGCCCCCCACGGTCCCTATGTAGATCCGCCGCTGACTACACTTACAACTTAATTACAACTAGCTCTTCTTAAAACCTGAATTGACAAAGTCCTATAGGAGATATAATTATCATATCAATCATTATCTTCATAATAAAGGTATATAGGCTGGAAACCTTAAGTCTGCGGGCTACTGGTCCTAAGGATTGTTGAAATATACAATCTTGACTCAGGTGTAACAACGCCACGTACCTCTTTTCTTGCATTTTGTGGGTCGATGATAAGATAATGATTGAATTAAGAATAACTCTTGGAAAATGATAAATGATGCATGGATCTGTGTGCTTGAAATGTTTATTGGTTTTCGCTTTGCTTTTGATTCCTTGCGCAACATTGAGCACTGAGCTATTTTCACTGAGTTATTTGTTCACTTAGAGAAATTTTATGTAATTTAAATGTTTCTTTAGATTTCAATGAATTCTAGAACTTGTTTGATGGTCACTCAAGGCGAAATCCTAGATTGTGCAACATTGGGGGAATGATTTAGGTCATCTTTGGACCGTTTGAGCCTTAATAGCCAACCTTGACAGAAATTGATCCCTAGTTACCCCTTTGAGCCTCTGTAAGCCTTTTTCTTTGTTAACTCACTAAAAGATTTCCTAACCTAAAATGAATTTGTTCCAAAAGTTTATCCCTTACCTATGAGCATGTAGATCATTCACAATTAAATTCTGAGCTATGTTCTGGTTTTGGGAAGTTAGAGGAGGTTGGGATGTGTCATGAGCAATGCAAGTGAGTTCTATTATGTTTGTAAAAAAAAAAAAAAGAAAAAAAAAGCCAATCTGTACTTATCGTCCACGTACTTACACATTGAGGACAATGTGTTGTTTAAGTGTGGGGGAGGGGAAGTGTAATAAAAAAAAGAAAAAAAAAGAAAAAAAACAAAAGAACGAAGAATAAGAGATCTATACCCTTAAGTGTTCTTAAAAAGAATGAAACAACAAAGTGTGGAGGTGTAGTTTTCTTTTGTTTTCTGCAAAAAAAAAAAAAAGATTGAGTGTTCTAAATAAGTTTGGGGGAGAAACCTGGTGAATTGAAATGAAGTTGTGTTATAGGGTTGAGCTCTACATAGTCTTGAATGATTTATGTGTTTGTGGGTGATTTGAGCCAAATTATTATCCTTTATCATACTTTCACCCAAGCCAAACGTTACAAGCTTAATAAAGTCCTACTTGATCCTTGGTGTTGTGCATGTCTACATTAATGGAGAGTGACTTGAAAAGCAGGCCTATGGAGTTCATTTATACACACATCTTCAATATTAAATATGATTCATTTTTATGCATAAACTCATCCGGGTTACAAGTGATTAGGTGAGAATGGCTCTACACACACACACTTGAGGAATTGAAGTGAAGCGAAACTAATCTTTGAGATGAAATTCTTGATCAAGTGCATTATTTTGAAGTTTTCTTTGGGTTATAATTAAGTACAATCTTTGAGGCCTATTTGCAAGTTGAAGCATTTGTGTGTTTTAATTTTTCTTTGATTCTGTTTCGGTTTAGTTTTGTTTCATATCATTTTAGTTGCTCGAGGACTAGCAAAGTCTAAGTGTGGGGGAATTTGATAGGTGTCTATTTATGTATTATTTTTATATCAATTCGTCCATGTTTCTTTGCTATATTCCTTGGTATTTTTATGTTTTTGTGTGGTTTTGATGTTTGTAGGAGTTTTGGAGCAACTTGCACAAAAATGGAGTAAAACCCTTCATTTTCACCTCTGCTAGTCAGTGATCTTCTCGGATTTAATTGTATTGATATACAATGAACCCGATGACATATTATATACCGTTGGAAAGCTCTCGAAGTCTATTTTCTGGAGAAATTTACGGTTTATAAATCCATTCAGTGTACCAAAAGTTGTAATCAAAACAGTGTGAGAAGTATAGAAATGTAATTCCACAAATCACTGTAGCATGTATAATACGGGACACTGTAGCAGGTTACTGTAGCAGAGTATTTAAACACATTTTAGGGTTTTATTTTCATAACTTGAAGAGGGGAGAACGTGGTGGAGGCTGCAGCTCTGGAATTCTTTCATCTCTTGGAGTTCTTGAAGGAGAAAGGAAGCTTGGAAAGAGGAAGAACTACAATCCAAAGAGAATTACATCAAATTTGCTAAGTTTTTCCCTTCCCTTTCATTTTCTGGAATGTCTCCATGTTGTATTGTATTTACCACGTTCTTAAACATGTGTAACTGAATCTGAATTGGTTGAGGGTGATTTCAAAGCCCCTGATATGGTTTTTGTAAGTTGATTGTGTAAGGAATTGTTATCCAATTCTCTAATTGAAGTTGCTTGTATTCTCCCATATTTAATGCTTATGATTGCTTGCTGATTGTATTTGAGTGGCCAACTGAATATAATCTGGTTGTGATTTATTGCTAGACTAGAAATCTTGATCCGTAATTGTCTTGAATTTCTAATCATTAGTAGCAAAATTGTGATCAGAGATTACAATTGGAGAATATAACCTAAGTTAAATAATCCGAGCTTGTGTGTTTATTGCTTAGATCAACCTATCTTTCTTATCATAATGCATCCATTGAATTAAACTCAGAGAGCTTGTTCTAGGTTGTTTAATGGATAGAGATTAAATAAAGAGCTTGTTTTATTTAACAACAAAGTAAGGAAAGATTGGGATAATAGAGCTTGTTATTATCTACGGTTGATAACTTCAATGCTGTAATTGGATGACAATTCTACAATTAATTCGCAAATCCATATCTTGTGGTAGAGAAGGATCCCTTAACCAGCTTTCTCCCATTGATTTTTCATTCAAATTTACTTTCTGTTTTGTTATTCTTTACTTGCATTCTTATTTCATTTAGTAAATCATTCAACAAAAATCCCCCCTGTTTAGTTTATTGTTGCTAGAAATAACAAATTCAATTAGAATCAATCCTCGTGGGAACGATATCTTACTCATCACTTTATTACTTGTGCGACTAGTATACTTGCTAGTTTCGAACGCATCATGTTTTAATTTTTTGTTGATTCTGTTTCAGTTTAGTTTTATTTTATATTGTCATAGTTGCTCGAGGACTAGCAAAGTCTAAGTGTGGAAAAATTTGATAGGTGTCTATTTATGTATTACTTTCATATCAATTTGTCCATGTTTCTTTGCTATATTCCTTGGTATTTTTATAGTTTTGTGTTGTTTTGATGTTTGTAGGAGTTTTGGAGCAACTTGCACAAAAATGGAGTAAAACCCTTCATTTTCACCTCTGCTAGTCAACCATCTTCTCGGATTTAATTGTATTGATATACAATGAACCCGATGACATATTATATACCGTTGGAAAGCTCTCGAAGTCTATTTTCTGGAGAAATTTACGGTTTATAAATCCATTCAGTGTACCAAAAGTTGTAATCAAAACAGTGTGAGAAGTATAGAAATGTAATTCCACAAATCACTGTAGCATGTATAATACGGGACACTGTAGCAGGTTACTGTAGCAGAGTATTTAAACACATTTTAGGGTTTTATTTTGATAACTTGAAGAGGGGAGAACGTGGTGGAGGCTGCAGCTCTGGAATTCTTTCATCTCTTGGAGTTCTTGAAGGAGAAAGGAAGCTTGGAAAGAGGAAGAACTACAATCCAAAGAGAATTACATCAAATTTGCTAAGTTTTTCCCTTCCCTTTCATTTTCTGGAATGTCTCCATGTTGTATTGTATTTACCACGTTCTTAAACATGTGTAACTGAATCTGAATTGGTTGAGGGTGATTTCAAAGCCCCTGATATGGTTTTTGTATGTTGATTGTGCAAGATGTTGTTATCCAATTCTCTAATTGAAGTTGCTTGTATTTTCCTATATCTAATGCTTATGATTGCTTGCTGGATTGTATTTCGAATGGCCAACTGAATATAATCTGGTTGTTGTCTATTGCTAGACTAGAAATCTTGATCCGTAATTGTCTTGAATTTCTAATCCTTAGTAGCAAAATTGTGATCAGAAATTGCAATTGGAGAATACAACCTAAGTTAAATAATCCGAGCTTGTGTGTTTATTGCTTAGATCAACCTATCTTTCTTATCGTAATGCATCCATTGAATTAAATTTAGAGAGCTTGTTCTAGGTTGTTTAATGGATAGAGATTAAATAAAGAGCCTGTTTTATTTAACAACAAAGTAAGGAAAGATTGGGATAACAGAGCTTGTTGTTATCTACGGTTGATAATTTCAATGGTGTAATTGGATGACAATTCTACAATTAATTTGTAAATCCATATCTTGTGGTAGAGAAGGATCCCTTAACCAGGTTTCTCTCATTGATTTTTCAATCTGTTTAAATTTGCATTGTGTTATTCTTTACTTGCATTAATATTTCATCTAGTTAATCGATCAACAAAACCCCCCTCATTCAGTTTATTGTTGCTTTCGAATAACAAATTCAATTAGAATCAATCCTCGTGGGAACGATATCTTACTCATCACTTTATTACTTGTGCGACTAGTATACTTGCTAGTTTCGAACGCATCAAGTTTACCTTACTGCCTAGACCTGAGAATGTAAATATAATGGGGACTAAGTGGATTTTCAAGAATAAAACTAATGAACATGATCAGGTTGTTAGAAAAAAGGCTAGACTAGTAGAATTGGAATACACTCAGATTGAATGAGTGGATTTTGATCAAACATATTCTCTTATAGCTAGGCTAGAATCCATAAGATTGTTACTTGCCATTGCTTACCTACTTGATTTCAAATTGTTCCAAATGGCCTCTTGAATGAAAAGGCATATGTAAAACAACTCAAAGGTTTTGAGGACCCTAAGCATCCAGACTATGTATTTCAATTGAAAAAGGCTTTGTATGGTATTTCAATTGAAAAAGGCTTTGTATGGCCTAAAACAAACTCTGAGAGCTTGGTATAAGAGAGTTACCGCTTTTTTAATACATAAGGGTTACACTAGGGGTAGCAATGATAAGACACTCTTTATTAAAAATGCATTTGATTGCATTATCATTACACAGATATATTTGATGACATTGCTTTTGCCTCAACCAACAAAAACAAGATTGATGAGTTTGTTGAGTTGATGCAGGGAGAGTTTGAAATGAGCATGGTGGGAGAACTTAACTTCTTTCTCGGATTGCAGGTTAAGCAAATGGATGATGAGATATTTATTTCACGATCTAAATATGGTAAAAATCTAGTAAGGAAGTTTGAGTTAGACAAGTCAAAACCTATGAGAAGTCCATTTTGAACTAATTTAAAGCTTTTTAGAGATGATGTAGGGAATGATATTGATGCTAGTTTGTATAAGACCAAGATAAGAAGTTTATTTTATCTTACTGCTAGCAAGCTTGATATTTGTTTTAGTGTAGGTTTTTGTGCAAGATTCCAATTAAAGCCTAAGGAATCTCGCTTAACTACTATGAAATGGATAATAAGATATATGCATGGTAACTCAAATTTTGGTATTTGATATACTAAAGAGACAAATTCTTGTCTTGCAGGGTATGGTGATACAGAATGGGCAGGAAATGTGGATCATAGGAAAAGCACAAAGTGGTGGATGCTTCTATCTAGGAAATAATTTGGTGTCATGGCATAACAAGAAGCATAACTGTATCTCACTGTCAACAGCAGAAGCATAGTACATTGCTACAGGAAGTTTGTATACATAATTGATAATAAGACAAATGCTTGAAGATTATGGGGTTGAATTAGGTTTTATGATTGTATTTTGTGATAATATAATAACATGTCTAAAAATCAAGTCCAATAGTCTAGGACTAAACATATAGATATTAGATACCACTTTATTAGAGAACTTGTATAAACCAAGATATTCCACATAAAACATTTAGCACATGAAAATCAACTCGCTAATCTACTCACAAAGGCCCTTGATGCTTCAAGGTTTGAATTTCTAAGAAATGCAATTGGCATCTGTCAATTGAATGAATGATTATTGCATGTATTATGAACAATCACATATGAATTGAAATTGAAAACTATAATAGAGAATATTCGATATGAAATAATCTATCGTTGATCAAAATAACTACATTACCTGTTGTTATTGAAGGAGTTAAAGAAGTATTTCTATCACTTTCAATGAAAAGGCAGAATATGAACACAAACAGTCACATGAATTGAAATTGAAAATTGAGAGCTAGAAAACTCAAAAGGTTACATGCGAAGTAGTAGATAAAGCAGCAAAGGTTGATCAAAGCCTCACATTACCTATTGTTATTTCATGACAAGGTGAGACATTAAAAAATGTCATAATGCTCATCCTCTGCAAAAAAGTAGAAAAGAAAAGTAAACAAGTACATGAATTGAAAGGTTTATGAAGTAAAATTGATAAACATAGCACAAATATCCCATACAAAAGAAAGCATAGTGAAATGAACAATCACATATGAACTGAAATTGAAAACTATAATACATGTAAAATTCAATAAATTAATACTATTAGGACCATGAAAAATTTCTATTTTATTGAGGTTATCGATAAATGGATAATTTATTAATTTTTCAATATATAAATAATTATTAATTTTAGAAGATTTTTATGTTTTAGTTATTTGTAATGTATTATTTTTTTTTAAATCAAGATTTGTGAATGTGTTATAAATAAATAAAAAATGCAATGGATCAATGTGATCAAAAGTTAATGGATTACATGAAACTATTTTTGCTCTATGTTATAGAAATGCAATTGATGTTATACACCTTTTGTTTAATCTTAGGGAAAATGATTTAGTGATGGAATCATCGACTAGATTATTGGATGAGTAATGGATATACTAGAGATTTTTATGATCCAAATAATAAGCAAATGTTTTCTAAAAGAGACTATTAAGCAATAGTAACCTTAATAATTGCTCGCTACAGTAAGAAGAAATATAACAGATACGGCGCATGCTTTGCAAAACTTTAAGAATAACGTTGAATTTAATTTAGATAGAGAGAAAAAATAAAAAACTTTAGGTGCATATTTTGAAAAAGAGCAGATTTAAGATACTAGTACTTGTGAAGAAAAAAATCATCTTAATATTATGAATTTATATGTTATTTTTGCTATATATTTGATCAATTAGTAATTTATATTTTCATTGGGCCTTAAATGATTTTAAAAAATTATTATCTTATGCATTAGTGAATTTGTTAATTTAATACATAAGCCCAAGTTAAGACTGGAAGATTTTATTATTTAATCGAGATTATTAATTTATCGAACGTTCATTTGTCAAGGTTTTACTGGAGAGAAAATTTGATATGTAATGATATAACATTGATCAAAATAACAACATTATCTTCTGCCATTGAAGGAGTAAAAGAAGTATTTTCATCACCTTCTATGAAAATTCAAAAATAAATAAATAAATAATCACATAAATTGAAATCGAAAACTGAAGAGCTAGAAGACTCAAAAGGTTACATGTGAAGTAGTAGACAAAAAAGTAGAAAAGGTTGATCAAAGTCTTAAATTACCTATTGCTGTTTCACGACGAGGTGAGGCATTAAAAAATGTGTCATAATTCTCATCCTCTATAAAAAACTAGAAAAAGGAAACAAAAAATTACATGAACTGATAGGTTTATGAACTAAAATTAATAAATACAACACAAATATCCCATACAAAAGAAAGCGTAGTAAAATGAAAATCACATATGAAAAAATTGAAAACTGAAGAGCTAGAAAACACAAAAGTGAAGCACTTGGTAAACAAGTAGAAAAAAAAAAATATTTTATGAAATAACATTGATAAATAATGCACGATATACAACTATATAAGAAATCATAGGTAAGCAATCATATATGATTGAAATTGCAGACTGTAAGAGCTGCAACCTTATGCTGGTTCATAAACTAAAGATGGACTATTGGCAATAGCACGGTACTTAGCTTCTACAAAAATGAAGGAAAAAAAAAACAATTAGTATATGAACAAAAATTGAAAACTGAAAAGCTAGAAAAAAACCATCTTATATAAAGAGCATGGTTTATGAAGTAAAATTGATAAATAATGTACAAATATCCCATATAAAAGGAAGCATAGTAAAATGAAGAATGACGTATGAACTAGAATTGAAAACTTTAATAGAGGAAATTTGATATGAAACAATGTATTATTGATAAAAAACTACATTATGTGCCATTAAAGGAGAAAAAAAGTATTTCCATCACTTTCAATGAAAAGCTAGAAAAAGAAAACGAACAATGACATGAATTGAAATGAAAAACTGAAGAGCTAAAAAAGTAAAGAAAAGAAAACAAATAGTTTATGAAATAAAATTGATAAATAATGCTTGATATACAACTACATAAGAAACCATAGGTAGATAATCAAATATGACTGAAATTGCAAATTGTAAGAGCTGCGAAATTTGAATGAATCAATAAGATTGACCAAAGTCACTACATTACCACGTGCTGGTTTATAAGAAGAAGATGAACTATTGGCAACATACGGTGCTTAGCTTCTATAAAAGAAGCAAAAAATTAATTAGTATATAAACCAAAATTGAAATATTCTTGTATACGAATAAGGAAATCAATGCTTACTTCTTGGTAACAAATTGTCGTATCTAGGCTCCCATGATTTTATAAAATTTTTATATTTTCCACATTTTGTCCAGTTTTTTGTCCTTGCAAGATTATGCATTTTTTTTTAACTCGCGAACTTCAACCTCTAAGAACAAGGATCTATCAATGTACTTATTCTTACACCCAAACTGTTGTAGGCATAACTAAGGAACGTGGTGTGCAACCAAGTTATAACAAATAAAAAATGTTTTGTTGCGAGCAACTCTTAACTGAGTTATATAAAACTTAGGTAAGTTTTGTAGCCTGCAATACAATGTCCACATAATCTATAAGAAGAGAAATAATCAAAACCTAAAAGCAAAACAAAATAAAAATAAAAATAAAACCAAAAAGAGAAATAAAATATAAATAAAATTGTTACTTGTATCCTCTTATTTCAACTTACGTGCTACTTCTTCAAAATCCAAATCATCGCTTCTAACTCTATTTTTGATACTTTGGCAATGATTTTCGACCATTGCACCATTCAAGGGACCTCGATGGGAAGTGCATACTTTTTTACACTGAAATAATGTTTGGTGAATGCTAAAAAAATCCTCAAAGTGAAACAACTAAAAAAAAAAAAAACAAGTTAGTACTCTACTGTAAACCATGGTCATAAAAATTTACGACATAAATAAATGTAACTTTAAATTAATACTTACAGAAAGAAAGTAGGAGCATCCAACAATTACTTCAACATCATTATCCTGCTTTAATGAATATTAGAGATTTGCCAACATGGCAGATCCCCAAGAGTAGCTGTCTACCTCATCCAAATTTTCATGAAATTTTACACATCCAATATTAACTGTACCATTTTTTGTTGGCAGAACTATAAAGCCAATAAGATACAATAAATAGACTCAAACATAATATATGAATGGAACATTGTTCTCCTATGCATTAGGTGGTACGTTCATTAAGTTTGATCTTTAAACCTCAAACTTTACAGGGATAGAACCCTAGCAAACATTTGTATGTAAAAATTGTTTATTCTGCTCAAGCATTGGTTGCATTCCCATAATAGGCTTTCCAATGATTAGCAGACTAGTTAGATAGAGGACATCCTCCAACCCAAAATAGATGTCCTTTAGACCATTTATATAAAGGACATTATTTTTTTTATTATATCTGTCTTCAACCATAGAGATGAGTTTCAATACATGGACAATATGAAGATCAAGATTTAAGAAGTTTAAGAAAAATGGTTTTTCACCTTGGACCTCACTCTTTAGTCAAGTTTCCATGTTAATAAATTATTGAAATGGTCTTGAATCTTCGTTTGTAAAAGAAGAAACAAAATCAATTTGGTTTTCGACTATATATAAACATTCATCTTAAAATAAAAATGTAAACTTACCACTATCATGGTTAGATTAAAAATGACAAGCGCTTCAACCTATCACCTTGAAGAAGTCCTACAAACGTAGTCACCAGTATGCTTTAATTGGAATGTATATTCAATCTAAAGCTAAAAAGTGGAAGAAGATACGAATATCTATATCACAAAGTCGAGTCCAAGTTTATAGCTTTGAGAGAAAATATAGAGTATATTACTATATTTCTTCATATCTTATATCATTTATTTGTCTTTAAATTTTTAGTTCTCGGGCAAAAAGCAGCCAAATTGATGTATCATTTACCAAAACAAATTATAAGATCCTATAGGTCAAAGCAAGATCCTTACATTAACAACCCAAAAACCCATCTGCATTATCTCACTTCAAATCTAGTAGAATTATTCAATTTGAGAGATCATTAAATATCACACATAAACTAGCAACAATGACACAAATTAACACCTACTCTAAAACCTAGCTACAACATCACATAAACTACTATACAGTGCAAATTATTTACATACAAACTTCAAAAAAAATAAATAAATAGAGCCATAAAAGATAGATTTAGATATGAGAACATTCTATAAAAATGTTGATAGATATAGGATCAGTGAGCGCTAAAAAAAAAAAAAAGAGTGAGCCGTGAATGACAGAGGAAAGAAAGAGAGCCGTAAGAACTTGTAACTTAGGTTTGGAATACTATAATCGACCAAGAAAAGGGAAAGAGCTGCGAGAACATGCCGTGAATGACAAGAGAAGGAGAGAGAGCCTTCAGAACTTGTAACTTAGGTTAGGAAATAGTTTGGATTAATTAGGGGTTTAGTTTAAGGGTACAAGTGGCCAAAGTATAGGCTAGATTGGCTAGGTCGAAATAGATCCTCGCTTTTTTATTTATGTTTTGGGAGTCCATTGTTAAATTTATAGTTGTTAGCTCATTTCATTATTAAGGCCAAACCCAATCTTTATTATTTACGGTTGTTAGCCCATTTCATTTTTATTAGACCCTTCTGGCCCATATTATTTTCATAGTCTTATGTAAAATTAAAATCATGCATATAAGAATATATATATATATATATATATATATATATATATAAATATATATAAACATGCATTAGCAATTATGTATATACATGCATGTAGACATTTTATGTACCTGTAGAAACATTATATCTATATATAGGTATATTATACGACTCTTTATATAAAAACATGTTACATATATGTGGAGAGATATTATACCAATGTGCATATGCATATATTTACATAATAGTAGAAACATTTTACATATACATAGATATATATTATAAAATAATGTGTACATATGTAAATGTAGATGTTATACATACAAGAAGAAACATTTAACATATACATGAATATACAATATGCAATTATGTATACAAATTGATGCATTCGAAACTAGCAAGTATACTATTCGCACAAGTAATAAAGTGATGAGTAAGATATCGTTCCCACGAGGATCGATTCTAATTAAATTTGTTATTCGAAAGCGAAAACAGAATAAATGGGGGGTTTTGTTGATTGATTAACTAGATGAAATATTAATACAAATGAAGAATAACACAATGCAAACTTAATTGAAGTGAGAATTAATCAATGACAAAAATTTGGTTAAGGGATCATTCCCCATCACAAGATATGGATTTGCGAATTAATTGTAGAATTATCATCCAATTACACCATTTAAATTATCAACTGTAGATAACAATAAGCTTTGTTATCCCAATCTTTCCTTACTTTGTTGTTAAATAAAACAGGCTCTTTATTTAATCTCTATCCATTAAACAACCTAGAACAAGCTCTCTAAATTTAATTCAATGGATGCATTATGAAAAGAAAGACATGCTGATCTAAGCAATAAACACAGAAGCTCGGATTATTTAACTTAGGTTATATTCTCCAATTGCAATCTCTGATCACAATTTTGCTACTAATGAATAGAAATTCAAGACAATTACGGATCAAGATTTCTAATCTAGCAATAAACAATACCCAGATTATATTCAGTTGGCCACCCAAATAAAATCAGCAAGTAATCTAAGCATTAAACATGGGAAAATACAAGCAACTTCAATTAGAGAATTGGATAATAATTTCTTGCACAATCAACTCACAAACACCATATCAAGGGCTTTGAAATCACCATCAACCAATTCAGATTTAGTTACACATATTCAGAAACAATACAAATACAATACAATATGGAGACATTCCAGAAAATGGAAGGGAAAGGGAAAACTTAGCAAATTTGATGAAAATCTCTCAAGATTGTAGTTCTTCCTCTTTCCAAGCCTTCAATCTCCTTTAAGAACTCTAAGAGATGAGAGAAATCCAAAGATGCAGCCTCCTCCACGTTCTCCCCTCTTCAAGTCATTAAAATAAAACCCTAAAATGAGTTTATATACTCTACTACAGTAACCTGCTACAGTAACCTGCTACAGTGTCCCGTATTATACATGTTACAGTGATTTGTGGAATTACATTTCTACACTTCTCACACTGTTTTGATTATAACTTTCGGTACACTGAATGGATTTTTGAACCGTAAATTTCTCTAAAAAATAGACTTCGAAAGCTTTCCAACGGTATATAACATATTATCCGATTCATTGTATATCAATATAATTAAATCCGAGAAAATGGTTGATTAGCAGAGGTGAAAAAGAAGGGTTTTACTTCACTTTGGTGCAAGTTCCTCCAAAACTCCTACAAACATCAAAACCACACAAAAACATAAAAATACCAAGGATTATAGCAAAGAAACATAGATGAATTGATATGAAAATGATGCATAAATAGACACCTATCAAATTCTCCCACACTTAAACTTTGCTAGTCCTCGAGCAACTACGAATATATGAAACAAAACTAAATCGAAACAGATTCAAAGAAAAATTAAAACACACAAATGCTTAAACTTGCAAATAGGCCTCAAAGATTGTACTTAAATATAACCCAAGGAAAACTTCAAAATAATGCACTTGATCAAGAATTTTATCTCAAAGATTAGTTTCGCTTCACTTCAATTCCTCAGGTGTGTGTGTGTGTAGAGCCATTCTCACCTAATCACTTGTAACCCGGATGAGTTTATGCATAAAAATGAATCATATTTAATAGTGAAGAAGGCTGGCTTTTCAAGTCACTCTCCACTAATGTGGACAAGCACAACACTAAGGATCAAGTAGGGCTTTATTCAGCGTGTAACGTTCGGCTTGGGTGAAGGTATGATAAAGGATAATAATTTGTCTCAAATCACCCACAAAAACATAAATCATTCAAGACTATGTAGAGCTCAACCCTATAACACAACTTTATTTCAATTCACCAGGTTACTCCCCCAAACTTATTTAAAACACTCAATCTTTTTTTTTTGTAGAAAACAAAAGAAAACTATACCCCCACACTTTGTTGTTTAATTCTTTTTAAGAACACTTAAGGGTATAGATCTCTTTTTCTTCTTTTTTTTTTCTCATTTTTTCTCTTTTTTTTCTTTTTTTTTCTTTTTTTCTCTTTTTTTTTTATTACACTTTCCCTCCCCCACACTTAAACAACACATTGTCCTCAATGTGTAAGTATGTGGACAAGAAGTATAGATTGGTTTTTTTCTTTTTTTTTTTTACAAACACAATAGAACTCACTTGCATTGCTCATGACACAACCCAACCTTCTCTGACTTCCCAAAACCAGAACAGAGCTCGAAATGTAATCGTGAATGATCTACATGCTCATAGGTAAAGGAAAAACTGTTTCAGAAAAAAAATTCATTTGAGGTTAGGAAATCTTTTAGTGAGTTAACAAGGAAAAAGGCTTACAAAGGCTCAAAGGGGTAACTAGGGATCAATTTTAGTCAAGGGTGGCTATTAAGGCTCAAACGGTCCAAAGATGACCTAAATCATTTCCCTAATGTTGCACAGTCTAGGATTTCGCCTCGAGTGACCATCAAACAAGTTCTAGAATTCATCAAAATCTGAAGAAACACTTAAATTACATAAACTTTCTCTAAGTAAACAAATAACTCAGTGATAATGGCTTAGTGCTCAATGTTGCGCAAGGAATCAAAGGCAAAGCAAAACCAATAAACATCTCAAGCACACAGATCCATGCATCATTTATCATTTTCCAAGAGTTATTTTTAATTCAATCATTATCTTATCATCGACCCCCAAAATGCAAGAAAAGAGGTACGTGGCATTGTTACACCTGAGTCAAGATTGTATATTTCAACAATCCTTAGGACCAGTAGCCCGCAGACTTAAGGTTTCCAGCCTATATAACTTTATTATGAAAGAACAAAAACAAGAAACAAGACACTTCAAACAACACGAAATAAATAAACTACAGATTTATTTAGAGAGAATGCGTTTCAAGAGTTAAGAAAACCCCATATTCTGCCATTCTCAGGTTTTTCCACAATTGTTTTTTTTTTGAGTCGAAACTGATAAAGATAAAAACACATAACAACTCTAAAATACGCAAAACTAAACTCACTCATAAAATAACAAAGTTCAACAAGTCAGCAAACAAAAACAAGTTAGTTAGAATGGGTCTAAAAGTTTAGAAGTTAGCCTCTTTATTCAGCCATTATGGATTGAAGAGATCCAGAATGCGTTTCAAGAGAACTTGAACTTTTTAAGCCACCACTCTAAAAGCCAAGATTAGAAAATATTACCTGGAGTGGAGTGAAAGAAATAACCTGAAAAAGCTCAAAAGAAATAACATGAAAAATCTCAAATAAACACAATAAAAAGAAAGCAAACAAAAGTAAAGCAAACCAGTAGATAAAGATTACAGACTTAGCGTTAAATCCAGTTTACGCCTTTTATTGCCTTCCACAAACCAATCTATCCGAGCTATTGTTGGATCAGGCGAATAGACGAAAGCTTGTAATTTGTCAATTAACTCCCCTGCATTGAAGCTGTAACCAGGATTTGCCTTGCCGACTGTGAGATGAAGTTTTTTTCTACTGCTTGATCAAGAAAAGACAACAAACCATCAAAACAATTATTGACATTTAACAAACCAATGGGTTTCCGATGGATGTTTAGCTATGCCCAAGAGGTGATTTGAAATATCTCCTCTAATGTACCATAACCACCGAGCAAAGCTATAAATGCATCAGATTAATGACCATATGTGCAATACGCTCATGCATGCTAGAGACCTGTAACTCTTCCCCCATTGTGTTGCTTATGATATCTCGCACAGCTAATGGTTTTAGGATAATGCCGGAGAACTTACTTCCTTCCCAAGAGATACAGCTGTCGACACACACCCCATTAACCCAAGAACTACCCCCTCCCATAAATCAACTGAATAACCCTCGAACTAATGTCTACCACGATCAAGAGCGTTATTGTAAACTCCTCCATACTTTACCAAATTGACAATTCCACAAATACACATATATTTTGAATCGCGAATTGGTGTTTTCTCCATCTAAAGTGCTCTAAACTTGTGTAAGACAATGATGCACGTTAGGTATTATGCGATTCAAGTGCAAGACAGGTTATAAAATGACATTTAAAAATATGCAGAATGGATATATACACACGTAAAACTCTCAAATTTGACACATGAGGACATAATTTCGGTGGGAGTTGCTCAATGCAAATTTATTGCCCCAAGATTTGAAAAAATGAGATATGCTTTCGGCGGGGTTTGACAAAACCTACACACTTGTCTCCCACGTGAAGCATGGAAAATGGAAATACTTTTCGGGGTTTGACAAAACCTACACACTTGTCTCCCACGTGAAGTATGAAAAGTAGAGATATACTTTCGGCGGAGGTTGACAAAACCTCCACACTTGCCTCCCACGTGTGCTTATGTCATGGGGTAGTCATATGGTTTGTCAAAAAGAAACTTGAAATTAAAACAAACAAAATCAACAAACAACAACAACACAAAAACAACATGGATAATCAGATCAAACGAAACAAGAAAGAAATAAAATTCGACAACAACAACACACATTCAACTATACAAGTAGTTGTGATTGTGGCTCACATCTTCCTCTGGTTTTACGTCCAGTAACGGCTGAAACGCCTTCTATGAGTCGGGGATTTGCTTACCATCCAGTTTTCTTATAAACTGGCAAACAGGGTCGTTTTTAGTCAGATTCCCTAGACTATAACACTGCAATTCATCACGAAATTGTGTCCATAGATTAAGCAATTCACGCTGAACAAGTCCACAAGAATGTGACTCAAGAGTGAATAAAACATTATCCAGCGACTCATTACTCAGACCATTCTTAATAAACGAGAGTTTATCTCTAGCTATCCTGGACAGAAAACATTAGTCCCCCTGAGCCCCCCCTAATGAACGACAAGTCTGGTTACAATTCCATCTAACACATTTATAACATACTTGTAACCTTTTCGCTCTTCGCCTCTTGGCGTAGTAGCTTTTTCCTAGACCAGGCATGTATTTTGCGAGATAAATGTCCGGCTCACCGGACAATCTTACCTTGGCTTCGATAAGCCATCGGATCTCCGCAGGCACATTTAGGAGCATCAATGCCCAAAGTCTAGTCATCCGCACTTTATAAATTTTATACACAGCATTTTGAGGAAGTGAAGGGAAATATTTACGAAGGTTTGACACAAAGATATCAGCATCCATTGAAGAGGAGACAAAGAGAGATATTACCAATAATAAGATTGAGTCTGTTCTTCTCCAAGATATGCACGTTTCAAACCTTCGGGCAATGGCTTCAACTCCCGTTTGGATGTTTCCTCAAGCTGTTGCACAAATGAATTCGAAGCACGGAATAATCAAATTAAACAAAAGGAAGGAAAAGAAAAGAGCAAAAACGAAACTAAAGACACATAAACGAGATAACAATACAATAGCAAACAAAAGTCAAAAACAAGTAAAAAAAATATAAAAACAAATAAGACAGATGGCAAAGAGAGATAAAACCTGATCAATTTGATGGCCTACGAAAGGAATCTCCTTGAGACAGAAAAATCGATCATTATTACCTTATTTTATTTTTCTTTTCTTTTTTTATTTATTTTCAAAAACATTGGGTTGCCTCCCAATAAGCGCTTGGTTTAACGTCCTCAGCCCGACGTTGGTTCCATCATGGCAGGGTCCAATCTTCGCTATGCTTCTCTAGTGGGCTTGGATCCTTTTCCAACAAGATACGGTCCATGCATATGGCTGGGCCTTGGATGTCAACAATCGTCCACCCAATATCTATTTTGTGATCTCTAAGTACTCGGAGGAGTTTCTCTTCTTGTAGTGGTGCAAGGCCCATTTCTATTATAACTGGCAAAGAATCATTCTCACCCAAAAACACATGCCTCAAATAATTTGGAAGTAGCTTAAGCTCCAAGGTATTGGCTTTCATCACAGAAGGAAGAAGTTTCTCATTAGATAAAAGCAATTCAATGTACGAAACATCATACCTGTTTGTGATTATAGCTATAGTCTCATCTAAGCATGCCATAGCTTCCTCCATTTCTTTGGACACTTGTATCAACATTCTTGGGCGGCATTTGTTCTTTGAATTTTATGTCCCTAGTGCTCACTAATAGCATCTTCCAATCCATTCTTGCGAGTTACTCAAACATTGCTTTGACAAGAATCATAATGTCAAACTACAAAAAGAAATGCAAGTTCAATAGGGTACCCTCATTGATCAAAAAATATTGAACCGGATCACCTTGCCATCAAACTTATGGTAAGAGTGTCATCAGAACATCAATCTTGATCTAGCAGTTTCGAGAATGGTCGCCACATAAGAATCGGTCGTTAGATAGGAGATGTCTCATCCTCTATTTTAGGGACATAGAAGTCTGCTGGAAAAACCAATTGATTCACCTGCACAAGCACATCTTCCACAACTCTTTTGTGGTATGCATTAAAATGATCAGCAAACTGAATGGTAATATCAGTTTTCGCAAAAAGTTCCAAGATTTTAAAGAAGCATAAATTAAATGGCATGACATTAATCAGATGCTCCTAAATCTAACATTAGCTCTTGTAAACTGGTTGTACCAATGGGGCATGGAATGGTGTCGAACGTACCGATCTTTGCACTTCCGGAGAATTTTTTCTTTATAGAAAGCTGAAACATTTTCCCCCACACTTACTTTCTATTCCCTTTTAAATTCTCGTGTACGTTAATAACTCCTTGAGACATTTTGATAATGAGGTACTTGCTCGATAGAATCCAAAAGTGGTATATTTACCTCGATTTTGCGAAAAGTTTCCAGGATTTTCTGTTCTTGTTCCTCCTTCTTCGATTTTGCAAATCTACTAGGAAAAAGTGGAGAAGTAACATATGAAGGAATGTGAGTTATAGGATTTACCTGAGAAGTCAATGTTTTGTTCATGGTGGATGTGGTGTCATCTCCTTCATCAGTTTGTGATTTTCCTGACAAGACATCTAATTGTTCTCCACTTCACGAAGTTATCGCACTAGCAATCTCGCTTGGATTGATCATTGTTTGAGAAGATAATTCTTCTAAGTCTTGGCCCTCGAATTTGCTCATGCTAGTAGCCAATTGTCCCATTTGATTTGCCAGGTTTTGGATACTTGCCCTAGTTTCCTGCTGGAATTGCATTGTGTTAGTAGCAAGTGCATTAACAATATCTTCGAGAGACATACCTGAGTTTTGCGAAGCTGGTTGCGGTGCTGGATGTGGCATTGGTGGTGGTTGCATTTGAAATGGTTGCTGCATTCTAGGTTGATTGAAACATTGTGGCCGATTTGGTATCACATTTTGGAGTGATTGGTTGATGATTCCAGTAACTGAAATTATGTTGATCTTCCCATCCAGCATTGTAAGTGCTAGAGAAAGGATCATACCATTGCCTCGTTTGTCCTGGAAATCCACCCATGGCATTGGCTTGTTCCATATATTCTTCTTCTAAAGTTGGATACATGTCGATTGGATGCTCCATCGTAGAATATATCCCACATTCATAAGATTTTTGCATATCTCCTACAGCCATGTTTTCCACAAGAGAGGTTAGATCAGAAAGTTGTTGTTCAATGTTCGGAGTGCTTACCTCATTTACTCTCCATGGTACTTGTGGCTCAAATCCGCTACTGAATTGATGGAAGTTTATTGCCATGTTACCTAAACACAAACAATCAGAAAAGAAAAACAAACAAAAATAGGAATTAACAATAAAAACAAAATAACAAATCGATTAGAAAATCAATCCCCGGCAACGGCGCCAAAAACTTGATGCGTACGAAACTAGAAAGTATACTAGTCGCACAAGTAATAAAGTGATGAGTAAGATATCGTTCCCACGAGGATTGATTCTAATTAAAATTGTTATTCGAAAGCAAAAACAGAGTAAATGGGGGGTTTTGTTGATTGATTAACTAAGTGAAATAATAATGCAAACGAAGAATAACAAAACAGAAAGTTAATTCGAATGAAAAATCAATGAGAGAAAGCTGGTTAAGGGATCCTTCTCTACCACAAGATATGATTTGCGAATTAATCGTAGAATTGTCATCCAATTACACCATTGAAATTATCAACCGTAGATAACAACAAGCTCTGTTATCCCAATCTTCCTTACTTTGTTGTTAAATAAAACAGGCTCTTTATTTAATCTCTATCCATTAAACAACCTAGAACAAGCTCTCTAAATTTAATTCAATGGATGCATTACGAAAGAAAGACAGGTTGATCTAAGCAATAAACACACAAGCTTGGATTATTTAACTTAGGTTATATTCTCTAATTGCAATCTCTGATCACAATTTTGCTACTAATGATTAGAAATTCAAGACAATGACGGATCAAGATTTCTAATCTAGCAATAGACAATATCCAGATTATATTCAGTTGGCCACCCAAATACAATCAGCAAGTAATCATAAGCATTAAACATGGGAAAATACAAGTAACTTCAATTAGAGAATTTGATAATAATTTCTTGCACAATCAACTCACAAACACCATATCAAGGGCTTTGAAATCACCCTCAACCAATTCAGATTTAGTTACACATATTTAGACACAATACAAATACAATACAATACATAGCAATTCCAGAAAATGAAAGGGAAATGAAAAACTTAGCAAATCTGATGAAATCTCTTAGGATTTGTAGTTCTTCCTCTTTCCAAGCCTTCAATCTCCTTCAAGAACTCCAAGAAATGAGAGAAATCCAAAGATGCAGCCTCCTCCACGTTCTCTCCTCTTCAAGTTATGAAAATAAAACCCTAAAATGTGTTTAAATACTCTGCTACAGTGACTTGCTACAGTGCCCCGTATTATACATACTACAGTGATTGTGGAATTATATTTCTATACATCTCACACTGTTTTGATTTCAACTTTTGGTACACTGAATGGATTTATAAACCGTAAATTTCTCCAGAAAATAGACTTTGAGTGCTTTCCAACGGTATATAACATGTCATCGGGTTCACTGTATATCAATACAATTAAATCCGAGAAGATCACTGACTAGCAGAGGTGAAAATGAAGGGTTTTACTCCATTTTTGTGCAAGTTGCTCAAAAACTCCTACAAACATCAAAACCACACAAAAACATAAAAATACCAAGGAATATAGCAAAGAAACATGGACGAATTGATATCAAAATGATGCATAAATAGACACCTATCACAAATACATGCAGACTTTATACAAACTTGGAGAAACATTGTACATGTAAGTTGAGATATAGTACACAGTTGTGTATATACATATGTATACACAGTCTTAGAAATATTTTACATATACATATACATACATTATAAAATTTTATACACACACACACACCCACACACACAAAATACTTATCCTATTCAGACTCTCGGATTATCTCTAACATCCAGACAAAAAATTATAACTGTCAGATGCATTCTAATTGCATCCAACGGTTGCTGAACTATTTTTTTTTTGCTTTTTTTTTATATATATCTTTGGTAAAAGAAAAGGCTGACATTGCTCTGGCCACCTATATTAAATGCTAAGATAGATTTTTCAATCCCAAAGTAGTCACTTCTCATTTTCCTTTAATTATCAAAGCTCACTACTATTTTTTCTCTCGTTATTCTAGCAAATTGAAACCTTAGCACTCCCAGGTCAATAGAAACCTCTATGTGAGAGGGAACAAATCAAATTCCAATAAAACAGATAGGTTTGTTGTTCCAACTATTTACAGAAGAGATTTAAAAAGAAAGGAATTAAAAGGTGCTAGCCAATGGGCATCTCTATGATAACAAAGAAATATTAGATGGCAAAGAATGAAGATGGTGTAAAAATAACCATCTGCTGGAGGCAGTAGAGGGCTGAAGCTTGAAATCATAAGAGGCAATACATGAGAGAGAAAGAAGACAATAAACAATTATCATTGGTTAGCGAAAAAATGATAAATTAAACAAAATTAAATACTCTCAGGTCCCACCAACTTTTCACTTAAAAAGAATGAAATAAAATAAAAATCATTGGATGCAATTAGAATGCATCTAACGATTAAAATTTTTAGTCCGGATATATATTACTTATGTGTGTGTGTGTGTGTGTGTGTGTGTGTAGATGTTATATATACTTGAAGAAACATTTACATATATATAGACATACATTATACAATTATGAATATACATCTACCCTTTTAAAGGAAAAGAGAAGTCTTTCTTCACCATTAATCTTTTCTTGCAGGCAATAAATATCTTGCCACTTTTGCTCTTTTACAAAGTTGAACCTTATTTTGTGACCTTGAATATTTGATTCCAAACCCGAAGCATCAACTATTAGTGGATATAACATGTTCAGGGATCGAGATCCAAGAATGACTCCTTGAGTTAGATTTTTGACCAAAATGAAAGGACTTTTAAGACATATTTCTTGAGAGCAAAACATTGCTCCATTTAATTTACAATCAACTAAGAGCTTGTTTCCATCGATTGCACTTAAAATCCAGGATGTTTTTTGAAAGTATTTAGAAGGGACTTGTCTTTCGGAATTACAATTGAGATTAGTACCAGAATCAATAAGTGCTATAGATTGGAAACTGTAATCTTCATGAACTTGAATGGTTACAATAGTTTGCCATTTTTGAGTTATAGTTTCTTCAATAGGCTTTTTCTTATTAAGAGATCCAATTATTCCCTTTGTTGTTGTATTTGACCTGTCAAGTCTTCCATTATTAAAGAGCTTCCTTCATCAATATAAGGAATTTTAGGATTTTCTTTCCTTTCACCATGATTAACCCTTTCATTTAAGGATTTAGCAGCTACTAGCTCTTGCTTCACAATATTTATCTCATATTTAAGATCATGAGTAGAAGGTTCTATTGTTTGTTCTTTTTGCATTCGCTCAAGGATTTCAGAAAAAAATTTAGAAGAAGAGGCTAATGTAATGGGTTTTTGGATTGTTTCTTCCTTTTGTTTTTTCTTTTGTTTTTTTTTTTTTTTTGAGTGAAGTATTTTTCAAGAATCTCTTTTAGTTTTTGGGTCAGTGATTTGGTGTATTAAATCTAAGATGGAATTTTCATCTTTTGTAAGGACATTAATTAAGTATTCATTTGTCTCTTGAAATGACCACATACAGTATTCACCTGGACAATTATTTTTGCATCCTTGTTCTTCTTCAGAATCAGATATTTTTGAAACTATGGTTGATTCATTTCTAAATTCACAGGAGCTAGAATTTAGCTATTCTGAGTCACTATTAGAAGAATCAATGAGAATAGTCATTAGTCTTTTTGAACCCTCATCAGCAATTAGAAAAATTTTCTGTTTTGTTCTATAGTTGGATGTATAATGCCCCTTTTTGTGACATTTAAAACAAATAGGCTATTTATTTGCCTTAAAATTTTTTCTCTTAGGTGTATTGTCTTGGAATTTTGAAAATTTTCAAATCTATTATTATTTTTTCTTTTATAAGTCTTATATGACTTCTATGGTCTATATGCCGTGGACTTATTTTTTGTGGGGCCTGTATTATTAATGATATTTGTATTATTGCCATATTGTGCATAGAAGTCTGCTATGCGTTTAGCCTTTTTGGCTTTTCCCATTATAATTGTTTTTGAATTTTTGCCCAGTTGCAAATTTCCAAGCCTACTTGGACTATTTCAGAGGCTAATTCTCGATAAGTATTAAAAGAATAGAGAATTTTTCCTTCATGGCATTCTCTAAGCTTTATTTTTAACCTTTCTTCTACAATTTAGGAATTCCATCAACAATTTTTTCTTTGCAATAATTAGAATTGGAATCATCATGGTGCATGACTCCAGTATAAAAAGTGTCTTTACCATTTGAAGTCAGACATTGTGGGCCATCTCAAATTGTTTAATTAGTCATATCCAATACCAAAATGAAGATTAATATCTCCAAAAAATTGTTTTAAAATTAAATAGGTGAGTGTATTTACTGCATCTTCCTCAATTAAAGGTTTTTGTTCTATTTGTCGAAACTCATTTTGGACAGTTGTATATAAAGTGTTTGCTGTAGATAATATTTCATTTTTGGCTTGTGTAGTAAGAACTTTGTTCCACCATCCTCATAATTGTCCCACAGAACCAGAGACAATGATGTCAGTAATCTTTTTATCAGTATTATCCTTCAACTTTCATGCTTGAGAAAACATGAACATGTGCTTGAGAAGGATAAGAAATTGATATTTTGTAAGACCATCAAGGATCTATTCAATAGCAGAACTTCCTTCAAATACAACACCAAAATAATTTGTGTCATTGAATTGCATATTGACGGGAGATGGTCTATTGTAATAGGGCTTTTTGGGTTTTCTTCATCGTAACCTATTAATAACAGGAGTCGGAGTTTCTGTGATCATATTTTGATCATCAACTTCTCTAAGCATATTTATCCGAGGAGTATTTTCCTTTTGGATGTTTTTTCCTTTATCGACAATAGATAATTTTTCTAATCTGGTCATTAATTCTGTCAACATATATGTTTGTTTATTGAAACTAAACTCTCCCTTTTGTATTTCAGGAGGAGGATGGAACAGAACATGTAGAATTTCTACGGAGGACGTTTGTGGAACCAAGATATTTTCTTTTATTTCAAGTTGTTGGGCTCGCCGATTGTGTAAAAGATTTTATATTCGATCAACTTGTTTTCCAACGATTAAACATACATATTTGTATAATTGTTTTGTTCAATTACATGATTAATTGTTTCAATAGTGACTGGTTTGTTTTCATCCTTGGCAGTTCCTTTTAGTGGTATTGCTTTATAACTTTCAACTGTCACATTAGGAGGATGGGTAGATGAGATTATTTTCCCATTAGCGACCTTGCATTTATTTTTTGTATCTATTGTGTTTAGAGTATTTTATGAAAATTTGGGATATTTCTTTTTAGTAATTCTAAAGGTTTCTTTTAAAAACCAAAAGAAATCAAGATGTACCTTGGTTTGTTGCATGTATTCAACTGATAGGTGTCTATTTATATATCATTTTTATATTAATTCGTCCATGTTTCTTTGCTATATTCCTTGGTATTTTTATGTTTTTGTGTGGTTTTGATATTTGTAGGAGTTTTAGAGCAACTTGCACAAAATGGAGTAAAACCCTTCATTTTCACCTCTGCTAGTCAACCATCTTCTCGGATTTAATTGTATTGATATACAATGAATCTGATGACATGTTATATACCGTTGGAAAGCTCTCGAAGTCTATTTTCTAGAGAAATTTACGGTTCATGAATCCATTCAGTGTACCGAAAGTTATAATCAAAACAGTGTGAGAAGTGTAAAAATGTAATTCCACAAATCACTGTAGCATGTATAATACGGGACACTGTAGCAGGTTACTGTAGTAGAGTATATAGACACATTTTAGGGTTTTATTTTCATAACTTGAAGAGGAGAGAACGTGGTAGAGGCTGAGCTCTGGAATTCTTTCATCTCTTGGAGTTCTTGAAGGAGAAAGGAAGCTTGGAAAGAGGAAGAACTACAATCCAAAGAGAATTACATCAAATTTGCTAAGTTTTTCCCTTCCCTTTCATTTTCTGGAATGTCTCCATGTTGTATTGTATTTACCACGTTCTTAAACATGTGTAACTGAATCTGAATTGGTTGAGGGTGATTTCAAAGCCCCTGATATGGTTTTTGTGAGTTGATTGTGCAAGAAGTTGTTATCCAATTCTCTAATTGAAGTTGCTTGTATTTTCCCATATCCAATGCTTATGATTGCTTGCTGATTGTATTTGGAATGGCCAACTGAATATAATCTGGTTGTTGTCTATTGTTAGAGTAGAAATCTTGATCCGTAATTGTCTTGAATTTCTAATCCTTAGTAGCAAAATTTTGATCAAAGATTGCAATTAGAGAATACAACTTAAGTTAAATAATTCGAGCTTGTGTATTTATTGCTTAGATCAACCTATCTTTCTTATCGTAATGCATCTATTGAATTAAATTTAGAGAGCTAGTTCTAGGTTGTTTAATGGATAGAGATTAAATAAAGAGCCTTTTTTATTTAACAACAAAGTAAGGAAAGATTGGGATAACAGAGCTTGTTGTTATCTACGGTTGATAATTTCAATGGTGTAATTGGATGACAATTCTATGATTAATTCGCAAATCCATATCTTGTGGCAGAGAATGATCCCTTAACCAGATTTCCGTCAGTGATTAATTCTCACTTCAATTAAGTTAGCATTGTGTTATTCTTTACTTGCATTAATATTTCATCTAGTTAATCAATCAACAAAAACCCCCCGTTTATTCTATTTTTGCTGTAAAATAACAAATTCAATTAGAATCAATCCTCGTGGGAACGATATCTTACTTATCACTTTATTACTTGTGCGACTAGTATACTTACTAGTTTCGAACGCATCATCAACATATAAAGAGTGATATTGACTCTTTTCCTTTTCTGAAAAGATGGATAGAAACCATTCTCTATCCTTAGCATTTTTTTTAAGAATAAAAATGTTCTTTCATGAGTTCTTTACCTAAAGCAAACCTTTAGCTTTTATCATATAGATACTTGGACCATTTATGTCCATGTCAAAGAAAGTTGGACTATTTGGTCTATTAGACCTTGTCTCTAATGGAATCTTAGTGGGAGGAACTTCTATTTTGTAAATAGGTTTATTGGCTTGCATAGACCTTGAACTTTCTAGTGTTCCCCAGATACTATGTCTTGGTAGGAAAGATTTGACAAAGGAAGATTCAAATTTAGAGTCTAAATCTCTGATATTTAATCACAAACTTCTGGAATATTTGAATCTTATCTGAACCTCTCCATCAAATGTTTTAGTGATAGCCTGCGGTTGTATGGATCTAGGAATTTGCCTAGGAAATTGATTTTCTAATTTCCATGCAGGAGAAAGATCAATATCTTTCCAGTAAATTTTGTCAGGGATTGAAAGTTCAGATTTTAAGACATTTGTATGGAATAGAGTAGTTTCACCTTGTTCTTAAACAAAGATTCCAAATGAATTTTAGGACAACAGTAGGCATGGTGTTGCAAAATACTTTATAAATCAAAACCATGTTGCAAGATCCAAGTTTCATATCAAAACCATTTGTCTTGATATTAAGGGTAAGAGCATCCAAAGGATTTTGTTCTTTTAAGAGGATAGTGAAGTTTGGAAAACAATCAAAATAGATTGGACCTTCACAAGGAGAAGAAGTAACACAACACAAAAGAGAGTAAGAGAAAGCGTTATGTCTCTTATCTCCTAGACATAACAAAAATAAGGTTACTAGGCCTTCTCTAGTTAGTGGTTTGACAGCCACTTGAACTTGCCCTAAATGAAGAAAATCATACTTCCCTTTTGTTTCTTGGATAAATTTATCTGATAATAATCGAAAAGTTATCAAATCTTGAGTCACTTGAAGTCATTCTTCCATAACATGCATAAAATATGATGGTAGTTGGAATATTTTTCCAAAAGGCATTTTTTTCTTTTTCATAGATCTCGTAAGGAGATCTTTTTAGGAGATCCTAATTTTCGAGATATTCTTCAATATTGGCAAGAGATCTAAGATCAGTGGTTAAATGTTTGTGTTGATTATTAGAACTAGAGCTATCTACCTGAGATTGATAAGATTTATGTTTAGGAACTGGAGAACCAAAATGAAATGAAAAAGATTTCTTTAAACTCTTCATGTTTAAAGATTTTAATGCAAATAAGATTTTAAAAGAAATATGCTCAAGATGGATCAGAGAGCGATTTACGGTCTTACTACCTCACTTTGGTTTTTACCGCCTATGCCCCAAAGTGCAGAAAGCCTTGTTCAAATAAAATCTTAAATTTGCTTAAATACTCAAAACGGAGAAGCTAAAGGCAACCTTTTACTTAATAGATAGAAGAGTAAACTTCTAGTTCACATAAAGCTTGAGAAAAATCATGCAACGTTTGTTCATAAGTTAAAATAGTTATAATAGGAGCTTCGACTGAATTTAAGAAAGCAAGTTGTCTTTTAATATCTGCAATTTGAGATCGTAGATGAAGAATTTGACTTCTCAAATTTGACTTTCTTTGAATTCGACCAACCATTCATAAACAAAATTTAACTAACCAGAGTCTTACCAAAAGATGGCTTTGATGCCATATATACTAGTAGTTATAAGAGAATAATAGTTAAAAGAAACAAATAAATATTTTTCTAACAAGTTAAACAAGAAGTAAAGAAAAACAAAGAAAGAGATTTACATAAAATATGGAAAATGAAATTTGGAAAATTGAAAGCAAGCTTTGGAAATTCTATTGCTAGGAGAGAGTACTCAAGCCAAGTAATATTACAAAGTTTTCAAGATATCCTATACAAAAGCACACAAAAAACTTAAATACAAGAAAAGTGGAAAATTAAAGTAAATGAACAGTAGGATGTAGTGCGTGAATAGTCAAAAGTATAATTATTACACAATTTTTACAAGATACTCACCTATGCTACTATTCCTTTCACCTAGAAAAACAACTTTCAAAGTGTGGGTGAGAGAGTCAAGGAATTTTTTCTTAGATGTCATTTGGATCTTGTGCCATGTCGCCACCATATGGGTGAAAAGATCCAGTATCTGATGCTTGATCTTCTGCAAGTTCGCCAAAATCAACATTAATTTTGCCCTCTAATTCATATTTTGACAAGTGTTTGCATTTGGTCAGGAGCTAAGATATTTCCTCATCAATATGCATCTTATCCTCTTCGATTTTGTCCTTAAGAGCTAGTTTACTTATCAAAAGTTGGATTGATCTGAAAGATGGGCCAATTAACTTGTCGGCATTATATTTGAGCCACTATCCAAGAAAGGGATGCCTGCCCAAAAAAGGAAGCTGGATATTTCCAAGATTTTTAAGGATCAAAGAATATTCCTATTTCATAATCTACGGTATTTGATAACAGGCAACGAACATGAGAAAAGCTTTGCCTTCCGAATCAATTCTATGTTGATTGACTTTGACAAATTTGTCAAATGATTTTTTTTAACTTTTGTGGGAAAAATTTTATCGAAAATTTCCCATCGGAAAAACCAAATTCTAAACCAATTTGGAAAGTCAAGCATAGTGTTATCAGGATTTTGAAATTGAAAAAACCATGAGCTAGTTTTTCATTTTGATAATGCACAAATAAATCTCTTGCTTGAACATATAGTCAGAGAAATTATATGCTTTAGGAAAGATAGATTTATCTTTCAAATATCTTTGTTTTGCATCAATTGACAAACTCTAACAATAATTAGAAACATAATTTAAACTTCCTAAAAACCTCTGAAGATGTTGTTTGTAGACGTTATATATACTTGTAGAAACATGTACATTATACAATTATGTATATACATTTATGGTAGACAATATACATACCTATACATAGTGATACATTATACAATTTGGTTTTCTTGATCTTTATTCGATTGATGAATCAACTATCTATTTGGTTAATCTTATTGCATTTGCTTATTGAGAAGTCATTGAATAGTTTAATTGGTATATTTGTTGTTGCTTCTCTTATCTTTTTGAGAGATTACCTTAATTTCATTGATGTTAATTAGATATCAGTACCTCATTTTTTTATTATATAAAAGATTAACTAATTAGTATCCCAACTAAATTCTATAGAGGTTAAAAATGATTTCACGTGAGAAAAACATATTGTTAATTACATATATGTAAACCTTAAAAAAATTTGCAGTGTAGAGATATATTAGACAAATTGTGTGTGTGCATGTGTGTGTGTGTGTATTTCATATACATAGAAATATATTATGCAAGTATGTGTATACATATATGTACACACGTTATACATACTTATAGAAACATTTTATATATCTGTAGAGATGTATTATAAAATTGTGTCTATACATATATATAAACAATTGCAATAACATTTTACATATGCATAGCCATATATTATACAATTATGTGTATACATATATGTACACGCGTTATATATATTTGTAGAAAAATTTTACATATACACAATTGTACATTATACAATTATGCACACACACACACACACACACACACACACACACACACATACATACATACTTGTAGCAACATTTTATATATACATAGATATACATTATACGATTATGTATGTGTATCTCTCTCTCTCTACACACATACACACACATATATATCATCATTCATACTTGCAAAAACATTTTACATATACAGAGATACACATTATATAGTTATGTATATGCATATAAGTAGACATTATACATGCTTGTAGAAGCATTTTATATACATGTATAGGTATCTTATACGATTATGTTTGTGTGTGTGTGTGTGTAGAGAGAGAGAGAGAGAGAGAGAGAGAGAGAGAGAGAGACACACACACACACATATATATATACACTCACATATATACATACACACTTCTAGAAACATTAAATTATTAAGTAAAATAAGTTAATTCCTCCCATTCCTTCCAAATGAAGACAATATGGCATTAAATTATAATCTATAAAAAAATTTATTTAAAATCTAATAATCATTATGCTCTACACTTTTTGATGGATGCCTTGTGTGAGTACAACTTTTATTAGATTTATCCTTTGTGACATCCAAACATTTTATTGAGGTCAAAAATTTTATTTATGTAATATGTTTTTGTAAATGTTAAGTTATTTTGTAAAAATCTCTATTTTTTTTTACATTTATTCTACAAGAAAAAGATATAACATTTGTTTAGAGAATTTAAAGAATTAATTATGACTAGTGATTATTTTAATGTCATATTGTCTTAACTTATAAGGAATTAACTTATTTACCAAATTTATAAATTTTAATAGAACTTTTCAGTTTCGCCCCTGGGATTATAGGAATGCATCGTTGGACTCTAATGTTTGTAGGGGTTCAGCGAATCCTATTGGGCTTTCTAGAAATAGGCCCTTAATGTAAGTGGGTTGCAGTGGTGCATTCCTTTGTTTAGAAGGTGTAAATTGTTATCTATTCGAATACATGGAGCTTTGATGATATAGAGTTTCAAGTTCCAAGACATGTTGTTGTGGCCCGCACCCCTAATACTTCTTTGTCTATTTCGTTAGCCCATATTTTGGTAACAAATAGTTCCTACAAGAAAGCCAGCCATAAATAAATAATACATTTTGTAAATGCATATGAAAGAGAAGATGAGAGAACTTGAGAAAATTGCACAACATGTAGAGAAAGAACCAAATTAACCTAATAATATGAGTAGGATGATGACCGAGACATTCGAGCTTGATAGTCCTAAGAAAGAAACGTCCAAAGGAAGAAAGATTCGATAAAATATGGCCAACTTCCTCTTGCAAGCTATTTTTATTATAAAGATTTGGAAGATACAAACTTAAGATAGTGACGATAAGCTGTCTATTAATTAAACAATAAAGAAGTGTCTCCACTTCATCAATACTAATGAGAAAAGGTCCCTAGTTTATCAATACTAATTAAATAAAGTTCTAGATCCCCCCATATGTAGACAGTAATGATAAGTTGTTAAGTAGTAAAGAAGTGTCCTCACTTTATCAATACTAGTCAAAAAAGGTCCCTACTTTATTAATACTAATCGGATAAAGTTCTAGACCCCTTATATGCAATAATAGTTCCCATTAACCTACTTTTTCCCCTTTAAAAATTCAATTATTGGTAACTTGCTATGAACAAAAAGAACAACTTCAAAACAAGATCAAAAGCACATTCTAACTAAGGTACATAATTCTGTTAAACCTGCATCATTATATATCTCAACAATCCTTAAGACTAGTAGTTCACTGATGAATACTTAAATATGTATGCTTAATAAGAGCTTAATTCATCATATTGCATTAATAGTATCATTAAATTCCTGAACTTAAGCATATTTATAGTCTTTGCATATTTTAAATTAGCTTTATCCTAATTTAAGTTTTTGTTATAGATTCAGTAAAATGGACATAACTTTCTATTTATAGATCAGAATGATGCAAATCTTGATTTGTTGAAAAATTGATTAAATTATCTACAAGATCATATTTCACAAGCATCATCAAATTCGGGCTCTTAGTGGACTAAAAATGGGCTTGAAGCGAACCCATATGCAGTTTTGACCCAGCCTGACCATGCCTCCGTATTTTGACCATATCTCTTGATATATGTATCCAAATCATATGAATCAATATATTCTAGAAAGCTGAGAGAAATATCTACAGGTTTCATGGAGACATGTGACATGTGATTAAAATTCTAAATAATTTGATGCTGAAATCGGTGGTCAAAGTCGGTGCGCATGATGATCCGGATTGTCAACAAGATATTTTACAATTATTCCTTTGTGATTTGATAAGTTTGCCCCTGAATGTATCTATAAATAAAGATGCATTGTGACCCATTAGGGCATCTTGGCTTTGGCTGGGATCTCTTATTATTATTTTTTTCCTCTCTTGTGTTTTGTTCGCTTAATGTTATTAATAAATCTTCTTTTTCTTGCAATTTGTTTTCTTTCTTTCATAATGTCTTGCTAAATTCTATCTTGCTAAAGTGAAATGGTGAAACCTTTGATATGAGAATAAAGAATTTCTAACCCTTTGATATGTGCTTAATAACCATAATCTTTTGTTATTTATTATATATGTTTTATATTTATTTTCTTAATTAATCTTGACACCACTCATAAATTGGAGGTTTTGACCCATTGTAAACAATCCTTGACACATCAAATACTTGAATTCTTTCTAGATGTCATATAGTTCTTCCTTACTGACATAATTCTAGTTGAGAATCTTAATTTATTGTAGATGTATGGCGATTGGCATATTGGATACTTGAACCATTGACAAGAAGTGGTATAAATATTGGTAATGAAACAAATATAATTAATATAAAATGGGCTTAAATGACATACCTTCTAATTTGGAATCTCCCCGATATATGGATTCCAATTAAGTTATAATTGGGTTATTTATATTTATTTGATATATCAAGGGCAGATCCCCTAACCTTAGTTTTCATCATTATAGTGTTAATTCATTTTTATTTGTGTATTTTAAGTATTCTTGTTTATTGCTTATGAACTTTTTCTTTCATTTGCTATGGTAGGTTTTACTTCATATTTCTATAAATGGTTTTACCACCTTTTGTTTTTATTTTACATCTGAATTGTCGGTAGTACCACCTCCTATCTTTATTTATATTTGTTGATATTATCTTGTCATTTCTTTGAACTAGTCATATCTTATTTCTCGTTTTATAGTTTGTATCGCTAAATCCCCTTCCTCATGGATCGACCTTAATTTTATCAGGTTTATTACTTTGATACTCCTATACTTGGGAGATAATCCTTTTTTGGATGTGTCATTTGCAGTTTTAAGGTTTCTAGCCTCTATACCTTTGCAAACAAAATTTGAGACCACTTTACTAACATAATTATAATCATGTTGCCAACTTCACCATGAGAGCTCTTTTTATTATAAAGATTTAGAAGAGTCCAAACTTAAGATAGTGATGATAAGTTGTCTATTAATTTAACTTAATTAAGATAACGTCATCAATAATATTGTTTTACACAAAAGTATGGGTATAGGGATGGCAATTTGATCCATCGGATCCAGGGCCCCGGTATGCCCCGCAAAAATGGTGCGGGGGCGGGTTTGGGTCCTGGTCTTGGTCCAACCCCTTGAACCCGTTGCCCCGCCCTGCCTCGCATTGCAAGATTTAGGGGTGTATTTATAAAGTTTTAAAAGTTTGCAAGGTTTAGGGGTGTATTTATAAAGTTTTAAAAGTTTAAGACTATTTGTTATTTTTTAGGTTACATTTTTTAAACTTTTCATATATGTGAATTTTTGATAATTTTATAAACAATACAAATACTTTGACAAAAGTCATATTTTAATTAATAATTATGAATCTTTTAGTATATTAACATCAATTTAGTCATGTTATAATGACAAAATAAAATATTTATATTTTACAGTAATTAAATTTGTGTAATATATACAATCTTAATAAAGATTATTAAGTATTAATTAAATTATTGTAATATTAAAAAGATCATTTCCGAAATGTATAACTTTAATATAATCAATATATTATTTTCTAAATATGTAAATAGAAATATGAAAAGAACAATCTTATAACCTTAAATATATGATTTATCGTAATTTAAATTAATTAATTAAATTATTAATGTTTCATATATATGTAATGTTAATTAATTGATATATGTCAATCATATTATTATTATTATTAGATTGAAATTAAATCAACATGCTATTAAAAAATTATTTAATTGTATTATCAATTATTTGAGAAATTATCAATTAACTAGTTTATATGCCATAATATACTTTTAACTTTATTTCTAATAGAGTATGTAACATTATTACTAATAAAATCAAATGATTAATTAGTGGTCACTATTTTTTTAGATGATATAACTAATTTGTACAATTACCATTTAGCTTGCATAATGCCAATAAAAATAAAAACTTACTTAAACTTTATGGGTAATGGATTTTTTTATATAATATTAAATTAACTTTTATTCTTTTAAGTTTAAGTACAATCACCATTTAGCTTGTACAATGCAAATATAAATGAAAATTTATACAAAATTTTTTTTTTATCTTACATAAATTAACTTTTTTTATTACTTTAATGATTGTCAAATAAATAGATTTGTTATGAAATTTTTTGGGATGCATATCATGTTTTTATGTATTTTATTTTAGATTAGGAATAAATTATATTTATGTTATTTTAAAAATTTATAGATGTATGCTCTTTTTCTTAATGAAGTAGATTGAATATAATATTTTTATAAATTTTAAATAATGATTATAAATATATTTATATTTTAGATAAAATAATTTAATAAAATTTAAATTAGATTGAGCACGGCCGAGTCTGGGTCTTCTCTTTAAACTTTTACCCCGCCCCGCCCTGCCCCACCCCATTTCGGGGCAACGGGGTGGGACGAGACTGGAAAAAATTTAGTGGGGCAGGGATGGGTACTTGCCACCTAGAACCCTCCCTGCCCTATTGCCAGCCCTCTACGGGTAAATATATCAAGTTGTCATCTCAATACTTTAAGTAAACAAAATATAAAGGTGGGTAGGGGTGTCATGCGACTTAAACTCTTGAAGAAGTGAGAAATCTCAAGTACAGGATGCTCGATTCGAAGAGTAACATTTGAATAGCACACTTATTTCATTATTAATGTTGCTATAAAAGTGGGCACATATAAAGTTTGAAGCCTTTCGTGGAAAAAAGTTACTTGGGTTGCACAGTTAAAAGTTTTTATGGTACTGTGAAGTTGAAGCAATATATGCATTAATACACTTATCAAATCTATATGTAGATTTTAAAATAAAAGACAAAATAAATAACGGTGCCATAGGTGATCCTTTTTTCAGCAATTTCCCCCACAAAATAAATGGTTCTATAGATCTCTGAAAGAGCACAAACAAACATTAATAACAATTCAGACTCGACTTTCCTTGGCAAGCTTTTCTTTTGTAAATAAACATTAAGAAATAAGAATTTCATCAACCTAAACATGAAAAATCTGAGCGCATAGAAATTCTAAAACCAAAAACAAAAGACAATAGAGGATAGGCTGTCTATAAATTAATACTAAAGAAGTATGGCCACCTCATCAATACTAGCACATTAAATTTTTTATCAACTTAATGATGAGGAATTTGAGCAAAGAAGTAACAAATTAGGAAAACAAAAATAGAAGAAGAAAGGAAGTTGTGTAATTTGAGAGTATAACACAGAGAATAGTGGATTTTAAGCTTCATCAAAAGGGCACAAGCATGGGATCTCAATGAAGCCAAGCACCAAGTCCCAACCCCTTAACAAACTAGGCTACCCCTTGAGGGTACTAATTAGATACATTATCATTTATAAGATTACGAACTCAGATCAACATATTAAGACTTTAATACATTCCATCCTTACCGAAAAGGGGATGTCGTGGGTTAGAGTAGAAGAATTATGATATTTTTGTTAACGTTTCTCTTGATTTTTCCCCTTCCCTTATCTTCATTTCCTAGAAATGAGTTAAAAATTGTCAACAGAAAGAAACCACGATCACATAATAAACATTTTATGAACTAGAATTGATAAATACAACACAAATATCCTATACATAAGAATAGTAAAACGAATAATCATATATTAATCGAAATTACAAATTGTAATAAAGAAAATTGGACAAGAAATAAGGTATCATTGACCAAAATAACACAACTTCAATGAAGAGGTAAGAAAAGAAAACAAACAATTATAAATAAGATTGTAAAGTTGGAGAACACAAAAGCTATATGTGAGATATCCAACTACATAAGAAAGCATAGGAAAACAATCAGATATGACCTAAAATTACCTAAAAGTTTTATGTGAAGCACTAAATGATTACCTTCATCATCTCCTTTATCCCTAACTCTTACATCTCTTTCGTCCTTATCTTGTATATTGTCTATAAAAAATCATAAAAGGAAAACAAAAGAAAGCATAGAAAAAAAAAATCAGTTATGAATTGAAACTGAAAACTATAATAGCTAAGGAAAAATTCAAGATTGAATATCAATCATTTCCAAATCACCAAATTTATTGCTTAAATTCTTCTACCTTTCTTGCTTCCTTCAGGTTTATTTCATAAAAAAAGAGCTAAAACAATCAACATAATGGAACCATGATCACATAATTCACAATTTATGAACTGAAATTGATAAATACATCACAAATATCCCATACGTAAGAAGGCATGGTAAAATGAACAATGGTAGATGAATCAAAATTGAAAACTATAATAGAGAAAATCAACAGCTGGAAAATTCAAAATGAATCAGTGTATCATTGATCAAAGTCACTACATTACCTATTGTTGTTTCATGGCAAGGTAAGGCATTCAAAAATGTGTCATAGTCCTCATCCTCTATAAAAGAGCAGAAAAATAAAACAAACAATTAATGAACTAAAATGTTTATGAACTAAAATTGATAAAAACAACCAAAATATCCCACACAAAAGAAAGTATAGTAACATGAAGTTTCACATATGAACTGGAATTGAAAACTATAATAAAAAAAGTTCAATATGAAATAATGTATCGTCAATCAAACTAACTACGTTACCTACTACTATTGAAGGAGCAAAAGAATTATTTCCATATCCTTCAATGAAAAGGCAGAAAAAGAAAACAAACAATCATATGATTTGAAATTGAAAACTGAAGAGCTAGAAAACCCAAAAGTTTACATGTGAAGCAGTTGATAAAAAAGCAGAACAGATTGATCAAATTCCTCCATTACTTCTTATTGTTTTATGACGAGGTGAGGCATTCAAAAATGTGTCATAGTGCCTATCCTCTGTAAAAAAAAAAAGTAGATAGAGAAAATAAACAATTACATGAACTGAAAGGTCTATGAACTAAAATTGATAAATACAACACAAATATCCTATACAAAAGAAAGTATAGTAAAATGAGATATCATATATAAAAAAATTGAGAATTAAGGAGTAGAAAACTCAAAAGGTTGTATATGAAGCACTGGATGAAAAAATAGAAAAGGAAAAGAAATAGTTTGTGAAATAAAATTGATAAACAGTGCACGATGTACAACTACATAAGAAGGCATCAGATATGAATGAAATTGCAAACTGTAAGAGCTGTAGCGTTGTGCTGGTTCATAAACTAAAGATGGACTATTGGCAGTAACAGGGTGCTCAGCTTCTATACAAAAAAAAAAAGTTAGTATATGAACCGAAATTGAAAGTTGAAGAGCTAGAAAACAACCATCTTCTATAAAAAGCATGGTTTATGAACTAAAATTGATAAATACTACACAAATATCCCATACAAAAGAGATTCTCATAAAATGAACAATCACATATGAACTGGAGTTGAAAACAATAATAGAGAAAATTTGATATGAAATAATGTATCATTGATCAAAATAACTATATTACCTGCTGCTCTAGAAATAGTAAAAGAAATATTTTCATCACTTTCAATGGAAAGGCAAAAAAAGAAAACAAAAAATCACATGAATTGAAATTGAAAACTAAAGAGCTAGAAGACATGAAAGGTTATATATGAAGCACTAGATAAAAAAGCAGAAAAGAAAATAAATAGTTTATGAAATAAAATTGATAAATAATGCACAATATATAACTACATTAGAAACCATAGGTAAACAACAAATATGATTAAAATTGCAAACTATAAGAGTTGCAAAAATCAAAATGAATTAATGTAATATTGACCAAAATCACTACCATTCCACGTCTTGGTTCAAAAGAAGAAGATGGACTAATGGCAGCAACACTTTACTCAGCTTCTATAGAAAAGGAAAAAAGAAGAAAAAAAATTAGTAAATGAACCAAATTTGAAATATTCTTGTTTTCAATAAGAATAAGGAAATCAATTCTTACCTCCCGATAACAAATTGTCGTATCTAGACTCCCATGATTTTGAAAACTTTTATGTTTCCTACACTCTACCCAGCTTCTTGTCCTTATAGGATTATGCATTGTTTTTAACTGGCCAACATCAACCTCTAAGAACAAGGATCTAACAATCTTCTTATGCTCATGCCCAAACGATTGCGAGCACTACACAGGAGTATGGTGAGCAACCAAGTTATAACAAATCAAAATTGTTTTGCTACAAGAAACTCTTAACTGAGTTTGAAAAAACTTGGGTAAGTTCTACAGCTTGTGATACAATGTCCACATAGTCTACGAGAAGAAAAATAATAGAAAACTAAAGACAAAAAAATTAAAAATAAAACCAATAAGAGAAATAAAATATAAATAGAATTGTTACTTACATCTTTCTATTTTGGCTTACGTGCTACTTCAAAATCCAAACATTCCTTCCAAGTCTATTTCTTGATGCTTTGGCGGTGATTTTCAACCCTTTCACCATCAAGGGGACCTCCATGGGAAGTGTGTACTCATTTACAGTCAAAAAATGTTTGGTGAATGTTGGAATAAGCTCAATGAGGAACAACTACAAAAATGAAAATAAAAAATAAGTTAGTGCTCTACTGTAGATAGTAGTCGTAAAAATTTGCCATATAAATAATTGTAACTTTAAATTAATACTTATAGTGAGAAAGTTGGAACAACTAGCAAATACTCCAACATCATTATCCTATTTCAATGAATAATGGAGATTTGCCAACATTACAGATCCCTAAGAGTAGTTGTCTACCTCATCCCAATCTTCAAGAAATTTTACTTATCCAATATTAACTGTACCATTTTTTTGCTGGTAGAACTACAAAGCCAATAAGATACAATAAATGGGCTTGAACATAATACTTGAATTCAACACTATTCTCCTATAGATTGGGAGGTACATTCATGAATTTTGATCTTAAAACTTTCAAGCTTTACGAACATAGAACCCTAGCAAATATTTGTACCAAAAAACTGTTCACTTTATTTAGGCATTGGTTGTATCCTCGTAATAGGTTTTCCATTCACTGGCAAACCAGTAATATAGAAGACGTCCTCCAACCCAATATAGATGCCCTATAGATAATTTATATAAAGACATTATGTCAATTATGTCTGGCTTCAGCCATAGAGATAAGTTTCGATATATGGACAATACGAAGATCAAGATTTAAGAAAGTTTGAGAGACATGTTTTTCACCTTAGGCCTCACTCTTTTGTGAAGTTTCCATGTTAATAAAATACTGAAATTGTACTAAATCTTCACTTGTTAAAGAAGAAAAAAATCAATTTGGTTTTCGACTATATATAAGAATCATCTTAAAATAACAATGTAAACTTACCACTACTACCATGATTAGATTAGAAATTAGGAACGCTTCAATCTGTCACTTCAAATAAGTCCTACAAACATAGCCATCGCTATGCTTTAACTGGAATTTATATGCAACCCAAAACTAAAAAGAGGAAGAAGATACAAATATCTATATCCAAAGTCTCAGTCCAAGTTTGCAGCTTTGAGAGAAAAAGCAAAATCCATTACTATATTTCTCTGTATTTTTTATCATCTATTTGTCTTTACATTTTTAGTTCTTGGACAAAAAGAAGCCAAATTGATGTATCATTTACCAAAACAAATTATAGGTTCTTGCAAGTCAAAGCGTGATCCTTGCATTAGCAACCTAGAAGCCTATCTATATTATCTCACTTCAAATCTAGCAAAATTATTCAATCTAAGAGATCATTAAATAGCACACATAAATGAGTAACAACGACACAATTAAACACCTACTCTAAAACCCAATTTTAACATCACTTATACTACTATACACTGTATAAGTATTTATACACAAAATTTAACAGAAAGAAAAAAATAAAAACTCAAAAGATAGATTAAGATATGAGTACCTTTTGCAAAAATGTGGATGGATATAGGATCGGCAAGAGCCGAAAAGTAGAACGAGCCATGAATGACTGGAGAAAGAGAGAGAGCTGTGAGAACTCCTAACTTAGGTTAGCAAAACTGTGAATGATCGAAAAGAGAGAGAGAAAGAGAGCTGAGAAGGGGAAAGGAACTCGTAACTTTGGTTAGGAAATAGTTTGGATTGATTAGGGGTTTAGGTTAAGGGTAGAGGTGGCAAAAGGCTAGGCTAGATTGGCTAGGATAAATACTTCCTCATTTCTCTATTTTGTTAGCCTATGTTTTGGCAGTCCATTGTTAAGCCCAAGCCCAATCCATATTATTTATAGTTGTTATTCTATTTCATTTTTATTAGACCCTCCCAGCCCATATTATTTTTATAGTTTTATGTAAAATTAAAATCATACATAGAAATATGAATAATTACGTATAGACGTTACGCATGCTTGAGGAAACATTTTACATATATATGCATTATACATGGTTGAAGAAACATTTTATATATGTGTACATGCACATTATAGAATTATGCATATGGCTATATGTAGACCTTATAGAAACTCATATAAACATTTTATATACATGTAGAGATATATTGTAAAATTGTATATATTCGTAATTGTAGAAACATTTTACATAGACATAGACATAAATTATACAATTATTTATATTCATATATGTAGACATTATACATGTAAAAACATTTTGCATATGCATAGATATCTATTATACAATTATTTATATATATATATGCATGTAGACATTATACATACTTGTAGAAACATTTTACATATACATAGATATATATTATAAAATTATATATATATATATATATGTATGTATGTATGTATGTCTGTATGTATGTAGATGTTGCACATAAATGTAGAAACATTTTACTGAGACATGAATAAACATTATACAATTGTGTATATAAATATGTGTAGACCAGCTTATACAAACTTGTAGAAACAGTTTGTATATATCTGGAGATATAGTATACAATTGTGTATATACACATATATACCCAATTATAAAAATATTTTACATATACAAAGATATACATTATACAATTATATATTTACATATATGTAGACGTTATATATACTTGTAGAAACATTATATATATATATATATATATATATATATATATATATATATATATATAGACGTACATTATACAATTATGTATATAAATTTAGGTAGAAATGTACATACCTATACATTGTCATACATTATACAATTTGGGTTTTCTTGATCTTTCTTCGACTGATGAATCAAATATCTATTTGGTTAATCTAATTGCACTTGCTTATTGAGAAGTCATTGAATGGTTTAATTGGTATATTTGTTTTTACTCTAATCTTTTTTAGAGATTCCCTGAATTTAATTGATGTTAATTAGATATTAGTACCTCATTTTTTTATTAATATATAAAAGATTAACTAATTAGTATCCCAACTAAATTCTATAGATGTTAAAAATGATTTCACGTGAGAAACACACACACACACACACACACACACACACACACATACACACACATAATGCACGATATACAACTACATAAGAAGGCATAGGTAAACAATCAGATATGATTGAACTTGCAAACTGTAAGAGCTGCAACCTTATGCTAGTTCATAAACTGCAGATGGACTATTAGCAGTAACACAATGCCCAGCTTCTAGACAAAAAAAAAAAAAAGAAGAAGAAGAAGAAACAATTAATATACGAACCGAAATTGAAAACTAAAGAGCTAGAAAACAATCCTCTTTTATAAAAAGCATGGTTTACGAACTAAAATTGATAAATATATATACACACACGTGCGAAGACATTAAATTATTAAGTAAAACTGAATTCCTTCCAAGTAGACAATGTGGCATTAAATTATTATCTTTAAAAAATTTTTATTTAAAATCTCTAAATAAAATTTTCATTATGCTCTACATATTTTAATGGACGCCTTGCATGAGTACGTCTTTTATTAGATTTATCCCTTGTGATATCCAAAGATTTTATTGAGGTCAAAAATTTTATTTATGTAATATGTTTTTGTAAATGTCAAGTTATTTTGTAAAAATCTCTATTTTTTTAACATTTATCCTATAAGCAAAATATATAACATTTGTTTAAGGAATTTAAAGAATTAATTTTTACTAGTGATTATTTTAATGTCATATTGTCTTAATTTGGAAGGAATTAACTTATTTACCAAATTTATGAATTTTAACAGGCGCTTTTTAGTTTAGTCGTGAGATTACAGAAATGCATCGTTGGACTCTAACGTTTATTGGGGTTCAACGAATTTTATTGGGCTTTCTGCAGATAGGCCCTCAATGTAAGTGAGTTGAAGTGGCACATTCCTTTGTTTAGTAAGGGAAAATTTTATCAATTAGAATATGTTGAGCTTTAATAATATAAAGTTTCAAGTTCCTCCTCATGTTGCCATGGCTCGCACCCATAATACTTCTTTTTCTATTTTGTTAGCCCATGTTCTGGTAACAAATAGTTCCAACAAGAAAACCAAACATAAATAAATACTACATTTTGTAAACGCATATGAAAGAGAAGATGAGAGAACTTGAGAAAATCACACAACATGCAGAGAAAGAACCAAATTAACCCAATAATATGAGTAAGATGATGACTGAGACATTATTAGGGCTTGTAGTCCCAAGAAAGAAACATCCAAAGGAAGAAAGCTTAGATAAAATATGGCCAACTTCCTCTTGCAATCTCTTTTTATTATAAAGATTTAAAAGAGTACAAACTTAAGACAGTGATGATAAGCTGTCTCTTAAAATAAATAGTAAAGGAATGTCCCCACTTCAACAATACTAGTGAGAAAAAGTCCCTGCTTTATCAATACTAATTGAGTAAAGTTCTAGATTTCCCTGTATTTAGATAGTGATGATAAGCTGTTAATTAGTAAAGGAGTGTCCCCACTTCATCAATACGAGAAAAAAAAGTCCCCACTTTATCAATACTAATTGGATAAAGTTAGAGACGCCCCCATATGAAATTAATAGTTCCTATTAACCTTTTTTTCCACTTTAACAATTCAATTACATTGACAACTTGCACTAAATAACAACCTCAAAACAAGATCAGAAGCACATGTTAACTAAGTACATGGCATTGTTAGACATAGGTCATTGTATAATTCAACAATCCTTAAGACCAATAGTTTGCAGAATTAAGGTTTCCAACTTATATACCTTTTCAAATAGAATTGGAGATGACTTCACTAACATAATTATAATAATGTTGCTAACTTCCCTTGGGAGCTCTTTTTATTATATAGATTTAGAAGTGTCTAAACTTAGATAATGATGATAATCTGTCCATTAATTAAACTTAAAATAATATCATCAATAATATTGCTTTACACATGACTACAACTAAATATGTCAAGGAAGGGGTGTCAACAACTTAGACTCTTGGAGAAGCAAGAATTCTCAACTACGGGTTGCTCTATTTGAAAAGTAACATTAGAATTGCACCCTTCTTTTAATAATAATGTTGCTACAAAAGTGGGCTCAGGTAAAAGTTTTAAAGGTTTCTCGGGAAAAATTGTTGTACAGTTAAAAGTTTATATGGTACTATGAAGTTCAAGCAATATATAAGTTAATACACTTATCTAATGTATATGCAGATTTTAAAATATAAGACAAAATAAATAATGGTGCCCCATGTGATCATTTTTCAATAATTCTCCTTATACAATAAATGGTTCTACAAATCTCTAGAAGATCGCAAACAAACATTAATAACAATTCGGACTCGACTTTCCTTGACAAGCTTCTATTTTTCAAATAAACATTAAGTAATAAGATTTTCATCAACCTAAACAAGAAAAATCTGAGCACATAGCAGTACTAAAATTGAAAAAAAGATAATAGAGGATAAGTTATCCATAAATCAATACAAAGAAGTGTGCCCACATCATTAATATTAACACATTAAACTTTTCATCAACTTAATGATAAGGAATATGAGCGAAGAAGTAACAAATCAGGAAAACAAAAATAGAAGAAGAAAGTAAATTGTGTAATTTCAGAGTATAACATGTAGAATAGTAGATTTTAAGCTTTATCAAAAGGGCACAAGCATGAGACCTTGATGCAGCCAAGCACCAGGTCTCAAGCCCTTCAGCCAACCGGGCTACCCCTTGAGGCACTAATCATATACATTATCATTTATAAGATTGGGAGCTTGGATCAAGATATTGAGACTTCAACACAATCAATATATCTAGGAGTGGGATTCGTGTCGTGTCGTATCGACCCATTTAATTATTCGTGTCAAAACATGAAACCCAAATCCACCCGATTATTAAACGTGTTACCCACGTGTCGTAATCGTGTCATATTTAATTCGTATAATTTACTTAATTGTTTAACTTAGTTATACATAATATATTATATTCTCTATATTTAAATCAATTAAAATTATTTTTAAAATATAAACCATTGTTAGTATAAAATATTATTAAAATTATCATAATTTATTATTTTACAAATTAATTTATTTTATAGTATAAAAATTTTAGTTTTATAATATATATATTGTAAGTAGGTAATAATTTATATCATTTAATGAATTTACATATTAAGGATATACAAAATATATTTAACTATTCGTGTCATTAAACGGGTTGGCGTGTTGAATACCTTCAACACTAACCCGACCCATTTATTAATCGTGTAGCGTGTTCGTGTCGTGTTCGTGTCGTGTTCACGGGTCGTGTCAAAAATTCCCACCCCTAATTATATATCCTTATCGAAAAGGGTCATGTCGTGGATCAGAGTAGTAGAATTATGATATTTTTTTGTTAAGTTTCTCTTTCTTTTTCCTCTTTCCTTATCTTCATTCCCTAGAAAGGAGACAAAAATTGTCAACAAAAAGCAACCACGACCACATCATAAACATTTTATGAACCATAATTGATAAATACAACACAATATCCTATACATAAGAAAGATAGTGAAACGAATAATCACATATGAATTGAAATTGCAAACTGTAATAAAGAAAATTGGACAAGAAACAAAGTATACTTGACCAAAATAACTATACCGTCAATGAAAAGTGAAAAAAAGAAAAAAAAACAATCATAATATAAAATTGTAAAGCTGGAGAACACAAAAAGTTATATACGATATATCCAGCTACATAAGAAAGCATAGGAAAACAATCAAATATGAACTGAAATTATCAAAAAGTTATATGGGAAACACTAAATGATTACCTTCATCATCTCTTTTATCCCTATCTCATGCATCTCTTTCTTCCTTGTCTTTTACGGTCTATAAAAAAATCATAAAAGGAAAACAAAAGAAAGCATAGAAAAAAATCAGTTATGAACTAAAACTAAAAATTGTAACAGCTGAGGAAAAATTCAAACTTAAATATCAATCATTTCTAAATCACCAATTTTTTTGCTTAAATTCTTCTTACTTTTCTCGCTTCCTTTAGGTTCATTTCATCAAAAAAAAAAAAAAAAAGAGTTAGAAACAGCAAAGAAAAAGGAACCATGATCACATAAATACACAGTTTATGAACTAGAATTGATAAATAGATAACGAATATCCCACAAATAAGAAAGCATGGAAAAATAAATGATGGCAAATGAATCGAAATTGAAAACTGTAATAGAGAAAATCAATAGCTGAAAGATTCAAAATGGATCAGTGTATCATTGATCATAGTCACTACATTACCTATTGTTGTTTCATGGCAAGGTAAAGCATTCAAAAATGTGTCATAGTCCTCATCCTCTGTAAAAAAGCAGAAAAAGAAAACAAACAATTACATGAAATAAAAGGTTTATGAACTAAAATTGATGAACACAGCACAAATATCCCACTCAAAAGAAAGCATAGTAACATGAAGTTTCACATATGAACTGAAATTGAAAACTATAATAGGGAAAATTCGATATGAAACAATGTTTCATGGGTCAAAATAACTAAATTACCTACTGCTATTGAAGGAGTAAAAGAAGCATTTCCATATCCTTCAATGAAAAGGTAGAAAAAGAAAACAAAAAATCACATGAATTGAAATTAAAAACTAAAGAGCTACAAAATTAAAAAGGCTGCATGTGAAGCAGTAGATAAAAAAGCAGAAAGATTGATCAAAGTCCTACATTACCTGTTGTTATTTCATGACGAGGTGAGGCATTCAAAAATGTGTCATAGTGCCTATTCCCTGTAAAAAAGTAGACAAAGAAAACAATAATTACATGAAATGAAAGTTTTATGAACTAAAATTGATAAATATAGCACACTTATCCCATACAAAAGAAAAGCATAGTAAAATGAACAATTACATATCAAAAAGTTGAAAACTGAAGAGCTAGAAAACTCATAAGGTTATATTTGAAGCATTAGATGAAAAAGTAAAAAAGGAAAAAAAATAGTTATAAAATAAAATTGATAAGCAATGCATGATATACAACTACATAAGAAGGCATAGGTAAATAATCAGATATGACTTAAATTGCAAACTGTAAGAGTTGCAACCTTGTGCTGGTTGATAAACTGAAGATGGACTGTTGGCAGCAACACATTGCACAACTTCTATACAAAAAAAAAAAAGAAAAAGAAAGAAAGAAAGAAAGAAAAGAAACTAGTATATGAATTGAAATTGAAAACTAAAGAGCTAGAAAACAAACATATTTTATAAAAAGCATGGTTTATGAACTAAAATTGATAAATACTATACAAATATCCTATAAAAAATAAAGCATAGTAAAATAAACAATCACATATGAACTTGAATTAAAAACTATAATAGAGAAAATTCGATATGAAACAATTTATCATTGATCAAAACAACTACATTACCTGCTGCTATAGAAAAAGTAAAAGAAGTATTTCTATCACCTTCAATGAAAAGGCAAAAAAAGAAAACAAACAATCACATGAAGTGAAATTGAAAACTAAAGAGCCAAAAAACTTGAAAGGTTATATGTGAAGCATTAGATAAAAAAGCAGAAAAGGAAAACAAATAGTTTATGAAATAAAATTAATAATTAATGCACGACATACAACTACATAAGAAACCATAGGTAAACAATCAAATATGACTGAAATTACAAACTGTAAAAGCTGCAAAATTCAAAATGAATCAGTGTAATGTTGACCAAAGTCACTACATTACCATATGTCGGTTCATAAGAAGAAGATGGACTATGGGAAGCAATGCGATGCTCAGCTTCTATAAAAAGGGAGAAAAAAACCATTAGTATATGAATCAAAATAGAAATATTCTTGTTGTCAATAAGAAGAAGGAAATCAATGTTTACCTCATAGTAACAAATTATCGTTTCTAGTCTCTTATGATTTAAAAAACAAAAAAAAAAAAATTGTTTTTCCCTCATTCTACCCAATTTCTTTGCTTTATAGGATTATGCAATTTTTTAACTGGCCAACTTCAACCTCTAAGAATAAGGATCTATCAATGTCCTTATGCTTAAGCCTAAACTGTTGCAGGCACAATGCTAGAATATGGTTAGCAACCAAGTTATAACAAATAAAAAAAGCTTTGCTACGAGCAACTATTAATTAAGTTAGATAAAATTTAGGTAAGTTCTGTAGTCTATACGGTGTCCACATAATCTACAAGAAAAGAAATAATCAAACCTAAAAACAAAAAAAGTAAAAAAAAATAAAAAATAAAAAACAATGGGAGAGATAAAATATAAATAGAATTGTTACTAACATCCTCCTATTTTAGCTTACAAACAACTTCTTCAAAATCATAATTGTTGTGAAGAAGAGCAGCACACACACTCCCAATTAGCTTATCATGGAATTAATCTAAGAGATTAAACACACACCCAAGCAAAGTAAAAACAAAGAAAACAAAAAAACACAAGGATTTATATTGGTTCATACCACAATATGTGATCCTACATCCAGTTACTGGTGATGATCAATCTACTATGGCGAAAAACAAAGAAATACAAGAGTATTTATAGGAACAACCAGAAGAAATTTAGCTCCTCACACTCCAAGAAGGCTCCCAATCTCTGTAAACGCTAACCCTATTTCTTTTCTCTCTTTTCCAACTCTCTTAGAACTCTTTTATATTGAAAAAACATGTCCCTTATTTATAGTTCAAGGCTTGTAAGCCAATTACTTATGTAACAAGAAATCCTATTTGGACTAGGAGATAGACATGCGCTCCTACCCAACATTACTCACGGGCCTGCGCGAACTCTCTGCCCAAAAAATTTGCAAACCCTTAATCTATGCTCTTGTGCCAAGTGATCCGCGCGAGAGCGCCAACTTTCTGTCTTCTCATGTCTAATACTACGTTTGATGCAGATTTGGCATGCTTGCTCCATTTTTCTGCATGCACTACACAAGTTAAGCTACAAACTTCACAAATCTCCACCTTGGATCAAGCTTGTGTTTCCAAACTGTAAACCACCATAGTAGATTCCAATCACGTCCATCTTCAAGCTATGTTGTCCCAAACATCACATATATCAAGTCAAAATAAGGACTGCACTTGACACATGTAATCAACTTGAAGACTATACAAGTTGAATTCATGTCAATATAAACTTTAACCATTGACCAATCAACTCTATCAATAATATCATTGGTAAGATACAGCTTGACGTCAACATGTTTGCAACCTGTATTACCTACAAATTCTTACAAGCACAATACGTCCTTAAGAATTTCAGTTACAGCATTGTCTTCCTCAGTTGTTCATACACCTTTGAGGCATCTATAACATTGATAGCTTCCTAATGAACTCTTTCTGGATATGCTATAAACCAACACACCAAACTTCCTGCAGATGCCAATACAAGCCTACAACCATGGAGTACATCAAACCTTACATAAATAATTTCAATCATTTCCTCCTTGTCTTCAACAGTTAAAAGAGATAGAATGATAAAAGCTTTGAATGTGTAACCAAAGAAGTTTGAACCTTCTTTCCTTCAACCATGTTCAACTTTACAAGTGTTTTTTGAATACAGTCATCATGAGACAATGATAACCGATTTCCATCTCTGCCTCTATTGATTTTCATTACAAAACACTTCCTAACACTTTCAAAGTCTTTCATCTTAAATTCCCTATCCAGCTGAGATTTCAATTTTCTAACTTTTGTTATATTGTTTGGTTCAAATAGCATATCAACAATATCTAACAACAAAAGATTTCTTACTCCATTTTCAAGCAAAGAATTCAATTTTTATGCTACCTCAACTGTGCATCTCTACTACACATAGCTTTCTTATAACTTCTAAAATCACTATCATCAACCTCCTTTGACAGTGACAATAAGTTTATCAATTGTTTTATGTATCACTAAGTTTCAAGATGATTTGTTCAACAAAACGTTTTCACTCCGCATTGATTGCATATCTGCAAAAGAAGTTTTATAAAAAGATGTTAAAAATCTAGTTTCTAAACAAATTTTTGTAAGCTGGCAAACAATTTTATCCGTATTTGATTTTGAAATTGAATTTATCAAAGGAGAAAACAATTATATTCCAGATTTCTTAATAAGAGAATTTTTACAGGATAAGATCAAAGAGTGATACATTTGGTGAGGATAGTCAAAATGTTAGATAAAAAGATTATGAAGGCTAGTGACTATGTCATGGTTAAAACAAATCAATTTATTCAAGTTGCAGGTGTGGGCAAAGTCCCTATCGCAAATACATATTGAGCTCTAGCTGAATACCCTCCTTTATCATTTTCTTAAGCTGTAACTAGGTCATCTATCTAACCAAATACTCAAGTAGATATTAGGTCATCTACTCAGATCGGATCGTCTACTCAAAAGTTTAATTTCATAATGAAGAGTCAACGTTAACATCTTCAAGTCCTTCAATATACTAAGTCAGTTTCTTTAGCAGAATTAAAAACTATTACTCAAAGATTGTTCCTTCCAGATTGTCAATATATTACTGACAATCCATCAAAAAATCGTCAATTTTATGAGTTCATTCTAGTTGACACTGGTAGTGTAGAATTAGTCCATCACAAAGACCCAAAAAATCTTGATCAAACTTCTTACTTAACCTATAAAATTAAGAAAGTAAAAACCCCTAGAGAATTCGGTATCTAATCTATCTGGACCAATGTCTCTTTCTCAATTTCTTATGAACCAAATGATTATAATTATGTAGATTATCAAAAAGCCTGGTTCAATATGTTTTACCTCAGAACATTTGATTATTCGTGGTTTATTCATTTTGATACTAGGTGTCAAAAGTTTTATCCATCCTAGTTCTTAGAATAGTAATATTATTTAGGACCTAATTCAGCAATTTATCCAGAAGAAATTAATCAGTTGTCCTTTCCTTATTACAAAAAACTTGCTGATACTTCAGACCAACTATATGTCCAACAAATTAGCTTTCATATAGATTTTCAAATTCTTTGGATTTTATCCTGGTTATATACTATTGAGCTTTATTACTCAAACTGTTACCTATCACTAGTCAAAGAGCTTAGAATTAAGTGGTGGGACAAGTATGATATTTCAAGAAAATTGATGGTGACCCATTGAATACAATAGGCTTTATATAAGCTTAATCAAAGAAACATACCTGGCTAAAGAAAAATCAATCAAGCCCAATACTCTATCAAAGTTGGAAGCTCAAGCTCAAGACAAGTCAACATCATCAAAAAGTTTTAAAAGGAAGAAGTCAAAAAGTGAACAGCTTCAGAAATTGATGGCGACAATTATTCAACAAATTTCGGACAGCTTATTCGACAATACTCCAGATAATTCAGATAAAGATCCATATGGTGGGCCACTCTTAAGACCCTTTTGATTTGTAAAGGGATAGAGTTAAGTAACCTTATCCAATGCTTCTAGAAGTTCGGTGGAAAAGTTTGCTCCATATCAATAAAAAATCGCTACGTCTCTTTCAAATCTATCAAGCATAATGCAAGGAAAACATAATGATTATAGTATTTTACAAATGTAAAAGTTTTTTTGTCTTAGTCCTAGATACTTAGAAATTGTAATAATTGCTTCGGACTTAAAATACTTTGAAGTCTGATACTCAAGCTTATATAAAGCCTATTGTATTCAATGAGAGGGCATTAGTTGAAAAAACCAGCTAAGTCCTCTTCTCTTGTATTTCAAAACTCTTGTTCAATAAAATAAGTTTTATTCATCTCTTGCTCTTGCTCTGATCTGTAATTTTCTTAATTTTCTTTTCAGCATCAATCATTTAAATTAAGATTCTACCAACAAAGTAGGTTATTTTCTTATTCTATAAATTTTTTAATTTAGTTACATATTTACTTTGTTTTTGTTTTCAAATTGTGATCCTGTTTCTAGATTGGTATCAGAGCGATAGCTTATAAAAATGGTAGGTAGATTACCAACCGAGAAGCATGGATTAAGAGATCATCTTAGGAGACATCGGAGAGAATACAAAAATATTAGAAATCTTTTAAAATACAATTGGAATAGAATAGATAGAGAAAGTAGAAGAGATTTAATGATTCAAATGGATTGGCTTAGAGATCATATTTATGAATTAGAAATAGAATATTGGATGCTTTGCAATAGAGGTAGAATTTAAAGAAAATTCTAATTATAGAAATCATTTGATAATTATTAGTAACGAAGAATTTTAGTAAACAAAATTCTAAGGATAGGAAAAGGTAGCAGTGAGAGCTGTGCATACGTTGGCAAGTCAGGTATTCCCGGTAGCTAGGAGTGAAAAGCGTAAAACTGTTGGTAAGCCTAGGTGTTCTTGTAGCCATCCTGTCCCGAAAAAGATTGTATTCTAAATTTTGTAATTATTAATAATTCGAAAATGACGTCTACAGTTAGAAAATATCTAAGTTGTAAATCTAGAAAAAGAAAAAACATTACTAAAATAAATATGTAGTAAATATGCAAATAATTGAAGAAAATTATGGAATAAGAAAATAACTTACTTTGTTGGCAAAATCTTAATTTAAATGATTGATGCTGAAAAGAAAATTAAGAAAATTATAGATTAGAGCAAGAGATAAATAAAACTTATTTTATTGAACAAGAACTTTGAAATACAAGAGAAGAGGACTTAGCTAGTATTTTTAGCCGATGCCCTCTCATTGAATACAACAGGCTTTATATAAGACAAAAGAACTTTTCCATTTGTAAAATACTATAATCATTATGTTTACTTTGCACTATGCTTGATAGATTTAAATTAGACGTGGTAATTTTTTGTTGATATGGAACAAACTTTTACACCGAACTTCTAGAAGCATTGGATAAGGCTGCTTGACTTTATCCCTTTATAAATCAAAAGGGTCTTGAGAGAGTGGCTCACCATATGGATCTTTATCTGGATTATCTGGAGTACTGTCGAATGAGCTGCCGAAATTTGTTGAATAATTGTCGCCATCAATTGCTTAAGCTGTTCACTTTTTGACTTCTTCTTTTTGGATCTTTTTGATGATGTTGACTTGTCTTGAGCTTGGGCTTCCACCTTTGATGAAGTATTGGGCTTGATTGATTTTTCTTTGGGCTTGACTTGAGCTTGAATAGGCTTTTTCTGAGACTTAAGCCAATTTTGGATACTTTGGACTGGACATCTTGAAATATCATACTTGTTCCACCACTTAATTCTAAACTCTTTGACTAATGATAGATAACAGTTTGAGTAATAAGGCTCAATAGTATATGCCCATGATAAAATCCAAGGAATTTGGAAATCTATATGAAAGCTAATTTGTTGGACATAGGGTTGGTCTGGAGTATCAACATGTTTTTTGTAATAAGAAAAGGACAATTGATTAATCTGTTCTGAATAAATTGCAGGATTGGGGCCTAGATAATACCACCATTCTAAGAACCAGGAAGGATAAAACTTTTGACACCTAGTATCAAAATGAATAAAGCACGAATGATCAAATGTTCTGAGGTAAAACATATTGAATCAGGCTTTTTGATAATTTACATAATTATAACCATTTGGTTCATAAGGAATTGAGAAAGAGACATTGGTCCAGATAGATTGGGTATCGAATTCTCTAGGGGTTTTGACTTTCTTAATTTTACAGGTTGAATAAGAAATTTGATCAAGATTTTGGGGGTCTTTGTGATGGACTAATTCTATACTATCGGTGTCTACTAGAATCAACTCATAAAATTGACGATTTTATGACGGATTATCAGTAATATATTGACAATCTGGAAGGAACAATGTTTGAGTAGTGAATTTTAATTCTGCTAAAGAAACTGACTTAGTATATTGAAGGACTTGAAGATGTTGATGTTGACTCTTTGTTATATAATTGGACTTTTGAATAGACGATCCTATCTGGGTAGATGACCTAGTAGCTACTTGAGTATTTGGTTAGGTAGATGACCTAGTTACAGCTTGAGAAAATGATAAAGGAGGGTATTCAGCTAGAGCTGAATATGTATTTGTGATGGGGACTTTGCTTACACCTGTAACTTGAATAAATTGATTTGTTTTAGTCATGACATAGTCACTGGCCTTCATAATCTTTTTGTTTGACACTTTGACTATCCTCACTAAGTGTATCACTCTTTGATCTTCTCCTGTAAAAATTCTCTTCTTAAGGAATCTGGAATAGAGTTGCTTTCTCCTTTGATAAATTCAATTTCAAAATCAAATACGGATAAAATTGCTTGCTATCTTGCCAAAAATTTGTTTAGAAACTAGATTTTTAACATCTTTTTGTAAAACTTCTTTTGCAGATTTGCAATCAATACGGAGTAAAAAACGTTTTGTTGCACAAATCATCTTGAAACTTAGTGATGCATAAAACAATTGATAAAATTTCTTTTTTAATCGTTGACTAATTCTTTTGTGGTCCGAGCCATAATCTCGAATGATACTTAACTAATTCTTCTTTATTTGACTCTGGTAATTTTTACTTAAGAATACTTCCATATCCTATTTCAGAGGCATCTGTTTCTACAATCGTAAAGGCATCAGGATGAGGTATACCTAGGTAGGGAAGTGTTTTGACCTTTTCTTTTAGGATTTTGATTATCCTAGTATGTTCATCTGTCTATGGTAAATGATTCTTTTGAAATCTTTGATATAAATGTTTGCATAATTTTCTAAGATTTGGAAAGAAATTTGAGACATAATTCAAAGATCCTAAAAATCTTTGTAATTGATTTTTGTCTTTAATTACATATGAAAATTTGTCAGCAAATTTAATTGCTCTTTGAACGGGTTTTATTATTCCTTGATATATGTCATAACATGAAAATCTTATTTTTGTTTGAAATAATTTCATTTTAGAGGCAGAAATTACTAAACCATTTTTCTTAACTATATAAAATAATATTTTTAAATGTTTAAAATGTTGTTCTATAGCTTCAGAAAAAACTAATATGTCATCTATATAAACAATAATAAATTTTGTAAAAGGGTTGAATATATCATTCATTATATGTTGAAATTCAGATGGAGCATTTTTTAATCCAAATGGCATTACATTCCATTCATAATGTCCAAATGGAACTATAAAGGTTGTTTTATATCTGTCTTGTTCTGCAATTTGAACTTGCTAAAATCCACTTTTCATATCAAATTGTGAAAATAATATTGCATCATAAAGTCTTTTAACTAAATCTCTTTTGTTAGGAATGGGATACCTAATCCATTGCAATACTTTGTTTAAAGGTTTATAATTGATTACTAATCTTGGAACTCCTCTTTCTATTTCAGGTTTTTTATTAACATAAAACGCTACACAACTATAAGGTGATTTTGATTCTCTTATTAATTTTTTATTTAATAAGTTTTTTATTTTTTCTTGACAATGTTGTAATAATTCTTGATTCATTTGTATCGGTATAGCATTTGTGTTTTTCATTAAATTCTTTAATATATAGTAAAGTAATTATATGTTTCTTTCCATCCCAAAATTGATTAGGCAAATCTGAACATGCTTCTTTTTTAAATTTGTTTTCTATTTCTTCTATGTCATCCTTAATATTAGGATTTTCTAATTGTTCTTCAATTCTTTTATATTTTTTTTGTTTTGGAGTAATTAATATGATTTTGTTTATTAATTATTAAATTAATTTGTTTCGTAATTGTATTTTGTTGTAATTGATGAATTTCCCTGGTATCTATTGATAATAAAAATTTAAAACTTATTTTTGTTCCCATGATTTTTGCGTGAATTCCTTGACCATCAACTTTAAATGGATATATTTGTGTTAATAATGGAGTACCTAAAATGATAATCAATCAATTACAACATCTGAAGATATAGATGAAATAAATAAAATTACCGAAAAGAATAAATGGAAACAAGCTCCTGTCAGAACATACTATTTAAAACCTACTTCACCTGATTTAATGTATGAAAAAAGAAAACAGTTTATTTCTAATAAATATTCAGGTGATTTAATTTATAAATGCAATATATATGGAAAATCAGAATATGAAATAATGAATACTTTACAAGAATTCAATGAGAGGGCATCAGCCAAATATGGTCAATAATTGACCATGTAGAAAATAATGATAAAACATATTTATTCAAAAATGAACTTTGTTTTTCTTTTTACATTGTTTTGCTATATGTCCTAGTTGTCTACAATTTTAACATACTAATTGTTTCTTTGAATAATTCTTCTTAGGTTTATATTTTTTCTTATTTTTCTTGTAATATTGATTATCAAATTGATTTTTATAAAATTTCTTTGATTTTTTCTTATATTTCTTTGAATATGATGGTGGTCTAAGATTTTCATAACCATATTATTCGCAGAATGATCCCATTGTTTTACTAAAACTTTTTATTTTTTTTCTTTTTGCTCTTGACATATTGCTAATCCTTTTTTTTTAATAAAAGCAAACAATTGACCATATGTTATATTATCCCAAAGAATTGAATTTTCTCCTATTATTTTTGTTAATTTATTGATTATTTTTTTAGAAAAGAACTTTGGCAATCCTGCAATAAATCTTTCTTTCCAAAAAGAAGCATTGCAGTCATGTCTTTTGAATATATTTGTTAAAAATACATCTTTATACCATTTGAAATCTCCTAAAGTTGGACATCGAAAATTTGGTAAAATTATTTTTGAACTAGCTAATTCTTCTTTAGGATTTCCTATAAAATGCATTGAAATTGCATATATTAATACTTCTACAGCATTTTGAGTTCTTGAATAGTTACGAATCCATCTTCATCTTCTACTTGAGTTTTTTTACATGATTAAGTATGATTTGTTGATTATTAAATTCTATATAATTATCCCGCCAATATTTTAATGACCCTGTGAAACCTGTTACTAACATCTTAGCAGTCTCATGATCACTTGTTTTATAAGCTTTATATGGAGTAGATGCCATACCCATTTCTTGTAAAGTATTCATTATTTCATATTTTGATTTTCCATCTATATTCCATTCATAAATTGAATCACCTGAATATTTATTAGAAATAAATTGTTTTCTTTCTTCATATTTAAATCTGGTGGAGTAGGTCTTGGATAGTATGTTCTTGTAGGGGCTTGTTTCCATTGATTCTTTTTGATAATTTTATTTATTTCATCTATATCTTCAGATGTTATAATTGATTGATTATCACTTTGTTGATTTTGATCTATGGTATTAATATTATTATTATTAGAAATACTTGGCAATATTTTAAGTTTTTGATTAATTTGATCAATTAAATCTATTTTAGGAAGTTTTACTGGTGTATTATTTTGTTGAACTGGTTTAAATAGTGGTGGAGATATATCTTGAAGAAATGTTACAGGTTATTTTAATATAATATTATCTATTTGATCTTCTATTCTTGTAACTTGGTTAGATACAGTATGTAATAATTGATTATTAAAATTAATTTGTTCATAAACTTTTTTAATGTCTCCTAAAGTGGCAGTTTCATTATCAGGTTTATTTGATCCTTTTTTGAATGGGGCTGCTAAAATCTCTGTTTCATTTGCTTTAATTTTGATTTGTTCTAAAGGTGGATGTATAGATTGAATCATTATACCATTCTTCTATAATTTCTTCAGTTTTTTGTTTACTAAATGTACTAAAATACCATTTTCTTTTAAGATTATTTTTTTCTTGTAAGAAATCAATTTTTAAGTATTCTTTATTAATTTCAAAGTCTTCTTTTTGAATATTATTAGTAGTTTGAAAATCTGACTATACAGGTGACATTGGTGGTAATTGGTTGACTGGTTCTGCTACAGGTGTTGTATAATTTATTGAATAAGCTGGATTATTATTTATTTCACTTGCTTATGTACTCCTAATATTAAAACTACTAAATTTAGTTAAAGAGAACGAACTCCTCGCAGATTTAATATCAGAATAACTTGATGAGTTTCTCATATTCTTAAAGAATTAAATCTTAATAGTATTTTTCCTTCTGGATTTTGTGTGATCTGTGCTATTTCTTTTTGTGCTATATTTCTGGGTGGTAATGGGTTATCTATTATCCATACTTCTGGTATAGTAATTTCATTTCATTTAAGTAATTTTGGAGTATAAGTTGATGTTGAAGTATTTTCTTCTGTTTCTACTGTTAATATTGTAGTTTCTCCTCTAGTATCTTGTAGTCTACATCTTGGATTAAATTCCAAACTAGTTTGTTTAAAATATATTCTATAAAGTAGTAAATACCCATGCCTATTTTGTATAAAAATTGATTTTGGTAAATGAATATTTAAAACTAATGTGTCTAATATTGTTGGATCGTGCAGACTAACCTAAAAATTTGGGGCACAATTAAAATAAATAGCACTATTACAAAGGTTTGATTGTACTACTAATAATAAGGAATTTTGAAATTTTAGTAATGTTTTATCTCTTAATAATATCAATACTGGGGAGTCTATTCCTATTTTTGATAATGGTTTGATAGCTGTTTGTATTAGTCTGAAATGTATATAATTAAACCCTTTTTGCTTATAATTTTCTATTGCTAATTGACTAAGTAATCATATTTCTTCAAATTCATTTTGTAGAGTTAATGTTTCTTTATGTTCTTTTATTGAATAAGCAGTTTTAAAGTCAAATATTCTTATTTCATATATACTGTTTGGTGGAATACTGGGTAATGTATTTTTGTTTAAACTTTGTTTAATATTAGAAATTTTTGTCATTATTTCTCTTGAACTAATTACTTTGAACGTTTTTCTAGATTTAGAATTTAGATATTTTCTAACTGTAGACGCCATTTTTGAATTATTAATAATTTCAAATTTTAGCATACAATCTTTCTCAGGACAGGATGGCTACGGGAACACCTAGGCTTACCGACGGTTTTACGCTTTTCACACCTAGCTACTGGGAACACTTGGCTTGCCAACGTATGCACAGCTCTCACTGCTACCTTTTCTTATTCTTAGAATTTTGTTTACTAAAATTCTACATTACTAACAATTCTCAAATGATTTCTATAATTAGAATTTTTTCTAAATTTTACCTCTATTGCAAAGCATCCAATATTCTATTTGTAATTCATAAATATGATCTCTAAGCCAATGCATTTGAATCATTAAATCTCTTCTACTTTCTCTATTTATTCTATTCCAATTGTATTTTAAAAGATTTCTAATATTTTTGTCTCCTAAGATGATCTCTTAATCCATGCTTCTCGGTTGGTATTCTAGCTACCATTTTCTCTAAGCCATGACTGTGATACCAATTTGAAAACAGGATCACAATTTGAAAACAAAAACAAAGTAAATATGTAACTAAATTAAGAAAATTATGGAATAAGAAAATAACTTACTTTGTTGGTAGAATCTTAATTTAAATTATTGATGCTGAAAAGAAAATTAAGAAAATTAAGAAAATTACAGATTAGAGCAAGAGCAAGAGATGAATAAAACTTATTTATTGAACAAGAGCTTTGAAATACAAGAGAAGAGGACTTAGCTGGTTTTTTCAGCCGATGCCCTCTCATTGAATACAATAGGCTTTATATAAGCTTGAGTATCAGACTTCAAAGTATTTTAAGTCCGAAGCAATTATTACAATTTCCAAGCATCTTGGACTAAGACAAAAGAATTTTTACATTTGTAAAACACTATAATAATTATGTTTCCTTTGCACTATGCTTGATAGATTTGAATGAGACGTGACAATTTTTTGTTGATAAGGAGCAAACTTTTCCACTGAATTTCTAGAAGCATTGGATAAGGCTACTTGACTTTATCGCTTTACAAATCAAAATGGTCTTGAGAGAGTGGCTCACCATATGGATCTTCATCTGGATTATTTGGAGTACTGTCAGATGAGCTATTCGAAAGTTATTGAATAATTGTCGCCATCAATTGCTTAAGTTGTTCACTTTTTGACTTCTTCTTTTTGGAACTTTTTGATGATGTTGATTTGTCTTGAGCTTGTGCTTCCACCTTTGATGGAGTATTGGGCTTGATTGATTTTTGTTTGGGCTTGGCATGAGCTTGAATAGGCTTTTTCCCAGATTTGAGCCAATTTTGGATACTTTAGGCTGAACATCTTGAAATATCATACTTGTCCCACCACTTAATTCTAAACTCTCTTACTAGTGATATATGACAGTTTGAGTAATAAGGCTTAAAAGTATATGCCTAGGATAAAATCCAAGGAATTTGGAAATCTATATGAAAGCTAATTTGTTAGACATATGGTTGGTTTGGAGTATCAGCATGTTTTTTGTAATAAGGAAAGGATAATTGATTAATCTGTTCTGGATAAATTGCAGGATTGGGGCCTAGATAATACCACCATTCTAAGAACCAGGAAGGATAAAACTTTTGACACCTAGTATCAAAATGAATAAAGCACGAATGATCAAATGTTCTGAGGTAAAACATATTAAATCAGGCTTTTTGATAATTTACATAATTATAACCATTTGGTTCATAAGGAATTGAGAAAGAGACATTGGTCCAGATAGATTGGGTACCGAATTCTCTAGGGGTTTTGACTTTCTTAATTTTACAGGTTGAATAAAAAATTTGATCAAGATTTTTGGGGTCTTTGTGATGGAATAATTCTACACTATCGGTGTCTACTAGAATCAACTCATAAAATTGACGATTTTTTGACGGATTATTAGTAATATATTGACAATCTGGAAGGAGTAATATTTGAGTAATGGATTTTAATTCTACTAAAGAAATTGACTTAGTATATTGAAGGACTTGAAGATGTTGACGTTGACTCTTTGTTATGTAATTGGACTTTTGAGTAGACGATCCTATCTGGGTAGATGACCCAGTAGCTATTTGAGTATTTGGTTGGGTAGATGATCCAATTACAACTTGAGAAAATGATAAAGGAGGGTATTCAGCTAGAGCTGAATATGTATTTGCGATAGAGACTTTGCCCACACCTGCAATTTGAATAAATTGATTTGTTTTAGCCATGATATAGTCACTGGCTTTCATAATTTTTTTGTCTGACATTTTGGTAATAATCTAAGAATAGGTTCATATTTCGACAATTAGTATGGTAGAAAATTTTGGATTAATTACATCTAGAAATTTGTCAGGAAATTCCATTACTCTTTGAACAAGTTTTATTGTTCCTTGATATATGTCATAACCTAAAAATCTTATTTTTGTTTGAAATAATTTCATTTTGGGGGTAGAAATTACTAAATCATTCTTCTTGACTACATAAAAGAATGTTTTTTAATTTTTAAAATTTTGTTCTATTGCTTCAGAGAATATTAATATATCATCTATATAAACAATAATAAATTTTGTATAATGGTTGAATATATCATTCATTATATGTTGAAATTCAGATGGAGCATTTTTTAATCTAAATGGCATTACATTCCATTTATAATGCCCAAATGGAACTGTAAAAGTTATTTTATATCGGTTTTGTTCTACTATTTGAACTTGTCAAAATCTATTTTTCATATCAAATTTTGAATAATATTGCATCATAATGTCTTTTAATTAAATCTCTTTTGTTAAGAATGGGATACCTAATCCATTGTAATACTTTATTTGAATGTTTATAATTTATTACTAATCTTGGATCTCCTCTTTCTATTTCAGATTTTTTTTATTATTATAAAAGGCTGCACAACTCCAAGGTGATTTTGATTCTCTTATTAATTTTTTATTTAATAAGTCTTTTATTTCTTCTTGGCAGTGTTGGAATTTGTTTATTAATTATTAAGTTTATTTGTTTAGTTATTGTATTTTGTTGTAATTGATGAATTTCTCTAGTATCTATTGATGATAAAAATTTAAAACTTATATTTGTTCCCATGATTTTTGCATGAATTCCTTAACCATCAACTTTAAATGGATATATTTGTGTTAAGAATGGAGCACCTAAAATGATATTTTGATTGAGATTTTTTACTAATATAAATGTTGTTTTAAAATAATATCCTTGATTACATATTTTAATTTTTGATAATTTATAATTGAGAGTTCTGGAAGTATACAGTTATATAAAACAAAACAGTAAACTGTAAAGTAAATTGGCACAGGAGGATTTTTATGTTATTCAGTTATAAAACTTACATCCACGACAACTATAGAGCTGCAATTCACTAAGTTCTTATTTGTACAATCTTTAAGACCTTTTACAATGCTGACCCACTCTCACACACTGACTTAATCTTTGTAAAACAAAATCTTTGCAAAAATCATAAACTCTAGTGACACTGCCCACTCTCTGTCGCAGATAACTTAACATCACACAGTTAAGTTATACATAACACACGACGTCTAACATTGAATTACATAAACACTTAACTCGCAAGTTATCCCAAGTGTCTTCTAACTCACACAGATCTAATCAACAACTCATGTACGATTTCTACCACTCATAAATGAATCAAAGACTCAAAGAATCAAATTAAAGAAACATCCCAAATTGCGTTGAAGCTCTTCTCTTAACTTGTGGATGTCAAAATCAAGACTCTCACACAACCAAATCAGCTAACCAGTTAATCTCTCCTCAACATGCTCTTCCGCCTGGTTATTACATGATATATAGTGAGAGGTCTAGACGAAATCTCCTAAAAATCCTATAAAAGATCTAATTAAAATCATATTAAGATTAGAAAAAATAAAATAGGAAGTGATATAATCAAACTCCTAAGGAATTAGGATAAATAAATATTCTCTTATTCTAATTAGAATACAAGATACTATATCCTAATCTAAAGATATATTTATTATAAATCAAATCCTTCCTAAAATATAATTCTAGAAATAGTAAAATAATAATCAAAATAACATTATTGTTTTATCACAAGTTGATCAAAATATAACATGTGCATGACACATGCATGTTGACTCAAAAATTTTCGTCACCAACATTCTCGGCATAAGTGCTCGACACTCGACAAGTTTGACACAACAGTTTCGACATGTGACACAATCACGGCACATCTCAATATAATCAACTCAACACATCTCGACATATCTCGACACATCTCGTCACCAATAATAATTAATTTCTAAATTCATTCCATTTGCACCACGTAATCTTTCAGAAGTCTTTTCATAATATTTTATTGGAATAAGACATTCTCTTATACAATTTTGGTCAGTTCCTGAATCTACTAAAGCAATTGCTTCTATTTATAAAAAATTATCTATATGTAATAATATTCCTATATACCATTTTTGATAATTAATTTTGTCTACTATTTGTACGTAATCTTCTTCTATCCGTGAACTAGAAGCTTGATCATTTTTATTTTGAGATTCAAGTATAGTTAATCTTGTTTGAGTTTGAAGTTGTTCTAATTGTTGATTTTGAATTTCTTTTATTTGTTCTTTTAAATTCCTAATTTCTTGTTGTAATTCTCCTGTAGTAACTTGTTTAAATAAGGTTTGTTATAGGTATTTATCCCATATTTTGTTTAAAATAAATGTCTCTGGAGTTTTAATTTTACTTTCTTGTTCTAAAATTTCTTTTAATCTCATTAAATATTCTCTTATTATATTTGGATCTTCAATTTTATCAATAATATCTAGTAGAAATTGCTTATCAGTATTTTTAGTAATTACATTAATTTGTTTACAATTGCATATTCCTTCTGTACAGCTTAAAGATTCTCTACTTTCCGTAGTAGTATCAGTGTCTTGAATATCCAAAATATCTTCTTCACTATTACTAGCACTAGATTCTTGACTAGATTGTTCACTGAATAATAATTTATTAATTTTGTTTTTCAATTCATCTTGATCATTTAAAAGTTCATTAACTTTCTTTTTTTTTACATTGTTTTGTTGTATGTCCTGATTGTCTACAATTCCAACATATTAATTGTTTCTTTGAATAATTCTTCTTAGCTTTATATTTTTTCTTATTTTTCTTGTAATATTGATTATCAAATTGACTTTTATAAAATTTCTTTGATTTTTGCTTATATTTCTTTGAATATGATGGTGGTTTAAGATTTTCATAACCATATTGTTCGCAGAATGATCCCATAATTTTACTAAAACTTTCTATTTTTCTTTTTTCTTTCTTGCTCTTGACATATTGCTAATCCTTCTTTTTTAATAAAAGCAAATAATTGACCATATGTTATATTATCCCAAGGAATTGAATTTCCTCTTGTTATTTTCGTTAATTTATTGATTACTTTTTTAGAAAAGAATTTTGACAATCCTACAATAAATCTTTCTTTCCAGAAAAAAGAATTGTAGTCATGTCTTTTGAATATATTTGTCAAAAATACATCTTCATACTATTTAAAATCTCCTAAAGTTGGACATCTAAGATTTGTTAAAATTATTTTTGAACTAGCTAATTCTTCTTTAGGATCTCTTATAAAATACATTGAAATTATATATATTAATACTTCTACAGCATTTTGAGTTTCTTGAATAGTTACGAATCCATCTTCATCTTCTACTTGAGTTTTTTCTACATGATTAACTATGATTTGTTGATTGTTAAATCCTATACAATTTTCTCACCAATATTTTAATGACCCTGTGAAACTTGCTACTAACATCTTAGCAGACTCATGATCACTTGTTTTATAAGCTTTATATGCAGTAGATGCCATACCCATTTCTTGTTAAGTATTCATTATTTCATATTCTGATTTTCCATCTATATTCTATTCTAAATTGAATCACCTGAATATTTATTAGAAATAATTTGTTTTCTTTCTTCATACATTAAATCTGGTGGAGTAGATCTTGGATAGTATGTTCTTGTAGGGGTTTGTTTCCATTTATTCTTTTTGGTAATTTTATTTATTTCATCTATATCTTCAGATGTTGTAATTGATTGATTATCACTTTGTTGATTTTGATCTATGGTATTAATATTATTAGAGGTACTTGGTAATATTTTAAGTTTTTGATTAATTTGATCAATTAAATCTACTTTAGGAAGTTTTACCGGTGGAGTATTTAGTTGAACTGGTTTAAATAGTGGCGGAGATATATTTTGAGGAAATATTACAGGTTGTTTTAATATAATATTATTTATTTGATCTTCTATTCTTGTAACTTGTTTGGATACAGTATGTAATAACTGATTATGAAAACTATTTTGTTCATAAACTTTTTTAATGTCTCCTAAAGTGGCAGTTTCATTATCAGGTTTATTTGATTCTTTTTTTGAATGGGGTTGCTAAAATCTTTGTTTCATTTGTTTTAATTTTAATTTGTTCTAAAAATGGATGTATGGATTGAATTATTCCATGTTGTGTAGTTTCCCACTTTTTAAATTCATTTGTTTGTACATTGACTTGTTGACTTTCATAAGGTAATTGAATATTATGTTTTGATGCATGCGTGTTAAACCATATAAAGAAAGGAATATTAATTTTTAATCTTTTCATTTCATTATACCATTCTTCTCTAATTTCTTCAGTTTTTTGTTTGGTAAATGTACTAAAACACCATTTTCTTTTAAAATTATTTTCTTCTTGTAGAAAATCATTTCTTAAATATTCTTTATTTATTTCAAAGTCTTCTTTTTGAATAGTATTAATAATTTGAAAATCTGATTGTGTAGGTGACATTGGTGGTGATTGGTTAACTAGTTCTGCAACAAGTGTTGTATAATTAACTGAATAAGCAGGATTATTATTTATTTCACTTGCTTGTGTACTCCTAATATTAAAACTACTAGATTTTGGTAAAGAGAACGAACTTCTTACAGATTTAATATCATAATAACTTGATGAAGTTTCTCCTATTCTTAAAGAATTAAATCTTAATAATATTTTTCCTTCTGGATTTTGTGTGATCTGTGCTATTTCTTTTTGTGCTATATTTTTGGGTAGTAATGGGTTATCTATTATCCATACTTCTGGTATAATAATTTCATTCCATTTAAGTAATTTTGGAGTATAAGTTGATGTTAGAGTATTTTCTTCTGTTTCTACCGTTAATATTTTAGTTTCTCCTCTAAATCTTGTAGTCTACATCTTGGATTAAATTCTGAGCTAGCTTGTTTAAAATATATTCAATAAAGTAATAAATACCCATGTCTATTTTGTGTAAATATTGATTCTGGCAAATATATATTTAAAACTTATGTATCTAATATTGTTGGATCGTGCAAACTAACTTGAAAATTTGGAGCACAAATAAAATAAATAGCACCATTGCAAAGGTTTGATTGTACTACTCTTAATAAGGAATCTTGAAATTTTAGTAATGTTTTATCTCTTAATAACATCAATACTGGAGAATCTATTCCTATTTTTTATAATGGTTTGATAGCTATTTGTATTAGTCTGAAATGTATATAATTAAACCCTTTTTGCTTATAATTTTCTATTGCTAATTAACTAAGTAATCTTATTTCTTCAAATTCATTCTGTAGAGTTAATGTTTCTTCATGTTCTTTTATTGAATAAGCAGTTTCAAAGTCAAATGTTCCTATTTCATATATATTGTTTGGTGGAATACTGGGTAATATATTTTGTTTAAACTTTGTTTAATGTTAGTAATTTTTGTCATTATTTCTCTTGAACTAATTACTTTGGACGTTTTTCTAAATTTAGAATTTAGATATTTTCTAATTGTAGACGCCATTTTTGAATTATTAATAATTTCAAATTTTAGCATACAATCTTTCTTAGGACAAGATGGCTACAGGAACACCTAGGCTTACCAATGGCTTTACGCTTTTCTCTCCTAGCTGCCGAGAACACCTAGCTTACCAACGTATGCACAACTCTCACTGCTACCCTTTCCTATTCTTAGAATTTTGTTCACTAAAATTCTACGTTACTAACAATTCTCAAATGAAATCTAAAACCAAAATTTTTTCTAAACTCTACCTCTATTATTAAGCGTCCAATACGGGATTTTTAAATCATAAATATGGTCTTCTAACCAAGCTTGTTCTAATATTAAATCTATCTTATCTTCTTCTCATAAATTATACCAATTTCTTTTTTGAAAGTTTTTAATATTTCTAAGGTCAATTCTATGTCTATGAATATGCTCTCCTAACTCAGATTTTTCTGTTGGCCTATGATCTTCCATAAATTTCATCTAAGCTAAATATATGGCTCTGATACCAATATGAAAACAGGATCAAAATAAATATGTAGTAAATATGCAAATAATTGAAGAAAATTATAGAGTAAGAAAATAACTTACTTTGTTGGCAGAATCTTAATTTAAATGATTGATGCTAAAAAGAAAATTAAGAAAATTATAGATTAGAGCAAGAGATAAAAAAACTTATTTTATTGAATAAGAACTTTGAAATACAAGAGAATAGGACTTAGCTAGTTTTTTCAACCGATGCCCTCTCATTGAATACAATAGGCTTTATATAAGCTTGAGTATCGGACTTCAAAGTATTTTAAGTCTGAAGTAATTATTACAATTTCTAAGTATCTTGAACTAAGATAAAAAAACTTATACATTTGTAAAATACTATAATCATTATGTTTCCTTTGCACTATGCTTGATAGATTTGAATGAGATGTGGCAATTTTTTGTTGATATGGAGCAAACTTTTCCAACGAACTTCTAGAAGCATTGGATAAGGCTACTTAACTTTATCCCTTTACAGATCAAAAGGGTCTTGAGAGAGTGACCCACCATATGGATCTTCATCTGGATTATCTGGAGTACTGTCAGATGAGCTATCCGAAATTTGTTGAATAATTGTCACCATCAATTGCTTAAGTTGTTCACTTTTTGACTTTTTCTTTTTGGAACATTTTGATGATGTTGACTTGTCTTGAGCTTGGGCTTCCACCTTTGATGGAGTATTGGGCTTGATTAATTTTTCTTTGGGCTTGGCTTGTGCTTGAACTTTTAAGTGATCAAGACGAATTGAAAAACAAAATTAATAAATTATTATTCAGTAAACAATCTAGTCAAAAATCTAGTGCCAGTAATAGTGAAAAAGATATTTTGGATATTCAAGACACTGATACTACTACGGAAAGTAGAGAATCTTTAAGCTATACAGAAGGAATATATAATTGTAAACAAATTAATGTAATTACTAAAAATACTGATAAGCAATTTCTACTAGATATTATTGATAAAATTGAAGATCCAAATGTAAAAAGAGAATATTTAATGATATTAAAAGAAATTTTAGAACAAGAAAGTAAAATTAAAACTCCAGAGACATTTAGTTTAAACAAAATATAGGATAAATACCTATCACAAACCTTATTTAAACAAGTTACTACAGGAGAATTACAACAAGAGATTAGAAATTTAAAAGAACAAATAAAAGAAATAAAAAAGGAAATTCAAAATCAACAATTAGAACAACTTCAAACTCAAACAAGATTAACTATACTTGAATCTCAAAATAAAAATAATGAAGCTTCTAGCTCACGAATAGAAGAAGATTATGTACAAATTGTAGACAAAATTAATTATCAAAAATGGTATATAGGAATATTACTACATATAGATAATTTTTTACAAATAGAGGCAATTGCTTTAGTAGAATCAGGAGCTGACCAAAATTGCATTAGAGAAGGCCTTATTCCAACAAAGTATTATGAGAAAACTTCTGAAAAACTACGTGGTGCAAATGGCATGAATTTAGAAATAAATTATAAATTATCAAAAGTCAAAATATGTAATCAATGATATTGTTTTAAAACAACATTTATATTAGTAAAAAATCTTAGCCAAAATATCATTTTAGGTACTCCATTTTTAACACAAATATATTCATTTAAAGTTTATAGTCAAGGAATTCATGCAGAAATTATGGGAACAAAAATAAGTTTTAAATTTTATCATCAATAGATACTATAGAAATTCATCAATTACAACAAAATACAATAACTAAACAAATAAACTTAATAATTAATAAACAAAATCATATTAATTATCTTAAAAAAGAAATTAAATATAAAAGAATTGAAGAACAATTAGAAAAGCCTAATATTAAAGATGATATAGAAGAAATAGAAAACAAATTTAAAAAAGAAGTATGTTTAAAAAAAGCCTAATCAATTTTGGGATAGAAAGAAACATATAATTACTTTGCCATATATTAAAGAATTTAATGAAAAACAAATTTCAACAAAAGCTAGACCTATACAAATGAATCAAGAATTATTACAACATTGCCAAGAAGAAATAAAAGACTTATTAAATAAAAAATTAATAAGAGAATCAAAATCACCTTGGAGTTGTACAACATTTTATGTTAATAAAAAACATGAAATAGAAAGAGGAGTTCCAAGATTAGTAATCAATTATAAGCCTTTAAACAAAGTATTACAATTGATTAGGTATCCCATTCCTAACAAAAGAGATTTAGTTAAAAGATTTTATGATGCAATATTATTTTCAAAATTTGATATGAAAAGTGGATTTTGGCAAGTTCAAATAGCAAAACAAGACCGATATAAAACAGGTTTTACAATTCCATTTGGGCATTATGAATGGAATGTAATGGCATTTGGATTAAAAAATGCTCCATCTGAATTTCAACATATAATGAATGATATATTCAACCCTTATACAAAATTTATTATTGTTTATATAGATGACATATTAGTTTTTTCTGAAGCTATAGAACAACAATTTAAACATTTAAAAACATTATTTTATATATTTAAGAAAAATGGTTTAGTAATTTTTGCCTCCAAAATGAAATTATTTCAAACAAAAATAAGATTTTTAGGTTATGACATATATCAAGGAATAATAAAACCTATTCAAAGAGCAATTGAATTTGCTGACAAATTTCCAGATGTAATTAAAGACAAAAATCAATTACAAAGATTTTTAAGATCTTTGAATTATGTCTTAGATTTCTTTCCAAATCTTAGAAAATTATGCAAACATTTATATCAAAAACTTCAAAAGAATCCTTTACCATGGACAGATGAACATACTAGGATAACCAAAGTCTTAAAAGAAAAGGTCAAAACACTTCCCTGCCTAGGTATACCTTATCCTGATGCCTTTACGATTGTAGAAACAGATGCCTCTGAAATAGGATATGGAGGTATTTTTAAGCAAAAATTACTAGAGTCAAATAAAGAAGAATTAGTTAGGTATCATTCAGGATTATGGCTCGGACCACAAAAGAACTATTCAACCATTAAAAAAGAAATTTTATCAATTGTTTTATGCATCACTAAGTTTCAAGATGATTTGTTCAACAAAATGTTTTTACTCCGCATTGATTGCAAATCTGCAAAAGAAGTTTTACAAAAAAAATGCTAAAAATCTAGTTTCTAAACAAATTTTTATAAGATGGCAAGCAATTTTTTCCATATTTGATTTTGAAATTGAATTTATCAAAGGAGAAAACAATTCTATTCCAGATTTCTTAACAAGATACTTTTTACAAGACAAGATCAAAGAGTGATACACTTGGTGAGGATAGTCAAAATGTCAGATAAAAAGATTAGGAATGCCAGTGACTATGTCATGGCAAAAACAAATCAATTTATTCAAGTTGCCGGTGTGGGCAAAGCCTCCATCGCAAATACATATTTAGCTGTAGCTGAATACCCTCCTTTATCATTTTCTCAAGCTATAACTGGGTCATCTACCCAACCAAATACTCAAGTAGCTACTGGGTCATCTACCCAGATAGGATCGTGTACTCAAAAGTCCAATTACATAACAAAGAGTCAATGTCAACATCTTCAAGTCCTTCAATATACTAAGTCAGTTTCTTTAGCAGAATTAAAATCCATTACTCAAAGATTGTTCCTTCCAGATTGTCAATATATTATTGATAATCCGTCAAAAAATTGTCAATTTTATGAGTTGATTCTAGTAGACACCAATAGTGTAGAATTAGTCCATCACAAAGACCCCAAAAATCCTGATCAAATTTCTTATTCAACTTGTAAAATTAAGAAAGTCAAAACCCCTAGAGAATTCGGTACCCATTCTATCTGGACCAATGTCTCTTTCTCAATTCCTTATGAACCAAATGGTTATAATTATATAGAGTAAATTAGTTGGATCCAAGTTTTTCTATGTTTTCTTTTGCCATTTTTATTTTGAAAGTAGTAAGCTTTTTAAAATTGTTCAGCAGCCTATCATTATGGTCGTGGCAAATTATTTAATGCTTAATATTGCCTATTAAATATGAGAATAATCAGTAATATAATAATAAGTGAACCATTAGATTAAATATTATAATTTTTTAGTTGGTCCAACGAATTATAATTTGATAATTATCTATATGGAACTGATATGATGGTAGTATTTATAATTTGATTCTAATCTTTCTCTATTTTATTGCATATTTAAATTGACAATTTCAACACTTTAGGTTTTAGTTTCCATAATTCTTCTTTGAAAATTTCATCAAAGATTGTGCTAAATTACAAGGCTTAAAAGGGAAACAATTGACTTGATGTAGGTCTTAATTAAATATTTAAGCGAAACTTGGTGCATGATCTACGCTATGGAAATATATAAACTAATTTATAATTTTCAGATTTCCAACATAAAATATTTGATGATTAATTTTGAACATCTATATTTTAGCCAAACTCATGCTTAATCAACTTCTACCTATCTTTTATGGACAATCACTATTTCTCTTCCCTTGGATTTTCCAGTTGCAGTGAGTTTTTTTTTTTTCTTTTCTTGTTTGTGGTGGCTTTACTAGAGTTGGAAGGGTTTGTTTTCATGTGTGCAATGGGAAGGAGAAGAGGGTTTTGCAAAGAGCTTCTGTGATTTTTCTGGTTTCTATGATTTTACTTCATCATCTCCATATTTCAAACTGTGGGTTCAATGAGTTTTAATTGATTTTTAGTGTTGCTTTCTCAAACTGTGTAGAGTTTGATGCTTTTTCTGTGTTTGTAGAAATGCCCGAGAGGATTAATTAGGAATTTTGTTTTATTTAAGTTTTCGAATCTCAACATTTCAAAATTTAAAATTGCAAATACTTGGTCAAGGCATAGATTTAAGTGTTTGTCACAATTGTTTTTGTTTTCTTTTATGTCAAGATTTGATTTTTTTTTTCGCTTGCTGGGAATTTTTTTAAGTGTTTGGAATTTTTTTTGCTCTCTTCTCTTTGCACCACATTAGAAGAAGGAGAAGAAAAAAGCTTCTTGGTGTTCATGCCTCCTTCATTGCTATTGCTAGCCTACAAAGTGAAAAAAGAAAATGTTGGATCGCTTTACACTTAAGTTGCTTGCCCACTTGACCAAGTTAGTCCTATTTAAGGGCTTTTTGTATCTTCTTTTTTGTTCTTTTTTATATAATATTCCCATATCTATTCATTCATTTCCTCTTCTTTAATTTTTTTTAATCTATTTGATCAATGATTCCTATGGCCGTATTGCTATTTTGGTCCTTTGTTTATAGTAGTCGCTCCAAAACTTTTGTGAGAATTACCAAAGAATGGAATTGAAGTGGACTGTGTTTTGACTTTTTGTCCCATAAATGACAGAAAAAACATTAACAATTGTTTTCCTTCTCTTATAAGTGGGCTTTCGTTTCCCACTTGTAATTTTGAATGCGTGCATAAAATGGTCTGAAAGGAACTTAGTTGCTATATGATTCACTATTAGACAATGTGGGTTTATGTAAGTATTGGGTTCTTTGGTGTTGGTTACTGTAAGTGTTTGGTGTAAGTGCATGTGATTCTTGGGCAGTACATGATAATTGTGTAACTTTATTTCAATTAATCATTAACATGTGTGGCTATATCCCTCTCTTAATAAGAAAAATATCAATGAAATCTCTCTCTGAATATATTTATTAATTTTTATTATCAATTTTATAGTGACAATTGTAAGGTTACAAATGTGCCTTATGATTGAATACCCAAGTGAGGTCTATGAAAATGTTCCTCAGTTGGGTAATATGCCTAATGATAATGAATTTGAAGTTAGTGGGGTAGGTGGAAATGAACGATATAGTGGGTTAGATAGGAACGGTCATAATGGGTTTGATAGAGATGCTCAAATTCATAGGGAGTGTAGGAAAAATAGTGAGCTCAATGATAATGAAGCTCAAGTGATATTTGAAAAGGGATAGAGAAATGTTAGTGGGTTAGACAGAGATGTAGTTGATGATGGTAATGCTCAAGTTAGATAGAGATAAAGTAGATAAGGTAGAAGGAAATAAAGATGAGGGTCCTGAACATGATAGAATTGATAATGAAGTCTCTAATAGGATAGATGAAAATGAAGAAGATATTGATAATAGGGTAGATGAAAATGCAAGAGAGGTGTCAATTGGGGTTGATCAATTTGACCCTAATGTTGAATTATCTATAGAAAAATCTCCCTGTCACACAAAGAATGACAGCTCTGCTGATGCAGACTATAAACCTGATAGTGATGTAGATACAATACATGATAATGACAATGGCAGTTGGGAAGACTACTCAACTGAAGACTCACCACATTATCAAAGTGATGGGGAGAACCTTGAAAAAATAGTGAGTAGTTCTGAGGAGGAAGTTGCTAGTGCTAATATGGCTAAGGGTGCATAGAAGTAACTCATTTAAGCCTGAGCTAAAAGAAGAGATTTTGTTAAGGATTGATCAAACATCTGAAAATGTTGATCATTTTACAGAAGTCCTTGGAGAACATTGCATTCAGAGGGGATTACAACTGTTGGATTGAAAAATGAGAAAGAGATGGTCACTGTTAAGTGTGTAGCTGAGGGCTGCCCTTAAAGGATTCATGCCTCTGATGCTCAAGACCTTATAATCTATCAAATCAAGCCTTTGTACCTTATCCATGATTGCGAAAAGCTCTTGGACACACCTGAATGCACCTACATTTGGATTCCAAACAAAGATGAGGGGTATTTTAGAGATAACCCTAACCTGGATGTTGACTGGTTGGAAAAGGATATAAAAAAGAAGTATAGGATTCAACCAACCAAACAAAAACTATATAGGGCTAGGGTGAGGGCACTTGAGATTATAAGAGAACACCATTAGAAGGCACTGAACCTATTACATAAATTATAAGAGAACACCATTAAAAGGCACTGAACCTATTACATAAATATGCCAATATAGTTAGAATTACAAATCCTGGATGCACAGTTTAAGTTAAGTTAGATGCCTAATTGATAGGTGGGGCCCTTAAATTCCAAGGATTTTTTGTAAGCTTTCTATGTTAGAGGTTGGGATTTTATACTAGGATGTAGGCCCTTTTGTAGGTTTAGATTGTTATCATTAAATAAGAGGGGTACTATTGGTTGCTATGGGCATAGATGCTAACAATGGGATGTTTTCCTTAGCAGTTGGGATTTGTGAGGTTCAGTGCAATGACACTTGGAATTGGTTTCTAGAGCTACTAAGACAGCATATTAGAGGTGTAGATAGGTATGGGCTACCTATTACCTTCTTAAGTGGTCAACAAAAATGGATTTTGAATGCTTTAGTTAAGAAATGACCATATGCATTACATTGGTATTGTTGTAAACATTCGTATGGAAATTTTAAAAAAGATCATATAGCACTAGGGCTACATCCTTTGTTTTGGAGGGCATCCAAGGTAGCCAATGTCAATGCGTATAAAGTTGCCATAGAGGAGATAAAACAGATTGATGAACATGCATTTGATTACCTTAACAACATACCAGCCATGAGCTAGAGTATACATGCATTTGATCCAAGGGTGAAGGTTGATCAAGTGACAAATAATATAACAAAGAGCTTCAACTCTTGGATCAACAAGTATCAAAGTCAAACATACCTTAGCCTACTTGAAGATATAATGAGAAAGGTGATTAAAAGAATGCAAAGGAAGTCAATGACTATTGATTTTTTAATTGTTTAATTGATTTTGTTTTCTATTTACTCACAAAGGGTTTTTTTTTTTTTGGCTTCAAGTTAAAGGAATGTTGTAGATGGAAGACAAATGTAAGCCCTGCCATTAGAAATGTGATTTCAAATAAAGACAAAGTGACTAATAGCATGGAAGTCATGTGGTATGGCTAGCTTTAATTTGAGGCTGTTAATAGTAAAAGAACTTTTGTGGTTAGGTTATGTGATAAGTGTTGTAGTTGTGGGTAGTTTCAGATATCTATGTGCCTTGCAAACATGCCATGGCATGTATTAAAGAAAGGAGAATAAATGTGCATCGATTTTTTAATAAGCTTTTGTTGAGGGATAGATACATTGCATCTTATGAGCACCATATTAGAATCATGTCGGATGAAAGTGAGTGGCCAGATATGCCATGTGACACTTTACAAGCTCCTAAAAAGAGAAGAAATGCAGGGAGGCTCAAAAAAAAAAAAAAAAAAGAGAGAAGGGCTCCAGATTAGGACCAGCTACCAAGTAAGCTAATTAAAATGAGGTGCAAACATTGTGGTGGCTACAATCACAACAAAATGAGCTACAAAAATCCCCCAGGCAAATGCTTGAAAAAGAAGATCAGTATTAGAAATCACTATTGTTATAATTTATAAATTTTCATAATGGCTATGTTCTTTTGTGACAACTAATTAATTTTTCTTTTCTTTAATTCAAAACCATCAAATGTTGGGACTTCTTCACAAAGACTTGCATCTCAAACTCAACCAACTCAAAATCAAAATGATCCATCATTATCTCATCATTCCAAGAAAAGAACAATGAAAAAGCTGGAAGTCAAAAAGGCAAAAAAAAGTGATATTAAAACTTGTAATTATTGACAAATGGTTTACTTTAGCTAACTTTTTTTTTTGGGTACCTTCAACTAGCTTTTCTTTTGATCATGTTACAGGCTAAACCAGCATCTCAACCAACATAAGTCAATCCCAAGGAGCTTCACATCACCCTAGTGCCCCATCATCCTAGATTGTAATGGCATCTCAAACTCAACCAGCATCACAGGATGTTGGGTGTTCAGCTCCTTCACCATCACAACAAAGTCAAACTCCACACATAGTTGGAAGAGGGAGAGGAAGAGCTATTTCACCCAAAACTGTTACAGGTAGACAAAAGGGAAAAGGTAAAGTTAACAATTGGGAAGTTAAATTTCAACTAATTATTTTGTCCTAGTAATTAGGCTTGGAAGCTTTCCCCAGTTGGATCGAGGGCCTAATTTCCCCGCATGGGCAGGCCGGCGAAAAGTCCAAAAATCCAGTGATGGGGCTCGGGGGTGGGGACTGCTAAGGGAACACAAGCTCGGGTGTAGTGCGGGACTAGTATTAGTAGGGAACCCCGATCCCAGCCCAGCCTGCACCCGCACAGCCCAATCTTTTTTTTTATTTTGTAATGAAAAATGTATAAGAATGCTTGTACTTGTGACCTGCAACTTGGATTTCCAATGGCTAACCACCAAGCCACTCAACTTTTTGCTCTATTTTCTGCAGACAATTTTTATATAATCAATTTCCTTTTATATATTTAATTAAAAGTAGTAAACAAAGGCAACAGTTATTCGAACCGTGGCCACCAAAACTTAACCCTCCCACTTTATCAGCAGTACCAACCACATCCTTCATCAATTTTACGCAACATTATACAATTTAACTCTATTAAAAGTGTGAAAAAATAAAAAAAAATGAACGCGGGGATAATCTGGGGTTTTTTTTGGGTGCGAGTATATCATCCTGGCACCCGTAAATATCCGCACCCAAAAAAACCCAAAGAAATCTAGGGATTTTACGGGGACTAGGAATGAGTTTTTTAGTCTGATGTGGGTTCAAAAACGCCGCCAAATCCGTACCCACACCTGCACACGAATTTTGCCATCCCTACTAGTAATGCTGTTTAATTCTCCATGTAGGAACAAGGTCTACTCCCTAGGACCAGAACTGAACTTCAACAACTACAATTAGCTGCTAAAGGAGCATTTTGTATGTATTTTGAGTATATTTTGTATTTACTTTGGGTTTATAAGCACATCACAGTAGGAAGGCATGTGACCTTGTCAAATATTAGCCTGTGCATGCATTGTGGTTCATGACCATTTTTCATAAAGGAACTTGTCAAATACAATAGGAAGGCATGTGGACTTGTCAACCATTAGCATGCACATGCAATATGGTTGATGAACATTTTTTTTGTAAAGGAACTTGTCTAATTCAATAGGAAGGCATGTGAACTAGTCCTTTATTATAACAATCCAGCTTATAAGATATGAACTTATAATTTATTGTCTATAACAATGCAGCTTTTACTTTTGGTTCTTTATAGTGTAAAGCATATTAACAACATATCTTACTATATACAATCAATGTTTATATATTTTGAGCATGTCATTTATCCCATTGCTGTTGCATCTGTTACATTTCACATATAACTCATTTAATTACATCGTCTTTACAATATCTTTACAAGGATTACAATCAGAATAATCAACATGTAGAATAGTGACCTTAAGTGCATCACAACATTCTTCAGTTTCTCATCAATTTCCATAAGTGTTCCATTTTGGGTTAGCACTTCCTTAACATCACCCTAGATGTCTATTAAAATCATTACAACATGACACTTTTGCATTTGTGCCTTCCTTTCTACTATTGAGTTCACAAAATCATACATATCACTGTCAAGTTCTTCATCATCAGGATCCCACCACCTATAGAAATTGTATACTCTACTTTTGCATACGGAATACATCTTATCAGGATTATTAAAAGACTCAGAAATCATTACATCTGCCTTGGGACCATATTTGCATCTTCTATTGAATCTAACTAGGTTGCCATTAAACATGTTAATTCTGCCCTTTGAACTCATGCTAGATGTATTGTTGCGCCTTGAATTACTTGATATTGATTGATTCATTTCTGATTTTGTGCTAATCATGGATATTTGCGTGTTGAGATTTGTCTGTGTAGAAGGAAATAGGTGTGCAATGGTTAAGTAGAGGTAATGTTTATGTAGAAAGAAATGGATATTTGTGTGTTGAGCTTTATCTGTGTAAAAGGAATTGGTTTCTATGATGGCTGAGTGTAATGTAAGGCAGTGTTACTTGCTAGGCATTATAAACAGGTTTCCTCTAGCTTTGCATGACACAACGGTTAGATTGCACTACATTGTGTTTTGGGCTAAATCACATAGACCTCCTTTAGCTTTTGGCTTAATTTCGCGTATATTCATTGTTTATCATTTTGTATTACTACCTCCCTCTGACATTAAGGAAATTCATCGTATATGGCCCTTCTGCTGCTTTTATCGTTAACTACTTGTAAATAAGTTGAATGTGAAGGGTATAACGGTCATTTAAAATAATATAAAGTAAACTAAACTAAAATTCGTAAGATCTAGGATTCGAACTCGAGACCAAAACTCCAAAACACTTACCTATACTCTACCAGCAAGCCAAAGATGAGACTTGAGAGTGAATGAACAAAAAATATATTTAAACATATTTAAACTAAGTCTGAATCATAATAACATTATCCTTCTCTCCTCCTGTTATTGCACTTCATTTTTGTTCTCTCTATTTAATTTTTTCTAAAACAACATTAATTTCATTAAAAAAATCAATTTCCTTATATTCATCCACCATAACTCCTCCACTGACACTTCCCTCTTTCTTTATAAATTGTCGTTGCACCATCATCACAACCCCCAAAACCATTCCACAACTCCATCATCCTCTGTCTGTCGAGCTCTCTTAAACCAAACCCCTCTCCTCTTGCTTTGTGGCCCCACTTCCTTCTTTCACCCATAACAACTTTTCAAATAATCAAACTCATCATTTCCATTATATATTAGAATAAGCATCGCCCTCGTTATTTGGCTTCACTAAATCGTCATCAACACAAGCCATTATCCGAGAGTTATTAGCTCCCTGCCCCTACTTTTCTTTCCTTCGTTATTTATTTAATTTTTATATTTCAGATTTATACTTATTAATATTTAATATATACTAATTATTTCATTATGACTTTGTTTTCTTGGATTTGGGTTGAATGAGATGATTTATAAGTGGAGGCAGAAGAGGAGAGAGTTTGCTGAGAGGCGAAATATAGTGGAGAGAGGGACTGTTGTTGGGTGGAGAAGGGACATGGGTGATGTTTATTAGATTTTTTAAATATGATATTACATATAAATAAATTTTTTTACAAACAAACTCTTAAAGTAAATAATTGGCACGGCGGCGATGTAGGAGACAATTTCTATTACAAGGGTAAGGGTTCGAATCCAGTCAAACATTTTTCCTCATTTATATACTTAAATTAAGGGTATTTTAGTAATTGTAGTGAAATTGGATGGAAAAATGATATCATTTGACGGTAAAACTAACATAAGGGGTGTTTATGATGAATTTCCTTAATATCAGGGGGAGGTCGTAATACAAAATGGTAAACATTGAATATACACGAAATTAAGCCAAAAGTTAAGGGGGGCCTGTATGATTAGCCCTTTTTCAAATTGTTTTTAAATTTTCAGGGGTAAAAAGGTCATTTAATCAATTTAATTGGGCAGGGACCATTACTATTTTATATTTTAGGGGTAAAAATGTCATTTATATATGCAAAGGAATATTGTACATTATGCACATTATTTTTAAAATAAGGTCGAGGTTATTTTAGTAATTGTAGTGCATTTGGATGAAAAATAATGTCATCTAATGGCAGATTTAACAGAAAGGAGGTATGTGATGAATTTATAAAAAGATAAGGACCAATTTTATACGAAATTGTAAAAGGGCTATCTGGCTAATAATTTCCTAAAAGGTATGGGAGATGTAGGACATTAACCTAGTTATATATGTGTTTGTGTAAGTTTGTATGCACACAAATGTATAATATATCTCATACATATATATAAAATATTTCAACAAGTTTGTATAAGGTTTATATATACATAGACACACACACACACACATAATTGTAGAAACATTTTCATATACATTATATTATACAATTGTGTATATACATATATATACATAATTGTAGAAACATTTTATATATACAAAGATATACATTACACAATTATGTATATACATATATCTAGACCTTATATAAACTTGCAGAAACATTTTACATATACATAGATATATATTATAAAATTACATGTATACAAATATTTAGACATTATACATACTTGTAGAAAAATTTTACATATATGCAGAGATTTATTATACAATTTTATATATAGAAACATTTTACATATATGTACACTTATACTATACAATTTTGTATATAAAAATATTTTACATATAGATAGACATACATTATACAATTATATGTATACATATATGTAGATGTCATATACACTTGTAGAAACAATTTACGTATATGTAGAGATATATTACACAATTGTGTATATACATATATGTAGGCACTTTACATATATGTGAAAACATTTTTCATACATTTAGACATGCATTTTACCATTGCATATATCACGTAGAAACATTCATATATGTATACATACATGTAGATGTAATATGTAGACATATTAAATAATTGTTTATAAGTAATATATGAAGAAACATATAGGCAATGATTTAAATATAAAATATAGGAATACATCATGCAATTGTCTATATATTAGTAGATGTTTTTAGAAATATTTTACATCGATACATATATGCATTACTGCAAGCAGTCTGCGAGGAGACGTGAAAGAAAGTAAGATTACATACTGAGGATGATGAGATTCAAAATCTACTTAAAGAGAGTTGATATCATTTTCAACTTTAATTACAAAGATTGCAATCTACAATTTAGGAAACATCAATATTTACAATCTGCACTTTGAAAAATAGCAAGCCAACTAACGACACCCACAATGGGTTGGTTCAAGTGGTGAAGCAGGCTAGGATGGAGTTGGTACAGCACCAATGGTGAAGTCCTGGGTTCGAGTCTCCACAATGGCCTCCTCCATGATTTAAGTGGGAGACCGTGACAGTGGGTTGTGGTTGCGCTAGTCTCCTCCGAGGATTAGTCGTGGTGCGCGTAAGCTGACCCGGACACCTCGGTTACATAAAAAAAAAAAAGCCAACTAACGACAACAAATTTATTTTGTTAGGTGATGACAATTAATTTATTTTGTTTGATAGACCATACTTATAATTTTTTATATGCTATATTAAGGTTCTATGAAACCTAAAATCTAGAAGTTGATACAAAATACTGACTAGAGACTAGTCAAGAAAAAATTAATAATAAAGTAAACTACCTCATTGTTTAATACAAACCAAAAAAATTCATTTGTCTACTTACGAATGTACAAAAATTTAAAGAAAAAATTAAGAACATCAATTCTGAACTGCCTCATTTTTAATACAAACAAGAAAATATTGAAAATAAAAAACTTTCACTACTTCTCCACGTACATAATTACATTTTTTTAAAATTCAAGAAAAAAGTTAAGAACCAATAATTAGTCCTCAGCTACCTCATTCTTATACAAGACACAAGAGGCATAACACTTAGGAAAAGGTAATACAAACATTAAAATTGATTAAAAATCACAACTTTAACCAGAGTTCACAACAAAAAGAAAAATAGAAAACTTTGCAAGCATTAACATGATATATATATATAGCATAATCAATTTCTTCTAAGTTAACGAGTGTATATAGTATATGTGTTGATGCCACAAAATGGATCAACATTAATTTGTTACACGTGTCCAATGTGAATAGTGAATGATGGAAATACCCCTGATCAGAAGTTATTGCGGGTTAGCAAGTAACGAAGATAGAAATGAATAGTAAACCCTTAATCGGTGGTCTGACTTGGACATGAAGGTGAAGGAGAAGCCAGCTTCTTATGTCAATTTGTCACAATGGAAAAATTTTTCGATTGACGAAAGCGACAGGTGGTAGACATACTCCTTCTCCAGCTAGCTCAAGCAGCTCTCATCGTAGCTACAGAAATCGAGCAATTGACAAAGATGGTTGAACGCTTCGGTGATTGGAAAACAAAGCAAGGTTAGGGGCCATTGGATTTCTCACTGGTGAGAATCTCCCGATGCCCAAGTTTATAAAAAGGCCACTCTTTGTGAAATTTTGATTTTAATAACGAGAGCATTTTGGTCTTTTGATAAGAGTTCTAAAAAGCCCCAATTTTTTTTTTTTTTTTATGAATATCTTAGCATGAATAACGTGATATCTCAAAACATAATGTAATAATTGGAAATCTTAAAATGAAATCGTGTTATGCTTAACACAAAGACCTTGTAATTATAGTGACTTTGAACAAAAAAAAATTACAACTGCGTTTGCTTATCACAAACAACTAATTATTCAATCACCAATTTGAATATATGTATGAATATGATATGAACCCACTATTAGAAGAAGATCAAATTGAGGGTAAATAAATAATTAAGGACAAGTGATATTGTTAGTATCTTTACATTATGTTGGTTAGAAATTATAGAGTTTGTATTTACTTTTAAAACCACTAAATCTACTAACCTTGTATATTCTTTTGCAAAGATTGAAAGGGCGCTAACGTAGTTTTAAGAAAAATGGAGGCAGGCAATTAATTTAAGGGAAGGCTTCCTTTTATCATTGGAAACGTCATTTCACACTTTTCTTAATTAATTAATGCATGTAATTGATGAGGTATTTTGTTTTTCAAGAGATAACTAGACACATAAAAAAGGTTGGGCTAGGCACGAGCACAAAATAGTTTAGTACTAAAACGTATAATAAGAGTACGGTACGAATATGAATATTATAGCGGCATGATATAGTACAAAATGAGGATTAAAATAGATTGGGCTTAAAAGTTTGGCACGATGAGTCGTGTTGGCACAAAATACGATTGAACCGTGCCAAATACGAAGCACGATAAGCACAAATAGGCACGGATGAGCACGATTATTTGTTTGAATCATTTAATAAAATAAGTTCCTTTTGAATTAAAAGAATAAATCATTGATTTTAAATGAATATATTAAGAGACCAAGTTATTTTATTGTAATGTTGTAGCAATTAAAAATCAAGTGAAATTTATTTTCTTTTCTTATTTTCTATTTATCTTTTATGCCTTCTATATTCTTAGTTTACTTGGTTCTAAATCCTTATTTCATTCCTTCCCATAAATCTCTATCTCTTTTAATCTATCTAATAAAATGAATTCATTTTCAATCAAAAGAAATGATACAGAATGAGTTTTAATCACAATGATGAAATTTTTATCCTATATTTGAAGAATTATACTTTTAGTTCAAATTATTAATAAATAATTCATTTTTTTTAAGAAATTGACTAGTACATTTATATTTGTTTAAACAAAATTTTAAGATTTTTACTTTTAACAAAGAAAATGAAATAATTGTTAACTCAAGATAGTAACAATTAATAAAAATTATTTAAAAATTGTTATCTATAGATTCGTAAAAAAAAAATAGGTTATTAAAAAACCCAGTTTGATTTTAAAAATAATTCTATTTTTCTTAAAAGAGAAATTTAGGTTGTATTTGTTTACATTTCTAAAAACTGTTTTATGAAAACGTACACTTTTTAATACATTTAAATAAATATCAAACACATGTCATTTTTAAAATTAAAAAAAAATTAAAATTCAACCGCATATTCTTTTCAAATTTTGAAAACAAGAACTTTAAATACACAAACATACCCTTAGGGTCCCTTAATAAGCGATTAATTAGTCTCTTTAAGATACACGTGTGTCTTTTTAATAAAAATTTAAAATTATAAAACAAAACAATTTTGTACATATCTTTATCCCAATCAGGTCAAGTACGAAAAGACACAATCCTAGGCATGACATGGTCCATTTGGGTCATATCATATGGATCGTGCTGGGCCGTCAAAATTTTTTTAGTGTTAGGCAGGGTACGGCACGAAATAATGTTTGTGTTAGGCCAAGTACAGTAATAATAGTGTTATGGGCTCAAATTTTTTGGATCATGTTGACACAGTATCGTATATTTTACATGTCTAGAAATAACCGTATGTACCTAACACTCCGAACCAAGGGCAAAAAATTTACAACTGCAATTGCTTTTTACAGCTAAGACAAGTGAGAACTCAATTTATTCACCAATTTGAATATATGATATGAGATATTAAGCCACTGTCAGAGGAAGGATTAGATTCAAGGTAATTATCAGACAAGAAACAATCAGCTCAAACAGTCACGATCATGTAGAATTGTGACCATTCACTTAATGGTTATCAACTTGTAGTTGCTTCGGTAAGGAGGAGAAAAGTGTAGGCATTTATCATTTTCAATCGCCCCTTTGCAGTCTCGTTGCATAGGGTTAAAATAATCGTTTTTTTTTTTTTTTTATCTACTTAATAAGACAGCATAAATATGATTTTTTAAAGGATAGAATAGTGTGTAAATACTCAGAAGATTGCTGCAAAGACGCTCACAAAATCTATCAGCCTTTATCAATTTCGATCACTCCCTTCGCAATACCGATGCATTATGTGAAATAATATTTTTTATGTTATCAATAAGAAGCAATAGATATGATATTAGATACATAGAATAGCGTGTAAATAGTGAGAAAAAGAGAAACAAACTTACGGGTCCGTTTACAATACATCCGATGTACAAGTACATCATTTATCAATTTTTTGTAAATTCAGTGTAAGAGTTGTAAATCTTTATATAAAAATCGTAAATGTGAAAAAAAAAAGTTGTAAATTGCCATTTATGACTTTTATACAATGATTTATAACTTTTACACTAGTTTACAAAAAATCGAAAATAGTTTCATTTACAACTTTTACACTCCATATTTATGATTTTTATACAAGAATTTACAACTTTTATACTAAAAATTACAAAAATTTGGAAAAGTGATGCACCGGTACAATCGATGTACCGTAACTAAAACCCAAACTTACTCAATGAAACGACTTGACAGAAGTGTACAAACTAGAAAATTATTACTGATCGTAATAAGCTTCTTAATATCATCATTTACTACACCCTTTATGTTATTAAAAGATAAATAAATCATTTAAATTGTTACAAAGAGAGAAACAAACTTATAAGTACTAAATTAAAGAAAAAGAAAAGAGTAAATGTATGATATTTCTTTCCGAGGGAATTAAGGAAATTAGAATGCTATCAGTAGATGTATTTATACTTATTGTTAAACATGAATGCTTGAGATTATACTTACTTGGTTTTAGTTCGCTAACAAATGTTTTTGTGAATTTAGAAATTTATTGAGTTTCACATTGTTCTATCAAAACTAGTAAAATTTATCTTATTATTATTATTATTTAACTAGGAAATTTAATTAAATAATAATATAACTTTATATTAAAAATTAATATATATATATGGAAAATAATATTTTAACACAAGACTTTTGACACAAAATTAAACATAATTTTTTAATTATTGATCTATAAAATCTAACGATTGAAATGATTGATGAGTTGATAATAGTAAATACATCTTATTGACTTTCAATCTCAACCATTGGATTTTGTGAGATTAATAGTTAAAAAATTGTGTTAATAAATTTATTTTGACATAATTTTTGTTATGCTAACTGCCAAAAGCAAATTTATTTTGTTATGCTAGTAACAATTATTGTGTAGCTTACCTATCCCAATAAATAAGGCCTCTATGATTAAAAAATTACTCTAGTTCATCATTTTATAAAAATTGATCATAAGTTAAAGTGGAAGCAGCTGCAGTACTGCTACATCTAAAGACAACTATGGAGTCGTTGATAAATGAATGCAAATGTCCTGTCTCTTATGAGAGCTTCAGCTTATTGATTTGTCTTCATTCTTCAGTCTCTCTCATTTCAATGCAATTTGTAAATTCATTCTTCCTTAATTCATTTAAGCTGGGGCGGGACTGTATGAACTCCTAACAATCCTTTCCTCACCCCTTTTCTCTAAGGTACGCTTACTATTTAGGAATTTGAATAATTTAATTTTTATTCGATAATATAAATAAGTTAACTGCATATAAATAATATAAACCCAATAGTCTAATATTATATTGGATAAAAATTTCTATAAATTTTTTATTAAAAAAAACTATAACCTACATGATTTATCTATAAAACAATTTTTTTATAGAACATTTACCATTCATCCAATTTTAATTAAAATTCTATGTTTTTTCGTATTTTTGTGTCATAAACATTGATTCATTAATTTAGAATTGATTATAAGTACTCTTTTTACAACAATTCATAAGTTTCATCTTGAAGGAAACTTTAAACATTTAAACTAATTGCAGAGGGAGGGAAGGGGAGAGAGAGAGAGAGAGACCAAACTTAGTGATAGTGGCATCAATCAATCCATCGTCCAATTTTTCATTAGATTTTAGTAGTCAAGTGGCAAGTTCAGGCCTTGTCGAATCATGGCCAACCCTGCAAAATATGATTAGAGAAATAAAATAACTTTTTCCCCCATGCCCAAGTGTTATAGAATGACAATTGTGCAAGCGAAAAGATATACTATAAATAATCCATGGCCAAATGGCATACTTTTGACGATGAGATGCTACGTTAGATATATGTTTGTAACCAGTTTACTTTAACAGTCTTATGTGACTTGGTTGATGTCTCAAATAAACCAATTTAGAAAATCCAAATGAATCAAGATTAAGTGCCAATTAACAAATGTATATCTAATGAGAATGATGCAATTCTATCATTGGTAAAGGTTTTTTTACACTCCAAATTCTTGGTTGGGTTATTGGTGAATTAATTACTAACTAATGAAATCTCTTTATGCACATAGAAAGATGGAATATTATAGGCTTAGTTTTTGGATTTCCGAAAGGTTATCCTCTGGTGAGTTTCTATCTCATGTATTTTTTTTATATAATCTCTCATTTGCCCTATTTATCTAGTTCAATTCTTTTTCTTGCTTGATTAGCTTAGTCATATGCAGAGATTGGAGAAAGTTTTCAATAATTCGGAGAAACTTACGGAATTTCATATACTTGTTCTAACTAGGGATGGCAATGGGGCGGGACGGGTCCGGGGCGGCAGGTACCCAGCCCCGCCCTGTTCAAATTTTTTTTGCCCCGCCCCGCCCCATTGCCCCGTTGCGGGGCGGGGCGGGGCAAAAAAAATTTGAACGGGGCGAGACCCGCCCCGCCCCGTCCCGCCCCGCCCCTAAACATTTATATTTTTATATTAACCCCTCATAATATTTATATTTTGACAATTTACCCCCTGCAACATTTACAACCTCAAATTTTTATCATATTATTTACAACTATAATCATTTTTTAATAATCATAAAAACAATATATTTTTAAACTAAAATCAAACATAATATACACAACAACAAAATTAACAACTAAAAAACATCATTCCATTACAAGTCTCCATTACAAGTCCAAGATTATCAAGTCAACAACAATTCAACAAACAAAATAATTATAAGCTACCAACTCAAACTTTTAAATTTAATTTCGAATAACACAACCTAATATTTGTTTGATAGTGAAGACTAAGGTAGGGAAAGGCTAGCCAAAACCGAATTGTATCATTCAAGCACGTGTATTTTTGTATTTTTTATTATTATTTTTATATAAAGAATGGGATATTTCTTAAGCCCCAAAAGATTTGGTTGAGAATTAACATCCTACAAATAAAATAATAACGTTAGAACTTACTGCCATTGGTTTTATATCAATTTACACTTATATATTAATTAAAATTAATCTAATGATATTGTAAATATAAAAAAAAAGTTTATAGATTAAAATCAAGAAGATAATTCTAATACCATTCTATCCCAACACCAATTCTAATGGCAATCATTAATAGACAGTAAATAATTTAAGATTAAAAAAAAAACTCTTAGACAAACACTAAATCTCCTCATTCGAATCAATCAATCAAACAAAACTTCCTAATACTAATATCATCTGAATTCTAACACATTTTTAAATAAAATCATAAACTATAATCTTACTTACCGCTTTTGAGTTTTGAAAAATTAAATCGGACGAAAAGTTTAGAAACTACAATCAATCTAAATAATTTTTCATATTACAACAGAAAAAGGCCAGTAACTTGAATGTAAAGAACTAGTTTAACAGAGAAGAAATAAAATATTAAATACCATGATCAGTTTGGCATTAAGCCTCTCGTTAAGAATCCATACAATGAAATTGAAGATAAACTTTTTCTTCGAGATATCATAACATTCTACTTCATCCCACCTTGCATATGGGACATTTCCAGAGAAGAATTTTTCTGTGGAAATAAATACATAGATCTAAAGCTTGCACCTGCCTCCTTTAAAGTATGCACTTTTGCCAAAATCTAATCCAACAAACCAACGAATCATTTTATTGTCCTTATTCATCTTCTCATCTTCTTAATTTATATAAAATTAATTTCTAAATTTGGTGATTGTAAATAATAAATTTGTATTACCGAGGCTGGAACTGCTGGAGCCGTGGAGAGGAGCTGGCCGAAAGAGAGGAGGCTGGAACTGGTGGAGCCGCGGCGGAGCAGAGACTATTTGGTTGTGCAGTGAAGTGGCTGTGCGATGGTGGAGTGGTGATGCGAGAGCGGAGCTGCGGACGGGTCGATCTGGGTGTGCGAGAGCGAAGCTGCGACAGAGTGGCTGTGCGAGAGCGAAGCTGCGGTGGAGTGGCTGTGCGAGAGCGAAGCTCCGGCGGAGTGGCTGTGCGAGAGCGGAGCTGCGGCGGAGTGGCTGTGCGAGAGCGGATCTGCGGAGAAGGGTTGAGAACGCGAATGGAATCGATCTTGTTGTGCCAGAGCAAAGCTGCTGCGGACGAGGGCCGATCGGCCGAGACCGCCAACGAGAGAGAGAGAGACAGAGAGGATAGAGGAGAGTAGACGCCGAGGGGTTTGGGGAATTAGGGTTAGGAAAAATTTTTTTTTTTCCTTATATAGGTTAGCTAAATACTCAGGATATCCTAATATATCCATATGTCACACAATCACCCCTAATAATATCTTTTAAGTCCTACTAATTTATTTTTTATCATATATACCCTTATACTGTGCGGGGCGGGGCGGGTCGAACGGGGCTAAGTGTTAGACCCGGACCTTGACCCGCCCCGACCGAGGCAGATTTACTTTGCCCCAGACCCGCCCCAAAACAGTATTGGGGCGGGTCTTGCCCCGCCCCATTTGTCCGGGGCAAACCGGGGCCCCGGACCCGGCGGGGCAAATTGCCACCCCTAGTTCTAACAATAACTTGACAACAACTATGGGTATATAAAATCATTAGAAAAAAAAATTGATGGAAAAAATTAGAGAATCTTAAGGTTCATATGTTCAATTCTTTTGGTGATTTTTTTTTAATTCTAATTTGACTTATTAAAAATTAGCAAGTTTAATTTTTACCATATCAAGTAAGAGAGGTTTTTAGCAAATATTTATTGACACATTGTTGTGGCATTTGCAGGGCAAAATGGATGGTATGGAAATGATATTTAAAGTTATTGAAGAGGAAGAATTGAGCTATGAGATTGCTTTTACCATTTTACCATTGTCAACTTACTCATGAGTAATAGGATATAACTTTTTGAAGTATACTATGGTTAATATTTTTTAACTTTGTTTTCATCCATACCACTAATGAAGTCATAGCCAATTAGTTTTCTAGGATGCTTTATCCACTTTTAAGGGATTGAACTTTGGATTTCTGCTAGCATATTTATATGAGCATCTTGTTTTTGGATTATATGATATATAGTCATTATTCCCACTTTGTTAATTGAGTCAGTAGAGAGTACACAAGATGTTTTATTTCTGGTACAATAGATCTAAGATCCTTGTTGAGGATTATTTCAATTTTGTCTAAGAGTATTCTTTGATATCTATTATCTACCAGGTGTCAAGTTTTTTATTTTATGTTAAAAACTGCCTCTTTCTTTGGCTAACTCTAGTAGCTTCAATTATACTTGAAGACACAAATCTATAATGATTGACATGAAGTGAACAGATCAGAGGGAAGACGAAGTGTGAGAAGCGTCGTGGTTGTGGTGGTGGTGGAGGAGCGATGAACTTGCTGTAGCCTTGCTCACTGAAAAGATAGTTGCCAAAAGCAACAAGAGCGATGTCGAGGCCAAGAGTGGCTTGACCGAGATTACTGCTCAGGAGTAGATGCCTCCTCTAGTCTGTCTCATTCCCAAACTAATTCACCACCACTCAAAACTCTCTTGTGAACTTCTAATCCAAACTACTTATTGTTTTCTTTGTTTGTTGCTCCTAAGTTTTCCATGTTGCATTGATTTCATCCTATTTGTTGGTTGCATATGCAAAAATTCTTTGGTGGGCTTGGTCTAATATCCTCTAAATTAAGTGGTTTAATCTCACATTTTTTAGGAATTTAACCAGTTTTGGTTTGAAGAATGTGAAAATTTTTATATAAATTTTGTGAAAAGAGTTTCAGAAACAACTATTTTAATTCTTTCAATGTTTTTACACAACAATTGGTGTAGTAATAGATACATATGTTTATTATTTTATAAAAGTTAAAGTGTACTTTCTTTTGGACAAATCTCCATTTAAAGTAATTAATTTTCAAAGAACTTAGGCTGTCTTTGATTGCAAGAAAGGAAAAAAGGGAGGAAAGCAAAAATGCGTGGAAAATAAAAAATGAAGGAAAGGAAAGAGTTTATTGGATATTTTCCTTTATTTGGTTTGATAATAAAATTATAGATGGAAATGAATCACTCATAAATTAATTAGACATAAATATCTCATTATTAAAATTATAATATCTATTTATTAAATATATTTTTTTCTATGAGTTAATTAAAAGTATAAATTTTAAGTTATATTTACATATTAAACTACTATAAGATTAAAAAATATTAAATTATAATCAAAATTTATTAAAAAGTTATTATTTATTAGATAATATTATTATAAAATTTACACAAAATTAAAGTGATATTTATTATAATATTTTTAATATGTATTAATTTTTAAACAAAAAAGTAAAGATTAATTATATATAATAAATATTAAATTATGTCATAATATTATCAAATTAATATAGATTTGATAAATAAATAATAAATTAATATATAAGTATATATTAAAAATTCAAAAGAAATTGGAGAAAACATTGCCGACCGACCATTGCTCTCCACTGCCATCATTAAATGAAGCTTAAGTATTGACATCATTATTGGCACTATCAGGAATGTCATCTGCCGATCGATCCTTCCATGCAAGTTTATTACTGCGTAAGTCTCCGTTTTGCTATGCACAATGGATCTAATTTCTGGATTCGCATTAAGCTTTGGCATTAATGTTAATGGTGCTTCTAACACCTATGAAACTATAGTAGAGGATCGGTTGACAATCATGTCAGTATCGATGGTGACGTCGAATTCGTGAATGTATCGGTGGTCACAGGCAATGCTGCTAGAAACAATTTTTTCAAATTTTGTAATTTTTTCAATTTTAAAAAATATAAATTTTACAATTTTTATTTGGGATAATATCACAAACTACCCTTACCTTTTATGAAATTATCATGTAAAAACGCCTTTTGCCACTTTGTATGAATGACAACCCTATATTTTGAAAAAGTCATCATGGGACACCCTTCTGTTAGTTTAGATGTTAAATGTTTGTAAATATCTTGAAGACAGAGGGTTAGAAGGGTAATTTTATATAAACAGTGGTCAACAACTATATGAAACGTGAGTCAACTGTTGGAATATTATTTTACAAGTAGCCCACTTTCTCTTTCCCCGAACCCACTTTCTCTCTCGCTTTCATTTTCACCTATAACTACTGTTCTTCTTCCCGCGTCTCTCTGGTGCAACCACGCCATTTGAAGGGCTCTGAACCGTGAAAGTTTGCTGTAGACGTTGGTTTTCATTGCAAGGTAAGATGTAATTGTGTGTGAATGCATGCATCTCCATGCCTTTGTTTCAACTGAAAGATATTGTCTTGCATGACGGTATGCATGGCATCTTTTTTTTTTTTGATATTTTACGTTATTTTCTGCTATTATTATTAGTATTTGTGATGGTTTCAGATTTTTAGTTGTTTATGTTCTAAATTTTTCATGAAACCGAAACCCTAAATTTTTGGAAAGATAGGGTTTTTTTTTAAATTGGTGTAAATTATATGAAATTGAGGTGATATCTTGAATTACTGTACTAATATATTGACATGCATGCATGAGATGAGTGATTTTTTTAACAAATTTAGGTCGTTCATGCATTGTGCATTATTTTGGTGTAAAGGAAAATTGGGGTTTTTACAATTTAACATGAAATATATTAAATTGGTTTAATAACTTGCATAATTGTAATGTTATTTTCACCAGCATGCATGACTTGTAAAAATTTTGTTTTTGTAGCTCGTTCATGGCTACCATCTAATGCCTTTTTATTATTTTTTTAAAATTACCTCTATCTGTTGATGCATATGGCAGTCTAATGGGATTGTTTGTGATGACAATAGAAGCTAGGGGCCGTGTAGTTACACTTGGGAATGTCGACCCTGAGAAAGTTAGCATTATTGGTTTGGTTTCTATTCTTAATGTTGTATTTGAAATGGGTGTTGTAGATCATAGGGAAGTGAAATTTAGTGTCACCTTACCTTGGAATGGAGAAACCATGGTGATAGAAACTGACCAGCAATGTTTAGAAGTTTTAAACATGTTTGAAATGAAAAAACTTGATAAATTTACCATTTCAGTTGAGGAACAACCATTAGATAGTGAGTCATCTGATGATAACTCCCTTTCCAATGAGGGGCCTTGTGAGGCTATAAATAGAATAAGAGGTAATTTGGAGGATAGGGATGCAATAGGATCTGATTTGGAGGAAATGGATGTTGATGTAGGACCTACCTTGGCTAATGTAGATGAGGAAACAGGAACCCAGTTAGAGGATAGGGATGTTGAGAGGGAAGTTGAGTTAGAGGGTAGGAATGTTAAGGGGGAACCTGAGTTCGAGGATGTTAGAAATGATATTGATTTAGGCAGAAAGGATGTAGAAATTGAGCATGAAAACTCAAAGTGTCATAGTGAGTATGACCTTAAGAATGATTCTGATGTAGAATATAGGCCTGACAGTGATGTACAGGGTGATAATAGTGGGACAGAAAGTGATAATGGGGGAGGAAGTGATGAGTCATCTGATGAAATTTCCCATTACCAAAGTGATGGTGAAAATTTTGAAAAGTTAGTCAGTGGTAGTGAAGATGAGGTAGGCAGTGAGAGGATAGCTAGGGTCCACAGGAAAAAACTTTTCAGTCCTGGTCCTGAGGGAGAAGTTAAGTTTGTAGTGGGGCAGACGTTTCAAAGTTTGGCCCATTTTAGAGAGGTTCATAGAGAGTATTCAGTGCGTAGAGGGATTGTGCTTAAAAGAATAAAAAATGAGAAAAATAGAGTCACCTGTAAGTGTGCTGCTGAAGGCTGTCCATGGAGGATCCATGCCTCAACAACACAAGACATGATAACCTATAAAATCAAGACTTTATATCCTGAACATAGGTGTTCTAAAGTTATTGATACCCCTGAGTGCACATACATATGGATAGCCAAACAATATGAGGAGCACTTTAGAAATAATGCTACCATTGATGTGGACTGGTTAGAAAAGGATATAAAAAGGAGATTTGGCCTTCAACCTTCCAAACAGAAGTTGTATAGGGCTAGGATGAAAGCACTTCAGGTCATAAGGGAACACCACCAAAATGCATTGAACCTGTTGCACAAATATGCCAATATTGTAAGGATAACAAATCCTGATACAACAGTGTATGTTAAGGCAGATGCAGCATTGATTTCTACAAATCCAAAATTTCAAGGGTTTTTTATTAGCTTTCCTGCACAAAGACTAGGTTTCCTTACTGGTTGTCGGCCCTTTATAGGTTTGGATGGTTGTTACTTAAAGGGTCCCATGGGTGGGGTTTTATTGGCAGCTGTTGGCCTTGATGCCAACAATGGGATGTATCCTTTAGCCCTAGGAATTTGTAAAGTTGAATGCAATTCCACATGGAATTGGTTTCTAGAGCTATTAGGTGAACATATAGGAGAAGTAGATGGTTGTGGGCTGCCTATGTCATTTATGAGTGATAGGCAAAAAGGAATAATTAATGCTTTGATTGCTAAGTGGCCATATGCATCAAACAGATTTTGTGGTAAGCATTTGTTTGATAACTTTAAAAGGCAGTACCCTACACCAGCATTACAGGAGCTTTTTTGGAGAGCTTGCAAGGCCTGTAATGCCACTGACTTTCACTTAGCAATGGAACAAATTGAAAGTATTGATGCTACTGCCTTTGAATGGCTGTCCAACATTCCTGCAATTCATTGGAGTAGATATGCCTTTGATGAAAGGGTTAAAGTTGATCATGTGACCAACAATATCACTAAATCATTTAACTCCTGGATCAACCGTTATCGAGGGCAGACTTATCTTACCTTGGTTGAGGATATTAGAAGGAAGATCATGAAGAGGATGCAAAGAAAGCAAGTACATTGGTTTTTTTTTTTTTTTTGCATTGTTAATTGATTTTATTTTTATAACTTCCTTGTATTTGTTTTTGTTTAACATTTGTTAATTTCTCTTATTTTTTTTAACTTCCTTGTATTTTTTTCTGTTTTACAAGGTTAAAAGATTGTCTAAGGTGGCACACAGATATTGATCCTAAGATTAGGAGTATAATTGAAGAAAAAGGGAAATGGAGTCATCAACTTGAGGTCATTTGGTGTGGCAACTTGGAGTTTGAAGTTGTAAGTAGAGGGAGAGTTCACATTGTGAGATTGAGTGAGGGGTTCTGCAGCTGTGGACTTTTCCAGATTTCTGGGATGCCTTGTATCCATGCCATTGCTTATGCAAATGATAGGAGAATAGAGGTTCACCAATTTGTTGACAAAATGCTGTTAAGGGATAGATTTACTGTAGCCTACGATCACTATATAAGGCCTATACCAGGTCAAAGTGAGCGGCCTGATGTACAATGTAACAATTTGGAACCCCCAAAAATGAGGACTAAGGAAGGAAGGCCTAAGAAACATAGGAGAAGGGTTGCGGATGAAAACCCACTAGCTTCAAAACTTTTTACTATGAGATGCAAAAATTGTGGCGGGTATAATCACAACAAAAGGTCATGCAAAGTTCCCCCTGGTACAAAATATAATAAGGTAAAATATTGATTTTATTGACTGCTGCTTAAATAAGTTGCTCTTTTTTTTGTAGTGTTTAACTTATTTGAACTTGGCTTTTGTTTGTGTAAGGCAAGAAAAACCACTGTAAGGACAGAGGCAACAACATCTCTGCTACATGCTGATACAAATTCTACTATTACAACCTTAACCACTCAGTCTAAAAAAAAGAAAGAAAAACACAAACGAAACACCCAAGAAGAAGAAACAGGTTATTATGTTGTGTTTTTTTTTATTGCTTTTATTACTGATTTTAACTCTTTTTCATGCTTCTTTACAATTTGTAGGCAAAGAACTCCACTGTAGGGCCTTCTTCCCAACAACCTGCACCACTATCTCAAGCAACATCATCCCACCATGGTGCAGCCTCACAAAATGTTGGAGACTCAACACCTCCCTCCTCTCAACAAACTCAAACTTCAACTACCATTGGGAGAGGAACTACAAGAGGAAAAAGAAGAGGTAATAAACATATCTTGTTCTGTTGCACAATTTTATTCTGTTGAATGTTTTTTAAATCTATATACATATTTGCAGTGAGTAGGTTATTGACTGGAAGAGAGCAATGACAATGATTCTTAGCTTGAAAGCTTTTGGAATAGCAATCTATGTAAGCTGATCAGTTTCTATGTAAGTATTTATGTTATACAATAGCAATGCAACCTTCAAAATGTTAGTATGTAAATGAACTACTTTTTTTTTTGTAAAGGAACTTGTATAGTCCTTTAAGTTGTTGTTTTTTTGTAAAGGAACTTGTATAGTCCTTTAGATTGCTGATTTTTTTGTATAGGACATTGTAGTCCTCTACTTAACCACAGAAAAAGGAAATTGTAGTCCTGATATTTAAAACTGCAATGAAATATATGTTTACTCTTGAAATATTAACTTATTATATTTTACTGAGTTTCATTGCTATCCATTTCATATGTTGCATGACATACATAACCATTACATTACATCATTTTCACCATCAATCCTATCAAAATTAGCAGCAGCATGTAGAATAACAGCCTATTCACCATGACTACATTCTTCATTTTTTCGTTGATTTGTTGAAGCACTTCATATTGGTTCATCACTGTCTTCATATCATCTTGCATCTTCCATAAAATGTTTTGTACCTCATCCTCCCTAGAGTGCTCCTGACTTACAACATTAATGCATTTCACCGCATCAAGAACATCACAGTTAATTTCTTCAACATCAGGCTCCCACCACCTATAGAAATTACATATCCCATTTTTACATATAAAATATAGCTTACCAGGATTATTGCTAGACTCAGAAATCATGATAGCTGCCTTTGCATTGCATTTGCACCTCCTATTTTTGAATTTGATTAGGTTGCCATTTACCATTTTATATATACATCTTGCACTCATGTTTGTTGTACTGTTGTTTGGCCTTGCATTGCTTGAACTTGCTTGATCCATTTCTGCACTTGAGCTTGATTTTGATGTCATTTCCTTCAATTAGAATTGTTCTGTTGCATGCTGTGTAACTGCAACTTTGATATTCCGTATGCTTTATTGTAGAATTTGGTTCTCTGTGCTGTTAATGTTTATGTTAAATGTTGGCTGTTGGATGTAGTGAGATGGCTTGTGTTGACTGTGTTTGATTTCAAGTTGCAAATCTGTGTGTTTCAATGGATTTTTTGCACTTTACATGAGCTTCATGTACAAATTTAAAGGCAGCCACTCATGCTCCAACGGTTAGCTTGCAACGGCTACAATGACATTTTTAAAACAAAGGGGCAAAATTGTCATTTCATTTTTCCACATGTGCAAGAAGAAATATTTTTTAATTATCTCAATTGAAGGTTAAAACTGTCATTTATCAATAAATTAATTGTTTATATATCCTGTTGCTTTTTAGAAATATCGGTAAGGGTATAATAGTAATTGTATAAATTTTGGATGGAAAACTGATGTCATCAAACGTCCAAACTAATAGAAGGGTATACCATGATGACTTTTTCAAAATATAGGGATGTCATTTATACAAACTGGCAAAAAGAGTTTTTACATGATAAATTCGCAAAAGGTAGGGGTAGTCTGTGACATTTTTCCATTTTTATTTTTGAAAAAAATTAATCAATTACATTGATAATTATATTATTAATTATTTCTAAAATAATTTAATCAATTATTTAAATAAGGTTAGTTTTGAACACATAAAAATCTACAAGGTTAGCTTAATAATTTAATATATTATTCCTAAAAAAACCCAATTATTAAAGTTTTAGGAAATAGAATTGTTGGTGTTGGTGTCGAGATGTGTCGAGATGTGTCAAGTTGATTATGTCGAGATTATTGGTGTCAAGTGTGGTTGTCGAGATTTTGTCGAGTTTCGATTTTGTCTAATGTCGAGATTTTGTCGAGTTTCGATTTCGTCTAGTGTCGAGATTTTGTCGAGTTTTGATTCGTCTAGTGTCACGATTTTGTCAAGTGTCGTGACTGTGTCGCATGTCGAGTCTGTTCTGTCAAACTTGTTGAGTGTTGAGTTTCAAGTGTCGAGCGTCGAGTCTTAAGTGTCGAGTGTCGAGTGGTGTATGTCGAGCACTTATACCGAGAATGTTGGTGACGAGATTTTTTGTGTCAACAAACATGTATCATTTACAAGTTATATTTTGATCAACTTGTGATAAAACACGAATGTTATTTTGATTATTATTTTACTGTTTCTAGAATTATATTTTATGAAGTATTTGATTTGTAATAAATAGCTTTTTACATTAGGATATAGTATCTTGTATCCTAATTAGAATAGGAAAATATTTATTTATCCTAATTTCTTTATGAGTTTAATTATATCACTTCCTATTTTATTTCTCCTAATCCTAATATGATTTTGATTTAGATCTTTTATAGGATTTCTAGGAGATTTAGTCCAGACCTCTCACTATATATACCATTTTATAACTGAAGGCTAATCACATAGAAGACAGATTGGCGAGTTAGCTGATTTGGTTGTGTTTTTTAGAGTCTCTTGATTTTGGCATTCCATGAATTGATAGAATAGCTTCAACGCAAATTAGGATGTTTCTTTAATTTGATTCTTTGAGTCTTTTGATTCATGTATGAGTGGTAGAAATCGTACATGAATTGTTGAATGAGTCTGTGTGAATTACTAGACACTTGGGATAACTTGCGGGTTAAGTGTTTATGAAATTCAATGTTAGACGTCGTGTGTTATGTATAACTTAACAGTGTGCTGTTAAGTTATCTGCGACAGAGAATGAGCAGTGCCACTAGAGTTTAAGATCTTTATGAAGATTTTATTTTACAAAGATTAGGTCAGTGTGTGAGGGAGAGTCAACACTGTAAAAGGTCCTAAAGATTGTACAAACAAGAACTTAGTGAATTGCAGCTCTATAGTTGGTCTGTGGACGTAGGTTTTATAACCGAACCACGTAAAAATCCTACTTTGTCGATTTAATTTACAGTTTACAGTTATATTACTTATAACTGCATACTTTCAGAACTCTCAATTGGTATCAGAGCAGGTTCACTAATAGACAAGTGAAGAAAACGATCACAGTGATCTGGAAGAATGGAGTTTATTCGTAATGGAGGATCTGAAACATAACCAGCTATTATTGATAATGGTAATTACTCATATTGGAAGGTAAGAATGATGATGTATATCAAATCTCTTGATAATAGGGCATGGACTAGTATGCTTAAAGGCTGGACACCGCCAACAAAAGTGAATGCTTTAGGTGATTCCGAACCCAAACTAGAGGATGAATGGACTGATGAAGAATAATGACGTTTCAGCTGGAAATTCAAAGGCTCTTAACACAATCTTTACTGCAGTAGACTTAAACAACTTTGGACAGATTTCAAGATGCAAAGTGGCCAAAGAAGCATGGGACATACTTGAGGTAAAACATAAAGGTACTGCATCTGTTAAAAGATCTAAATTGATGAGATTAAATTCTCAATTTGAAAATCTGATGATGCATGAGGATGAGTCAATTTCTGAGTTTTACTCTAAGATATGTCACATTACAAATTCGGCATACATGCTTGGCAAAACTTTCTCTGATGCAAATAATTGTTAGCAAAATAATTAGGTCTGTTTCAGATAAATTTCAACCTAAAATTTTAGCCATTGAGGAAGTTAAAAACACTGATGAGATGAGGGTTGATGAACTAATAGGCATTCTCCAAAACTTTGAAATTAATCAGAGTACTAGGAAGCAAAAAGGTAAAAGCATTGCATTCAATGTGAAAATTGAAAAATCTGATTAGGAAAGTAATGATGAGCTTAATGAAACTGATTCTAAACAAATTGCTTTTCTAACAAGAAACTATGTCAAGTTTATGAAAAGAAATTTCAGGAAAAAGAATCAAGGAAAGCCGTCAAACTCAAGTGAAGAAAAATTCAGAAAGTTCAGCAAGGAGAATGACAAGAAGAAGTCAAAACAACCTGAAAAGAAAGGGCATATTCAGTGTTATGAATGTTCTGGTTATGGGCATATTCAATCTGAATGTGCTAATCTCAAGAAGAAGAATAAAAGACTGACAGCAACGTGGAGTGATGAATCAGAATCGAAGTCAGAAGATCAAGATTGCATGAGCAACTTTCTTGCATTTACTGCATCTGCAATTGATAAAGGGAAAGCTGTTATGTATGACATAACAGAAAATTACAGAACGAAGGTTGATCATTCTGATGAAGAAGATGGACCAGAATACTATGAAGAGTTGCAAGAGACATACAACGCACTCTATAGTGAATGGCTGAGTCAAAAAGAAAAAATTAAAACCCTGAAGAAGAAGATTGAAGTGCTGGAATGTGAAAAATCCTATGCTGAAAAACAGATCTCAGAACTAGAGATTGTTTTGATAGACAAAACAGTGCATATTGAGAAAATCATAACAGAACTAGTTGAAAGCAAAAGGTGTGTTGATCAACTCAAAATTGGAGCAGCCAAACTTGATTGGGTCTTGAGTCTTGGAAGAGACAACTCCAACAAACATGGATTGGGGTACACAGAAGGTAATGTTGCATCTTTATCAACAACTGTTTTTGTTAAAGCTTCAACATCAGGTAAGAATTCGGATCTTAACTCCTTAAAGTCAAGCCCTGATTCCAATAGCAGTGAGACATTTGTCTCTCCACTGAGTTCTTTCAAAGCTAGTCCTGAAAAGGTAAAGAAATTCATTCCTACTTGTTATTTTTGTGGTAAAAAGTGACATATTAGGCCTAGATGCTTTAAACTGTTGAATCTTTTGCATAAGAGATCAAAACAGTTCAAATTGTTATCAAAACCACAACAGCAGTAGGTTAAAAAAGACAAGACAGTATGTCATGTTGCTCTTACTACTCTTAACCAATCATCTAACGATTTGCGCTATTTTGACAGTGGTTGTTCCAGGCACATGACTGAAAAAAATAGTTTTTAACAGATTTAAAGCATGCAGGGATGGTAATGTCACCTATGAAGATAGAGCAAAGAGTAAGATCATTGGTAAAGGCACTTTGAATGTCAAAGGCCTTCCTAATTTCCAAAATGTCTTGCTAGTTGAAGGTTTGAAAGCTAATCTTATTAGTATTAGTCAGATTTATGATGACAAGTATATTGTTAATTTCACACAAAACAAATGCATGGTCTTAGATAATTTTGGTAAATGCATTCTAGAAGGTAATAGATCTTCGGATAATTGTTATTTGGTAAAGAGTGCATTTCATGCTAGGATTTCGGATTTAGAATTATGGTATCAAAAATTAGGACACTTAAATTACAAAGACTTGGTTAAATTAACTAAGTTAGGTGCTGTAAAAGGAGTTCCTAAACTTGATGACAAAGTTAATGGAATTTGTGGACCATGTCAAATGGGAAAACAAATTAGAAGTTCACACAAGTCAAATCCACATCTTAGCACATCCAAAATACTTGATTTGCTTCACATGGATCTTATAGGTTCTATGCAAATTGAAAGTATTACAAGTAAGAGATACATATTTGTTTGTGTGGATGATTTTTCTAAATATACTTGGGTTGATTTCATTAAAGAAAAATCTGACACTTTTGAATCTTTCGGGAATCTTTGTGTTAAGCTTGAAAATGAGCAAAACAGGAACATTGGTAGGATTGTGAGAATAAGAAGTGATCATGGCAAGGAATTTGAGAATGTTAGCTATATTGACTTCTGCAAATATCATGACATTGATCATGAATTTTTAGCCCCGAAAACCCCTGAACAGAATGGCATTATGGAAAGGAAGAATAGAACTCTTCAAGAGATGGCTAGAGTGATACTCAATAGCAAAAATTGACCAAGAGCCTATGGGCTGAAGCTATAAGCACTGCTTGTTATATTTCAAATAGAGTTTTTCTTAAACCTAACACTAACCAGACACCTTATGAAATTTTGAAAGGTAGAAAGCGAAATTTGAAATATTTTCATGGTTTTAGATACAGGTGTTACATCCTAAATGACAGAGAGCAGTTAGAAAAATTGGATCCAAGGAGTGATGAAGGAGTCTTCGTGGGATATGCTCAAAATAGCAAAGCATTTCGAGTTTACAATCTGAGAACTGAGGAAGTCATGGAATCTGCAAATGTAGTATTTGATGATCTTGATGATTATGCAAAGTACTCATAAGAGAAAAGGACAACCAGCTTCACAGAAGACACAGAAAAATCAGATTCAGACAACAATAAAATGAAAGATGCTGTTATGAAAGAGGCAACAGCTGCTGCTACACCCGATGTAATAGTAACATCTGACAATTCAGATTTGAACAGAAATTCAATCCAGAATGATGATGATAGAAAAGATCCACCCACATGGATTCAAAAGGCACATCCAACATGTTCTATCATTGGAACACCAGATGGCATGATGAAAACTCAGAGTAAGATAAGAAATTAGGGAAGGTTGGCATGTTATGTTTCTTTAATTGAACCAAAAATTGTGAAAGAAGCTTTAAAAGAAGAGGTGTGGATTCAAGCTACGCAAGATGAACTTAATCAGTTTAAAAGGAATGAAGTATGGGAATTAGTTCCTAGGCCAGAAAATACAAATGTCATTGGAACTAAATGGATATTCAAAAATAAAACTGATGAAAGTGGTCAAGTAGTAAGAAATAAAGCTAGGCTAGTTACACAAGGTTACACACAAGTTGAAGGCATAGATTTTGATGAGACCTTTGCACCAGTAGCTAGACTTGAGTCAATCAGATTACCACTTGCAATTGCTGGTTTGCTTGATTTCAAATTGTACCAAATTGATGTTAAAACAGCATTTTTAAATGGCTATCTCAATGAAGAAATCTTTGTTGAACAGCCTAAAGGATTTGAAGATCCTAAAGATCCTGATTTTGTGTAAAAATTGCACAAAGCTTTGTATGGTCTAAAACAGGCTCCTAGAGTTTGGTATGAAAGGTTGACAAACATTTTGATCAACAGAGGTTATAAAAGAGGCAACAATGATAAGAATTTGTTTATCAAATATGCATCTAACTATCTCATTGTTGCACAAATATATGTTGATGACATTGTTTTCGGATCAACTAACAAAAGCAAAGCTAATGAGTTTGTTAAGTTGATGCAGGAGGAGTTTGAGATGAGCATGGTAGGAGAATTAAATTTCTTTCTTGGATTACAGGTTAAGCAAAGAATGATGGGATATTCATATCTCAATAAAAATATGCTAAAAATCTTGTAAAGAAATTTGGGCTTGAAAATGTAAAACCAATGGAAACTCCTATCAGTACTAATCTAAAACTTTCAAAAGACAATGCAGGTAAAGATGTTGATGCAAGTTTGTACAGAAATATTATTGGCAGCTTGCTATAAAACAGCAAGTAAACAGGACTTGTGGTTTAGTGTAGGATTGTGTGCAAGATTTCAAGCAAATCCAAAGGAATCATATCTTGCAGCAGCTAAGAGAATCATCAGGTATGTTCATGGAACACACAATTATAGAATATGGTTTTCTAAAGATACAAATGATTATCTTGCAGGATTTAGTGATGCTGACTGGGCAGGAAATGCTGATGACCAAAAAAGCACTTCGAGAGGTTGTTTTTATCTTGGTACTAACTTGGTTTCATGGCACAGCAAAAAGCAAAATTCTATTTCTTTGTCTACTACTAAAGCTGAATACATAGCAGCAGGGAGTTGTTGCAGACAACTACTATAGATGAAGCAAATGTTGAGTGACTATGATATTGAACAAAAGCCCATAACTGTGTTTTGTGATAATACTAGTGCTATAAATATTTTCAAAAATCCTATTCAGCATTTTAGAACAAAACACATTGACATAAGATACCATTTTATAAGGGAACTAGTAGAATCTAAGGTGATACACATTGAACACATCTCCACTGATAGACAATTGGCTGATTTGTTCACTAAGGCATTGGATACAATAAGATTTAAAAATTTAAGAAAAGCCTTAGGCATCTGTCAGTTATTTGAATGAACACTGTGTGCTGTTATGTTATTTGTAATTGCAATATCATAAGTTTCCTTCTAATTAAGCATGTGTGAGCTTAGATATAAAAAATTGAATGAATAATAAGATACTGGTTTACCAATGAAAAATACAGAGAGGGCTACTAGTATATGATGTGTGAAAGCCATCCATTAAGAGTAACTTCATTTTATCTAGGAAATATGGTGAGGTCACCCCTCAAATGGAAAAGGGCTACCTCTATACATGTGTGAAAGCTACTATATTCATTTATAAAATTCACATTGAGACTAACTTTGGTGTGTGTAAGAAGCATGCTCAAGTTGATCACCCAATTGGATTAAGTGACAAATTAGTAAAGGTAAATAATCAGCTCTAAAATATGCCTTCTTAGAATGATTCATATAATATTCAGATACTGTTGTTATGTTATTGTTAACTGTCTGCTGTAAGGTTTTTCTTAACATCTGATGCTCATTGTGCTTATTTAAAAATTTGTTTTTCTTATGTGTCCATGTGTCAAAAAAATGCCATGTCAGCAGTATTGAATTAAGGGGGAGAAGTTTCAGTGGTGGGAATCCTAATTCTATTATAATTCCTTATTTAAATGAGAATCAAATTTTTGAATTTGTTCATTAATGTCAGTTATGGAACGGTTTTGAAAAGGGAATTAACATTAAATTTTGTTAAAAACAAAATTATTTCAATTTTGGCCTAGTCTATTACGAATAGTTTTTGAGGCTTCTCATGTTCATACCATACTCCAACTACAGTTTCTTCCCTGTCCCGCGTCTTGCTTCTCTCTTCCTGTTCTGAAAATTTTCTGCAAACCAATAACCCTAACCATGGCGACCTCCTCTGACTCGAAAAAGACAGCCAGTTCTTTATCTTCTCATAGAGACTCCAACAACAGTATATCGTCATCTCTGACACAACACGAACATGCAAAGATGTAACTGATCCAGCCATAAGCGAAGATGAACTTGTTCCAGTAAAGAAGATAAAGGACAAAATCAAGCCGCAGTTCAACAAATTCCTCACAGCAGCCATTAAACAGAAGTTCATGAAGTACACTTCAAAGAGGAATCTACAGATGGAAAGGCCGGTGCAACTGTCAGATTTCAATACCTATGGTTTGAGTGAGATGATTGAGTGTATTTACTGGACTCGTATGGTAACAAACTTCCTACCCCCTGTGAAGGCTTTAATTCAGGAATTTTATGCAAATATCTCTTCTGCCATTGATGATCCTAAAAGCTTTATGTATCACAACGTTTATTGTAGAGGAAAGTTTGTTAAGTTCTCTTCGAATGTTATAAACACTTTCCTGGACATTCCCATAGGCAGTTTACATGCATTAGATGAAGAATTTAACATGGCCGAAGTAATAAAGGAATTGACTAGTAGAATAGACATTGTTTAGAATCCGAAAGATGGTATAGACCAACAATAGCTTAAGAAGAAATATCGAGTGTTGCATAAGATAGCTCAATTCAACTGACTTCCTTCTTTCCATCAAAATCAAGTTCGAGAACATAGAGTGAAATTTCTCTATTGTTTAGGCATCAATCGACCAATTAACTTTGGTTTGCTAGCCTATATATCAATTGTACAGATTGGATCATATCACTCTGATTATTACTTGCTTGTGTTTTCATGTTTGATTCAAGGGATTCTTACACAAAATAGCATCCCTATAAGTTCTAATGAACAGACAGAAATTTTGTCTAAATCTATTACAAAGGGATTTCCTTAGAGATTGCATGACAAATCTGACTTACCTGCGCCTAAACCGAAGCCAAAGAGAGTCAGAAAAAATCAGATGAACAATATTGAAGAATAGCTTGTACTAATAAATTCTGTTTTGACAGAAATTTGGCAGGATTTGAAGGAAATTAAACTCAAGCAATCTGCTCTGGAAGCAAAGTTTGCTGGACATCATGGTACTGCAGCAGAACCACAGACCATAGAGATTGACACTGTGGTTCCTGAGAAACCAGCTGAGGAGATACCTGAGGCTGATGAACCTCTACCTGAAACAGCTAATCAAATGCCAGCAGCAGGTCAAGCTATACAATCTGCTGTTGAGACAGACATAAAAGCAGCACAGAAGCAGAAGGCAAACCCAATTCTATCTCTTGCAAAGGGAACTAGAAGGCAGGAAAGAAGACAGTTGAAGTGGTAAAGAAATCATCTGACCAGAAGAAGAAGAAGAAAATCAAATCATCAGCTCCAGCTTTAAGAGATGAATCTATGTCAGATGAACCAACACAAGTAGAATCTGGAATGAAAGAGCCTTCACCACTTGCTGAGGAAGCACCTCATGATTTCCCTCTCCCTGAAGCAGCCGAAGCAGAACCTCATACCTCTCCACCACCAACTCAGACAACCAGTGTAGAACTCTGTGAGAAGGACATCAGAAGAATTGTGGCTGAAGTTACTGCTACTTCTTCTAACACTATTGATGCACAGCCAACACCTGTACCATGTGAACAGTCTACCCCCACTACCAGGTGCAGGTTTAAATATGTTGCTCACAGGACCAGAAAGCGCCCTAGCAACTCACTTCTCCACCAGTTCGCAAGTCTCCCAGACTTAGTTAGTTTGGCCACTTGTGCTAAAATCAAGGGGGAGAAAAGGGAGTTGCTGTTGATCCTTTTTGTGTTGATGCTGCTGATCTTTTGTTCTTTTTCTGTTATCTCTTTAACTGTGTTTTGTGTTTATTTTTTGTTGCTTATTCCTCAAAGGTGTAAGTAAGAAATGAGGGGGAGTAAGAACTAAATTTCTTATACTATGTGTGTGCATTCGACCTATTTTGATGTTATGTGTTTTTTCTATGTTTAATTCTGTTTGCAGGATATACAAAGTTATGATAGTGTTCTGTTATGATTTTTGTAACAACTCACATGTTATTTTTACTAGAAATAGTTTAGCACTTTCATCACAAATTGCCAAAAAGGGGGAGATTGTTGGTATCGAGATGTATCGAGTTGATTATGTCGAGATTATTGGTGTCAAGTGTGGTTGTCAGGATTTTGTCGAGTTTCGATTTTGTCTAGTGTCGAGCTTTTGTCGAGTGTCACGATTGTGTCGCATGTCAAGTCTGTTGTGTCAAACTTGTTGAGTGTCGAGTTTCAAGTGTCGAGTGTCGAGTGGTGTATGTCAAGCACTTGTACCGAGAATGTTGGTGACGAGATTTTTTGTGTCAACATACATGTGTCATGCACATGTTATATTTTGATCACCTTGTGATAAAACAAGAATGTTATTTTGATTATTATTTTACTGTTTCTAGAATTATTTTTTAGAAAGTATTTGATTTATAATAAATAGCTTTTTAGATTATGATATAGTATCTTGTATTCTAATTAGAATAGGAGAATATTTATTTATCCTAATTTCTTTATGAGTTTAATTATATCACTTCCTATTTTGTTTCTTCTAATCCTAATATGATTTTGATTTAGATCTTTTACAGGATTTCTAGGAGATTTCGTCCAGGCCTCTCACTATATATACCATGTTATAACTGAAGGCTAATCACGTAAAAGACAGATTGGCGAGTTAGCTGATTTGGTTGTGTTTTTGAGAGACTCTTGATTTTGGCATTCCATGAATTGATAGAAGAGCTTCAACGCAAATTGGGATGCTTCTTTAATTTGATTCTTTGAGTCTTTTGATTCATGTATGAGTGGTAGAAATCGTACATGAATTGTTGATTGAGTTTGTGTGAATTAGTAGACACTTGGGATAACTTGCAGGTTAAGTGTTTATGTAATTCAATGTCAGACGTCGTGTGTTATGTATAACTTAACAGTGTGCTATTAAGTTATTGCGACAGAGAGTGAACAGTGCCACTAGAGTTTAAGATCTTTGCGAAGATTTTGTTTTATAAAGATTAGGTCAGTGTGTGAGGGTAAGTCAGCACTGTAAAAGGTCCTAAAGATTGTACAAATAAGAACTTAGTGAATTGCAACTCTATAGCTGTCCGTGAACGTAAGTTTTATAACCGAACCACGTAAAAATCCTCCTTTGCCGATTTAATTTATAGTTTACTGTTATATTACTCATAACTGCATACTTCCAAAACTCTCAGTTGGTAATCCCCTTTCCTTAGACTTTTAATCAAACCAAACTATGAAAATAATTTGCTTAAGAAGATTGTTTCATTTGCCCCCAGGTTAATACGACCGAAGGTGGCCTTAGTACTATTGTTGGGACTTGCGCTGACTCTTATGTGATGGCTCAGGTTTTTCTATTAAGTGGTAACTTAATTCTTGATCATTGATTTACCATAATCTAATGATTAAAAAACAATTGAATCGAAATTAAGAATGACTATCTTTAACTTCTTTCTTAGATAAACATTGGACTAAAATTGAAGAATAGTAATAAATTAGTGAAAAAAAATGTTTTGTTATGAATTTTCTGTTTTTCCTTTTAAAAATTATGAATTTTAAAGTTTCAACAAAAGATCTTGATATTTATTTAAATTATATGTATTTAATAATTATTTTTAAATTATATTTAAATTTAAAATGTATTGAATATAAAAAAAAAATCTGAAAACATAGATAAACACAAATATCCTACTCTCTTTTAAGGGATAATATGCACAATATCATTTTGGGGCCACCAAAAAATTAGCCCAACCCACTTATTAAGCCTACCAAGAGCCCAACAATTTGATCCAAATAATAATTTTGGGACTTGAAGTTGCATGAAAGTGAAATTGAATCAATTTACAAGAATGAAGTCAATACCAGCATTATTTTACTTGTGTGGTTGAATTTTTTTCAGTTCTTGGGAAAAAATCATACACTACCCTCCTAGTTAAAGAAATTGAGGCGTGTGCCAGCTATTGCATTTTGAATCAGGCATAACCTAAATATTTTCGTAAATTCACCAATCACACGCCAAATAGACAAATGCATTGAGAGTCCAGTGAGCGGAGAGACGAACTCTTCGCAACAACCTTCCAACAAAATACCCTCTTAATCCTCCAAAAGGAGTACAAGTTTTCAAAAGAAACCGATTTTGAAAGATGGGTTTTGACACAAAAAGCAAATATAAAAGAGAAACTGAGGACAGATCTATAAAATTACTTGAACAAATTGTTCCCAATGGAGATAAATATTAGGATGAAACTCAATATCATCTTTACTTCTGAAAAATTTGGCAAAATTATGTCAAATTAAGTTGGAACTATTTACTCTCTATAGGAATATTCATCCCTCCTTGATTAATTGAAACATGGGAAAGCTTCAACTTCATAGCCTCAAATTCAGCATTTTGCCTCTCTTCTTTCGTTAGCCATAGGGACAAGCAGTGGTCAATCAAGTCTTTGCCACAGCTCAAAGGGTAACTTCCTTTGAAAATCCTAGACTTCCCAAATCTTGTGATGCTGGAAAGATTAAAATCAGATGGCTCCTCTGCATAACTTTTAAGAATGTCTTTAATGGCAGTGCACCAGATTGGGCGAGCGACCTTAAGAAAGTCATTCAAGACCAACACTGGAAGGTTCACACTTCCCAGTTCAGACTCACCATGGCCGCCTCTTCCATGATAATCTGAACCCCCAAGCTTCAAAAGGCCATGAGCATCTGCTAAGTCACTGTATGCTGCCAACCAAACGACGGAATCAAGAGAAAGTACCTTACAAAAGATGCAAAAGAACTTTTCGGAAATTCAAATAATCATTTCCAAAACTAGAGCAGCAGCAAAAGTCACAAATCCAGTACAAAGAGTTCAGTCGGTGCAACACATCCCAATAAATGGGATGGAAAGCAAAATAGTAGACCATTATGCATGGCCAAGTATTATTCACATACTGCACAGTGATATGGGAACTGGTTTCATCCCTAAATTTTAAGTTACAAGAAGCTTGATTCATTAAAATAATGACTATAGCAATACTTTTACAGTATGATTGCAGGTTAGAAAATCTTCAACTAATGTGAATCACTGTTATCATACATGAACAAAAAGTCTGAAAATGTATTTGGTTTTAAGACTGACTTGCATACATCAATTAATTTCTAGTTGATGAAAAATTGACATGTTGACAATATGAACAACATCATAGACTTCAAGATATGGAGGAACATTGCAGGTACTATGCAGCACTGGATTAAAAAGTGCGCAATTAAAATAAGAGACAGAGATGGAGGGACAAGAACCATAGTCTGACTTTAAATAACAAACCTGACAGTTTCCCATCACTTCTGTAAGCCTCCATTCCATGAAGGCCTGCATCTTTCAACCCTCTAACAACAGCAACAGGATTCTTCAATGCCCATGGGTGAGCCAGTACTGCCAGCCCGCCGGTTTTACAAATTAGTTGCACGGCATCCTCTGCAAGAGGTTCACTTCCCCTGCATCCAGAGTAAACATCACCTTTTAAGTCATCATCTTTCATGAATGAGAAATGCATTAACCACATCCAAGAAATTTTCTACAGTATGCAGTGGCTAATTACGTGGCATAAGCTGGTCCACCATCATATAGATATCTGGCAAAAGCCTGTTTCAGATTTTCTACATAGCCTGCTTCAACCATAGCCCGAGCCACATGCAACCTTCCAGGAGCAACTCCTTTGCCCGCAATTTTGGCCACATGCTCCCACTTAACAGGCAACTTTAGTTTATTTAGTTTCAAGACCATGTCTTTTGCACGTAGGTAGCGTCCATCCCTTATGTTGGCCAGGAATTTTTCCAGTTCTTCATATCTTGTTGGCCCACAGCTGCTGTAATATGCAAGTATATGAACCGGTTCCTCTGTTTCAGAGCCCCTGCATTTTCACCAAGAAACCAAACATAAGAAACATTTCAAAGTTATGGGAAGGAAACTCCAAAATACTCTGGACTTTAACTACCCTTGTTAGTTCATATAATATCCAATAACAAAAGCAAGTTGGTATCAGAGGGATTGAGGAAAAAATCATAAACTTTAACCATAATTGAATAATTAATAACAGCAAGAAACTGCACTTGACGATGACTGTTGCAGAAAATAAATGAGACCTTGGAGAGAATATGGTGCTGATCTCAACACCCGGGATTATCTTGATTCCAAACCTGCGAGCTGCTTCAATGGCCTCAGGTATGCCAGACATTGTGTCATGATCTGTCAGAGCTAGAACTTTCACCTGTTCTGAATACATTGCACCAATTAAATTCACAGTTAAAATGTACTAAAAATCAAAATGTCAAAATCTTTTCTTATCCAACTTAATAAGAGAATTCAAAAGAAAGGGGAAAGTTTGAGATAAAAAAGGCCATTAGTTGCATTATCAAAATCAAAAAGATATATAATTCCTCAGAAAGATTCATCTTTTCCTTACAAAAACATAATTATTCCAAGTAGACAAGCGATCTCAACAATCATCATTTCAGTTAAAATCAGCAAACTAATTATTCCCATTTGGTTATTCTTTCACTTGCAAACAAGATCTAACAATTCAAGTTCCATTTAGAGTAACCATTTCAATCTAAAGGCAGTCAGAAAGAAATATATTAAAAATAGTACATTTTTCCTTTAGTAGAGACAATAAGCATGAATTGCCTGTTTGAAAAATAATAAACAGTAATACAAAAATTACATTATAATCTTTGAAAGGATATTCATATAAAATACATGTACATGAAGCTAAATAATATATGCACAAAAAGAGGATGGGAACAAGGTCATGTGCTATAATTGCTTACGAGGAACTGAAAATTGGAGTACTAATAATAATTTTGATCAAGGTTTATCATGACATAGGCCCCTAGAACTAGATCAACTAAGTTTAACATAACTTCAAAGATATGTAAAAATTTTTCCTTGGCTGCTTCACAAAATGTTGACTTTATGAGCAAAAGAAAGGACATATTATACAGTGAACTTGAAATTCTAGAGACATATAGTCTGTCTATAACTGGAGGGTTTACCACAAAGTTAAAAATAAGAAGAAAATGTTATTCTTCTTTTTCCTAAAAATATGTTTTAGACGCACAGGGCTATTAGCTCTGCCAATTTTGTACACCAAGAAGCCAAAAAGTAGACAAGTTAACAAAGCAACCAGTCACCAAGGAGATTTTTTTTTTTTTTCCATGGGAAGCCTAAAGAAAACAAGGATAGATGTCTCCTGTTAAAGCCTGCTCAACCTAAAATAAATAAAACAGGCAGAGCAGAACAGAAATCATAGCTTGTTGACCCTTGAAAATTATAAAAGGGTCTGATCAAGAGCTACCAATAAAAGTTTCAATTTTGTTAGATTCCCCCTTTAATCACATAGTCATTCCAAAGAGCTTGCAACCTTAATATGAAACAAAAATAACAAACTCTAGATATATTATTCAGTCCAGAGGGATAGAGATTCAGAAAACTCTTCAAACTGAGAGCAGAAAGTAATGAGAGAAAAGATCTCTACAACCAACCAAACAGACAACTAACTTGCAAAAACAAGCTTCAGTCTTGAATACTGTATCCAGAGGTTTCTTTGTTGTTTACCTTTTATCCTTTCCTTCAGCATCTTCTTGAGAGAAGATCTCCTCCTCTGCCCCTCACTATTTCCCTTGAAATGAAGTTCTTGTAACTCGTAAGATAGGAAGCTTATTATTTGTTCGTAGGATACAATGACAAGCTTGTAGAGTTAACATACCCTTAAGGAACTATTGGAAGGCATTGGGGAAGCCAGGGCCAGGGCCAACTCAGGCCTAGATGTGACTCTGCCACAGCATGCATCTAATTTAAGAAGGAAAATGGTCCACAAAAACCCAGATATCCCACTCTACTGTCATGACATAGGTAACATGAGCATCCTATATCCATAACAATCATCAATATCCCAGCTTCCTAGGAAAACCTCACCATCTACTTATCATTATTTTAAATACTAATTAACTAGATCTTCATTCATATAGTTTCGAGGAGTTCCTCTTCATTATATTATGCATGTAGCCAAATGGATTTAACAGACTCCACATAACATGTTGTGAATCATTGTTTTGGATCACAGTTATGCCTGACAAAAAAAAAATGATCTTGCTACCATATAACTAACTCTCGTTATGTATTAAGTAGCTCTAGATCATTAGCCGTTAAAATGATTTCACTTCTGTCTATTACTGTTTCTTTGAGGATGAATTCAAGGATTTTGAATTCCAATATCACAACGAGGAAAATCTAGATCAACTGAAAATGAGGTGATTCCTTTACAGTCAAAGACCACAAAGCAAAAATTAAACAAAAATTGTCACATGTTATTCAAATTGCTATACTGAAAATAATCACGAGGTCAAAAGTATCAATTTTTTTTTTTTTGTTTAATTTTTTTGATAAGAAACTGTAAGCACTATAGTAATGTAAAGTAGATAGTAACAAAGTGGACTAGCTGACCACTACAAATGCCAAAAGTATCAGCCCACACCTTATACCATAAACAATAGGCACCTGGATATCAACATCACATGGAACTAAGATTTTTTGAGTTCCAAAGAATGCACCTTGAGTATTTTATTATAACTTCATTCATTGATGAAACCATTAGCGGCCAATAATCACCAAGAGCTGTGAGACTTAAGTTCATGGGCAATATTACTACCGATACCAGAACAAATGAGTAAATGAGAACTTAAAAAGTCAAAGAAATAGAAACACTACAGGAAAACCCCAAATTCTTCAGGAAACAGAGCAGCAATTTACCAGAAACAACTAATATCCATTCACACAATTATTATTAAAATACTATGATCAGAAATTCTACCCTAAACAAAACCACAAAAAAAAAGATGTTAAACCATTTAAAAAAACATAAACAAGGAAAATTTTCCCAAATATATTAAAAAAAAAAAACTCAGTTCAGTATATCACTCGGAAACAACAAATGCATTACCATACATATTTACTAATAATTTACAAAAAAAAAAAAAAAAAAAAACCCTTCAAAGCTATCCATTAAAAATCGAAATTTTACATTTGTATACATTGAAAAAAATGAAAAATCTAGCTTACCCCATTGCCATGAGCTCTCTCAACAAGCTTGGAAGGCGACAAGAACCCATCACTAAACTTGGAATGAGAATGCAATTCAAACACTACTTTCTCCCCTCCCCTTCCCAGGCTCCTTTGCACTCCAAAATCATCCACAAGAAAAGAATCAGAAGCAGAAGAAGCCCTCTGCTGCTGATCCAAATACACCCATTCACTCACAGCCTTGAAAGCCGTACTCTGCTCAACCGTCATCTTCCTCTTGCTGCCACCGCGCTTCTTCTTCTTCTTCTTGTCTTTTGCCTTCTTGGTGGTGTTGGAATTGTTGGTGGTGGTGGGCGTGGAGTGGAGAACATACCCATCTCCAACCATGGCTTTGCCTTGCCTTGCCTCGCCTTTGTTTGCTTTAAAGGGTTCCGTTTCGGTTTCGGTTTCGGTTTCGTGTTCTGTGTCGTGTTAGCGCGACAAAGGGAACTGACAAAAACGAGAGAGTTTGAAGAGGTTGGTTTTTTAAGGCAAATATGCTTTAGGCTCAGGCTTAGGCCTAGGCTTAGGAAACAAGAGAGATTGAAGAGGGTTGATTTTTCAAGGCGAATAGGCGCCTATGCTTGTAGGGTACAATAGATCAAATAAGGAATTGGCTTGCGTGATAACACTACAGAGAAGAGAAAATAGTTGTTTGGACTGAAGCAAATTTTAATTTCGTTAACCTCCCCCAACGTTTTGAAAACTAAAATCCACCCCAAGATTTACTAAAAAATTTTTATTTTTTATTTTCTTAAAAAATACTATAAATAATGCATGCCCTTATAACCTATCTTAACACCTAAAATAAAAACAGAGAGGCTTTCAAATTGAACTAATTTTAAAATTAACTCAATGATTTTAAAATTATAGATGACATTTTTTATTTCAAAATTAATCAATCAATGCACTGACAACAAAATGTATACATTTGAGAAATGCTAGCAACACTCTCTTATTCACTCTAATTTCTTAAATTGATATATATCCCTAAACTTTGAAAACCGGTAGTTAAACCTATGATTTACTAATCATTATTGTAACTTACTAAAAGTTTTGTAGGCATGCATCAAGATTAAAATTAGAGAATGATGAAAAAAGTGTTGCTAATAATACTAATTTTATAAATTTTATGTGTAAATTATGATCTACATATAAATATGTCATAAAATGATTAGAGTACTGTATATATAAAGTTAATTTTTTTTTTATAAAAAGTAATGATATATAATTTATATGAGTAATATCACATTAGTTTATAAGTATGAGAAATGATATTTTAATATAAAGTTTTGATACAATTTTCTAATCTTTGATATCACCAAATCAAACATTCAAGATTAAAAGTCAAAAAGTTACTTTGTAATACTATCAGCTTATCAATTATCTCAACTCATTGGATCTTGTAAATTAATGTTAGAAATATGTGTGTAGTTTTGTATCAAAATATTTTTTCCCTATAGTATTACATTACTCATTATACGATTTTTGAAATGTTAACAAATATCTTTAACACCGCGAGAACAAATTAGTTTGAAAATTTTGTTTGATGTTCCTATAATCTAAACTTTGACAAACAAAGTGGAATATAAAGGTGCAATTAGATAACTCAATGGCGTTTTAAAATTTCGTAAAAAGAGGGGGTCTAAGGTGATGTGTTGTATCATAGGTGTATCTGACAGGTGTTCTTAGCATTTAAAGATTCAAAAGATTCCCCTGCACCTGCCTATGGGAGCCTAATTGAAGAAGGGTCGAAGTGTCATGTAGCTCAGCAATCATACAGCTTTGGATCAGGTTCAAGTTGCATGTGATCCAAAGATTGTGTTTAATTATTGTAATGGTATATTATTTTATCAATAATTTTGCTTACCGAAACTGCTCATGGTCAAGTCCATTCAAGTTCTTGTGAACTGTGTTCCGTGTTGTAAGTTTAATCGTGTGATTTTTCTAATTTTACATATGGTCATGTGTCCATATAAAAGAGTTTTATAATACGTTTGTCACATTCTAGTTGTCCATATTCCAAATATGTTTGATCTAAAAATTATTAGTCTCTTTTGCGCTTCGAGTATTATGTAAAAATAATTATAAATCTAAAAATAATAATAATAATAATAAAATAATAATAGTAATAGTTACGTGTTTTTTTATGAATCCAATATTTTTATTTTCAATTGAATTTAGAAATATGTGGTTGATTTTGAATTATTTTGAATTTTGAAAAGAATATGTGGTTGACATTAAATATAAATTGCATTGGAAAATGTGTAACATAAAAAATAAGACTTAGATTCATAGAAGAATAGAACCATAATTATCATTTCTAAAAATTTAATACATCATGACTATCATTGGACTGGTCAACAAATTGATAAATCTTTTTTTACTACGAAGCTCTAGAGATCGATAACTCTACAGTCCAAAAAGATTTGCCAAGCTATTAGTCTCTAGGGATTGAATGATGACAAAAAAAAAAAGAAAAAAATACCACATAGTTGGTTTAACGAAAACTAGTTATGACACTTTTTTACTTTGAAAAGCTCCTATAACTTTAGTTAGTTATTTTTTAAATTAACCCTAAATGATAAAAACCATGATAAAGGATGAAACTGCAAGAACACAAAATATGGGGAAGACCAACAGATATCATTTGTGCTTCAATGGAGATTCAATTGGTATATCGTTTACTATGCTCGATCATGCCTTTATACTTACACGACCCCTTCAGTGGATCACCATTGGGCTTTGAAAGAGTTAAATCAACTCGTTGGCATAGTTTTCTTTGGGTCCACTCTTTTCTTTAGGTTTACAATGTTCAATCATTCTACAAACCTCTCGTGAGGTTTTAACCCCAACTTCTTGAAAGCCTAGGCACATGCCTTGCTTTAGTCTCCATCAACTTCACGTTAAGTATATTAATTCAGGCAAGTCAATTGGAGAAGTTGCCGGAAAAAAGGAAAAATGTGGCCAAACTATTGACTAATATCAGCTGAGGATTTGAAGACCAAAGGTGTTATGTGCTTAGGAGTTAGGAGGAAAAGTTCCTTTGATCAGTAACCGGTAAAGTTAGAGGTTAAATTACGTGAATTCGTTGATTTTATTGATCCAACTAATAGAACTTTGATGGAGATTCAGAGATTGACATAAAGGAGGGATTTGGAGTCCTAGAGTAGAAATTTGAGGCAGCTGTGATTTCTGGAAACCTCAATGGTGGTCTGCGAGATTTACCCTTTTATTTTTATACAATATTCTTAATAAAAAACTTGACGGCAAAAGAGGCTGCGGGTACTTTTCGAAACCTGAGGTGACAGTCTAAGCATTTTTTTAATTTGTCCGTACAATTATTCTTAACAAGAAACTACAGGCTATATGGTATAACAGGTGCATCCATAAAACAGCTTTACAGTATAACAGTATAATAGGTGTATGTAAAGCTTTTATGTAATATATAAAAATAGTAAATATATATTTAAAAATTATAAATTAATTAAAAAAATCGTATTTATGATTTTTACATATTTTTTATTTACGATTTTTTTACACTTTTTTACATACAATTTTTATTCATTCGTTTACAAATTTTACAATATATTTTGATGTAGCATGGCTTATTTTGTTATAAGGATTAATATAGTCTTTTAATAGTTATTTAATTAGGGTTTTATTTAATTTGGGAAATTATCAGTTTAGGGATTTTGACTCAAATTAGGGATCTTGACTTTTCCTAATTTGATTCAAACCTAAATTGTTAGTTTAGGGATTTTGACTTAAATAGGATTTTGACTTTCCTATTTTCCGATATGTCTTGATTAGTATAAATATAGGGTTTGTTAGACAATTATTATTCAGACATTATTTTGAAATATCAAAGAAGTATTCAGTTTGATTGTGTGTGAGTGTTGATTGATCGTGTGTGAGTGTGAGTTTTTTAGTTCAGTTTGTTTTGTACGGGTTCCCCATCAATTTGGTATCAGAGCCTAACATCGTTCCATAAAATTCCATAAACCCAAACACATTTACTGTTCACCACCGGAGTTACTGTTTATCACCGGCGACCGACGCATCGCCCATCACCGAATACATCAACCTGTAGATCTGACCGTCCCGATCATTCTTCCCTTCATCACCATCACCAGAAAACCATCGGAAACACTTTAAAAAGCCCAAAAACAGGGCGCCGCCGCTACTGTTCATCGCTGCCGACAAGCGAGTGGTGTCTCACCACCACCACCAAGTGATAGATCGGCCCCTCTCCGTCAACTTTCCCTTCTTGGCCGATCACTAATTCTTGCCGGAAAGTCTTCAAAAATCAAATTTTCAGTTTGAAAGCCACCACAAGCCACCGCGGCGTCCACCACCGACCGGAAAAGTTTCTGCCGCTGCCGATCAGTCGTCTGAAGGCTTGGCCGTCACCGTCCCGTTGCCGGAAGCCGCCACCGTCTCGTTACCGGAAGCCGCCACCGAAGTGTTTGGATGTTAGAGGTTTGGACTTCTTTGTCACTTTTTAAAGTTGGTGGATATTTTTGATTAGGGGTTTTCAAGTTATTTGTCATTGAATCAAGCCTAATTTTTTGAAGACCCATCCACTTTGCATAATCACACCATTGCCCGAATCTTAAAATTTTATTTATATTTTTACAGTTTAACCCCTGTATCCTCAATATTTTCTGTTAGCCCTTACTGTTTCATTAAATTTCACTTTAGCCCATATAACCCAAAAAAAAAAAAAATCATTACATATTTACTTTTCTTGCCTTTATTTGCATTGCAGCAGCATCAGATTTATTTTATCGCTTATAGGAAATTTTAGTCTAGATTTAGTATAGTAAAAAAAAAAAAAAAAGAGAGAATGGTAGACCCAAATCTTCCGCCTTTACAACCTGATTTCAATACCATAAACAATAGGTTGAGTGGATTAGAACGTAGATTCGACAACATTGAACAAGCAGTTCTTGATATTAAAGAGCAACTTGATCGTAGGGATAACAATCTTGGGTCATCTAATAGGTTTGATAAGGGTAAAGAAGTCTTAGGATCTACATCTAAAAAACATCATGAGCGAGATTATATTCACAATCTTTTGTTTGAAGATGATAATGATGGTAAAAGCAGTCATAGAAGCACCAGGAGTCATTCTAGGCATGAGTCATCTGACATTCCAAAAGGTGTCAAACACAATGTTCCTGATTTTGATGGTAAGTTAGACCCCACTGCTTTCTTAGATTGGATAGATGCCTTAGATGAATACTTTGATTGGTACGACATGGTAGACTCCTATCGTGTTCGTTTTGCTCGACTTAAATTAGTTGGTACTGCTAAGATCTTTTGTCAGTCCACAGAACGTAGATTTTGCCAACAGCATCGTCGTCCTCCTACTTGGGCAGAATTGAAAATAGACCTCACACAAAAATATGTCCCTCAGTCCTATAAGAAGCAACTCTATAGGCAATTGCTTAACCTTAGGCAGGGTTCTTCTAGTGTCTTTGAGTACCAATCTAAGTTTGATAATCTTCACATTAGATGTGAAATTGAAGAGTCTATTGATGCCACAGTATCAAGATTTATTAATGGACTTAGGTTTGACATCTAGCGTGTTGTTGAGTTGAGCTCCCTTGAAACTATAGAAGATGCCTATAATAAAGCCTTAGAAGCTGAACTCCATGCAAAAACTTATAATAGGCAAACTTCCTCGGTGCATACTCCATCTCCTCAAATTAAGGCTTTTAATAGGAATAACTTTAATCAACAATCCTCTACTCCTAGAACTTCTAGTTCGCCAACTCTTAGTTACCCCACATCTAGTGCATCCCATCCTAATCCTCGTTTCAATTCGAATAGGGAAAGATCAATGAGTGCTTCAAACCAATCCTTTAGTTCCTCAATTGTGTGTCACAATTGTCAAGGTAGAGGTCATATTGCTGCTCGTTGTCCTAGTCGTACTATGACCATAGGATATGACCCTAGTGAATCACTACATGAGGATCCTGAAGGAGAGGTCTTAGAACCATTAGAGGAGAGTGAAGATTTAGGATTAGGAGACAACCAGGAAGAGGAGTTTAATGAGTAATTGACAGTCATGCGTTGCATCTTGTCTACTCTAGTAGCTTCTGATTCTTGGAAGAGAACTAGTATTTTCCATACCTTAGTTTCCCTTAAGAATCAGTTATGCAAACTAGTGATAGATGGAGGTAGTACCTTAAATGTCATCTCTAAGGCTGCAATTGATAGGTTTAACCTCACTCTAGAGCCTCACCCTAATCCTTTTCAGGTAGCTTGGGTTAATAAAACAACCCTACCTATTACCCATAGATGTCTGGTTCCTCTTAAGTTGTGTTCTTACAAGGAAAACATCTATTGTGACGTGTTACCCATGGATGTAGCTCATGTCCTCCTAGGTAGACCATGGCTTTATGACCATGATGTTATAAACTATGGGAAAGAAAATACCTATGTTTTTAATCATTGTGGTAAGCTTATTACCTTGAAACCAGCCAAACCTAATGACAATTGTAAGGTTTCAACTAGGGTCCAAAAGGATAAACCAACTCCAAAATCTAGATGCAATATCTCAGAGCCTAAGAAACACAACTTGAATATTTTGGGTCCAACTCATTTTATGAAAGAAACCCAAGAGACTGGTGTTGTGTACACTTTGGTTCTAAAAGAGCAATCACCGGAGTCTAGTTTAGACTTTTCCCCTAAGATAGGTAAGCTTTTAAAAGAGTTTAGTGATGTAGCCCCTGAGGACTTACCAAATGAGCTACCACCTATGAGGGATATTCAACATGCCATTGACTTAGTTCCAGGTTCACAACTTCCTAACCTTCCACATTATAGGATGAACCCCACTGAGAGAGCTGAGTTAAATAGACAAATAGATGGTTTGTTAGAAAAAGGTCTCATTCGTCATAGTCTTAGTCCTTGTGCAGTTCCAGTGTTACTCACCCCTAAGAAAGATGGATCTTGGAGAATGTGTGTTGATAGTAGGGCCATCAACAAAATAACTATTAAGTATAGGTTTCCCATACCTAGACTTGAGGATATGTTAGATGAGTTAGCTGGTTCTAGTTGGTTCTCCAAGATAGACTTAAGGAGTGGTTATCACCAGATTAGGATTAGACCAGGTGATGAGTGGAAAATTGCTTTTAAATCCCCTGACGGATTGTATGAGTGGTTAGTTATACCTTTTGGGTTGTCTAATGCTCCTAGTACTTTTATGAGAATCATAACATATATGTTACGACCCTTTATAGGGAAGTTCCTTATAGTTTATTTTGATGATATTCTCATATATAGTAAGAGTGAGGAAGATCATTTAGAGCATCTTAAGAAAGTTTTCAGTACCCTTAGGAATGAGAAGATGTACATCAATCTTAAGAAATGTTCTTTTATGCAGTCTCAAGTCATTTTCTTAGGATTCATAGTTTCTTCAGAGGGTATAAAAGCTGATCCTATTAAGGTAAAAGCTATTACATCGTGGCCTACGCCTAGGACTTTGTCTGAAATTCGTAGTTTCCATGGATTAGCTTCTTTCTATAGGAGATTCATTAGAGAGTTTAGCACCATTATGGCACCCATCACTGATTGCATGCGAAAGGGTGAATTTCAATGGACCCCTGCAGCCACTAGAGCATTTGAGCTTGTTAAGCAACGTATGACTCAAGCCCCTGTTCTTAGACATCCAGATTTTTCTAAAGTCTTTGAAGTAGCTTGTGATGCCTCAGGAGTAGGTATAGGAGGAGTCTTGAGTCAAGAGGGTCACCCTATTGCTTTCTTTAGTGAGAAACTCAATGAGGCTAAACAAAGATATTCTACCTATGATAAAGAGTTCTATGCTATTGTTAGATCTCTACAACATTGGCAGTATTATCTTTTGCCTAATGAATTTGTCCTTTACTCTGACCACCAGGCGTTGAAATATCTTCAATCCCAAAAGCGATTAAATGAGAGACATGTCAAGTGGTCTGAGTTTCTTCAAATGTTCACGTTTGTCCTTAGACACAAGCCAGGAGAGGATAATAAGGTAGCTGATGCCCTTAGTAGAGTCATGTATACCCTTCAAACCATGCAAGTTGAAATTGTAGGATTTGATAGGATGAAGTCTGAGTATCCCTCTTGTCTTGATTTTGGCATCATTTATAAAGAACTCTTAGATAATAACCGTAGGGATCACGTAAATTTTATCATTCGTGATGGTTACCTTTTTAAGGGTTCTCGTTTATGCATTCCTCGTACTTCTATGAGAGATTTTCTAGTTTGGGAAATGCATGCTGGAGGATTAGCTGGTCACTTAGGTAGAGATAAAACTATAGCCTTAGTTGTGGATAGGTTTTATTGGCCATCATTAAAGAGGGATGTTGCTAGGATTGTATCTCAGTGTTGTACTTGTCAACTAGCTAAGGCTAGAAAACTTAATCAAGGGTTATACACTCCGCTCCCTGTTCCTTACCTTCCTTGGAGAGATGTTAGTATGGATTTCCTTTTAGGACTACCTAAAACCGCGAGGAAGCATGATTCTATTTTTGTTGTGGTTGATAGGTTTTCTAAAATGGCTCATTTTATCCCTTATTCTAGGACTAGTGATGCTTCACATATAGCTCAACTATTCTTTAGGGAGATTGTTCGTCTCCATGGATTGCCTATGTCTATTGTGTCTGATAGAGATGTTAAGTTTGTTAGCTACTTTTGGAAGACACTTTGGAAGCTGTTTGGTACCTCTCTTAAGTTCTCTTCAGCTTATCATCCTCAAACAGATGGCCAAACTGAAGTGGTTAATCGTAGCTTGGGGAACTTGCTTCGTTGTGTGGTAGGCGAGAAGTTAGGTAATTGGGATTTAGTGTTACCTATGGCTGAGTTTGCTTATAATAATGCTGTTCATAGGTCAACTGGTAAAAGTCCATTCATGATTGTTTATGGTATTGCACCCCGCCGACCCATTGACCTTGTTCACTTACCTTCTCACTACCCTTCTTCAAATTTTGCTACTGATTTTGCCACCCATATGTGTGATTTGCATGCTGAGGTTAGACAAAAGATTTCCTTGAGCAATGATAAATATAGGTCTGCTGCTAATCTGCATCGTAGAGAAAAGGTTTTTAAGGAAGGTGATTATGTCATGGTTCGCCTTGATCCTTCTCGCTTTCCTAAACAAGCTAACAAGAAATTACAAGCCCGTGCCCATGGCCCATTTAAAGTTAATCGTAGGCTTGGTTCTAATGCTTATTTACTTGATTTGCCTTCTGATTGGAGTATCAATCCAATTTTTAATGTAGCAGACTTGTTTCCTTACCGAGGACATTTCGAGCCTCCAGCTATTTTTGATGTTTCTGCAGGTTCTCCTCCTGTTGTCGTACCTCGTTTACCTCCATTTGATCCTCCACCGGATGATGAGGTTGAACGAATTTTGGACGACCATTTTGTTACTTCTGCTACTGGTGGTTTTCGTTATTACCTTGTTCGTTGGAAGGGACGACCAGCTGACGATGATACTTGGCTTCCTGAGGATGAACTCCGTCGCATCAACTCCCACGCTTTGGATTTTTATTTGCAATCCCACTCGTCCGGAGACGAGTCTTTTTAAGTCGGGGGGAATTGATGTAGCATGGCTTATTTTGTTATGAGGGTTAATATAGTCTTTTAATAGTTATTTAATTAGGGTTTTATTTAATTTGGGAAATTATCAGTTTAGGGATTTTGACTCAAATTAGGGATCTTGACTTTTCCTAATTTGATTCAAACCTAAATTGTTAGTTTAGGGATTTTGACTTAAATAGGATTTTGACTTTCCTATTTTCCGATATGTCTTGATTAGTATAAATATAGGGTTTGTTAGACAATTATTATTCAGACATTATTTTGAAATATCAAAGAAGTATTCAGTTTGATTGTGTGTGATTGTTGATTGATCGTGTGTGAATGTGGATTTTTTAGTTCAGTTTGTTTTGTACGGGTTCCCCATCATATTTACTATTTTTACACAAATAAATAATTACAGTATCAATGCAGCAATTATACCGTGGCAAAATCTGAAACTAAGAGGGTCATCCAAAACTAAGAGGGTCAGGGGTACCAACAAGAAGGTAGGTGTCTCAAGACCTTTGAAAACGTCAAGTGGCCGTGGGGATTTCTAAAAACCTCAAGGGACGTCTGAGGGTCTACCGTAAACATTGATTTAAAATCAGCATCAAAATTAATCATCTTTAGATTTGTTATCAACTGTTGTGCTTCTAAGATACGAGTTATTATTTTCTTTGATACAACCACCGCAAACGCGCTTGTGGTTCTTATTCCTAACTGTTTCATTTTATGTTCCAAGTGATTGTGTTTACTTGTACAATATATTTTATCCAAACGTCCTTTTAATTCCAGCTTTCATGCTTTTCATTTTTATTTTTATATCCTAAATGTTTTTGCTCTTAAGCAATTTAAGTTGTAAATAAAATTTGATTCGCCAAACAGATACTAAATTGTTTTATTAATTCGTCAATTGTACTGGTGAGCCACTAGCGGCTTTCTTATAATCCAATAATATGTTGTTGCAAATTTATAAAACCAAAAGCTAAAAGCACAACAACAAAACATCCGCTCTGAATTTAAGGCAAACCTGCTTAATTTCAGTGGTCCAATGATACGAAAAATTATATGCAGAACTGCTGCATCAGTAACAACCATAACCAATTAACAAAAGAAATCGGTAATCACACATACACAACAAACTACACAGAACACAAGCATCAGCCCAACAACAAATTACAAGCTGGGTTTCAACTATTACACCGGATTGCAAAACAAAAGATTTGCTCCATCTGGTGAAGATTTGCTCCATCTGGTGTCGAACATGAGCTACAAGCAAATATAACTCCCCCTACAGAAGTGGCAATATTGTCGCATGAATCTCAAATAGCATTCAGGAGTATCAATACTGTCACATTAAATTCTAGATGCTTAAGCATCATATACCCAAAAATCTGTGGTTCCTAATGGATAGGCAACAAAGCTTGAAGTTCATATTCTACTGTCAGCACCTAAGAAATAAGCAATGCACGCAAGACTAAGAAGTTCTAATCCTTTACTTAAAAGAAAGGAATGAAATGACACCTAATCAGTTTTCCAGCAAGCATCGAGCTCTGCAAGTGAATTACATGTCTAAGCTGGAATAAAAATTGAAATGAGAGGAGACAGGCGGGACTGACGATATCAGAAATTTCGATCCAATGATCACTTTACATGATGAGAACATAATCTAAGGGATAATAGATCAACTCTCAAGAAATTCGCACTTCATTACTCACCATCTTAATAGCATCACCCGGAAGAGAGCTGGGATATTGGAGCATAATAGTGATAACCTCAAAATTATCATCTGAATTTGCCAATTTCCATTTTCTTCGTGAGTTTTCTTTGACTGTGATATATAAATGAATCTACTATTCCAGCAACAGCGAATATACCTAAAGAACAAAAAATGTATAAATTGTTTATTGCTTTATCATGATTATTGACAGCATAACTGAAAGAAAGCAAATAGACGAATGACCCCAAAATAAATATCCAATAGAAGTAAATTTGGAGCCCATATTAAAATATGCCAATACATGGGAATATATAATCATATTTCGAGAGTTTGGACAGATTTTATTATCTGCTGCCTGGGCCATGAACAAATACAAGTAAGAATAATAGAAATATCTTACAATAAAGGTTTATAGTTTTCAATAGTAAGATTCACTACAGGGCAAAAATATTTCAGCATCAGACAGAAAACAAGCATCTTATCGTTCAGAATCATAGTCACATTCTTTCTTTTACAGGTACAATCCTACAGTAAGCTAATGTTAACTTATAATTTGAGTTAACATTTCCACTATGTACATGCAGACTCCTAAAATCCAATCAAATTTTTTAGTATATGTTCCTGAGATTTATATCACAAAAGCTTCTGGTTTAAGAGAGATTGTCCAAGGACATCTAAAGAACCTCCTTTTTATCTCTTTAGTATCTCAAAAATTCTTATGCATCCCATAGTTGCTTTTAAAACATTAAATGTCACCAGGAATTCTATTCGAAAGAAAACTCCAAAGCCATTCCCCTAGAGAGGCCTGGTTCCTTTTCTTAACAAGATTTCCCAATCTCAGTAAACCTCGATTGTGAGATTGAGATACCAGTCACCATTTTGCCAGGTGATCTCTTTTTCCTTCCCCAATTCCTTCCCGAATGAAATCTCTCATAGCCTCCTAACCTCTTGGCCACAAAAATGCCAGTTCAAGTAAGGACGGAAAACAAGTAGGCAGACTAGACAAAAAGAAGGGGTAAGTTTCAGTATCCCTCTTTTAGAAATGCGGGCTTTCCTCTCCCTATCCAACCCGTGCATGAGGCTACAGGAATGGCAGTTTGAATAAGGACACAGAATAAGTATGCATTCTGGACAAAACAGATTGGATAAGTGTCAACATTCCTCCTTTAGAAACGCAGGCTTTCCACCGCCCATCCAATCCATACATGCACCCGTTTGAAATATGTTAAAAAGAAAACCTAAGGCTATACTTTTCTTTAATAACTGTGGTGTCCAATACCGATTAATCCGTGGAACCCGTGCATAGTCCCCTTCCACACAGATTGAGTAAACCCAAAGCTGTGAGTGTGGCCCCAAGGAGTTCATTAGGGCCAATAGGAGTCCAACCTTAAACTTAATATTTCTTGATCACCAGAGTCAAGTGACTTTACCACTAAGCCAAACCCTTAATGTTAATGAGGGGCTATATGTAAAAAACACTTTAAGCCAACAGGATAAACCTGCACGAACCCTAACTTCTCAAGTAAGGTCACAAGACAACAGCTTTTAGATTATTCAAGCCTTCAAAAATTTTCGGGCTATATGAAAGGCAAATGGATCAATTTGCATTCACCAAACCTAACATACCTAATGAGGCCAGGGCAGCCTTCTGAATCTCTAATTATTCCAATGACTACCAATTCCAGACACTTAAAAGGGAAATTGGGAAAATTTTTTAATTATATAAAAAGGAATGGGCAGAGAAAAAGGAAAAGAAAAAAAAAACTTTTCCAAGAATGTGGAACAACTATATTTTGTAGCTGTAAAACAAAATTCAGCTGGATCCCAGCCTTTTTCAGTAGAGTAACATATTAGCAAACATTATAATTCCAATTTATGCATAGATCTGTTTTTCCAGATATTACTAAATCTAACTTGATCTTTTCAAAAACGGAGTAATCCTGAAAATAATTACAATTTCTAAATCTATATTCAGCACCCACTTGCAAATATCATAAAATTTAAATGAGACAGGAGAGAAAGCAAGCCTTCTACCATTGGAAATCCATTTTAAAGTATCTCCATTAACTGTTCTATTTGTATATTAAGAGGGAGAGAGAAAACAGAGAGACATTATTACCTCCAATTATTGCACAAACATTAGTCATGAAGTGCAAGAATGAAATATGTTCCTCTTTAAAAGTCACCTGCAACAAGCAAACATTAAAAGGAAAAACCAAAAAAAGTTTACAAATAAAAAGTAACAGAAAAGAAAAAGCATAAAAATAGCAAACACATATGGTGCCTGACTTCAAAGGTCATCCAACTGAATTGATAATGAACCTCAGTTTGCATTGACTATCAATTATACAAGAATCTAACTTGGAAGGTCATCTCAAGTATTTAATGATGCACCTTAGTTTGATTTACTCAATTTCCTGTCATTAAGATTTTCACCTAAATAGTATTTTTTTCAACAGATGAGTTCCCACAGAACTTGGTAGAATTACACAAAAATTGACTACTGTCACAAAGTGAACAAAAATCTTTTCTCTTGTTTAGAGGTCTTCTTTTAAAGATATTATTTTCTTCAAGCACTGATATTTAGGTACCTAAAACATCGAGCATCGACTTTGTCATTCAATCTCTTATAATTTCCCTCACTTCTAGATCTTCATTACTTTCACATAATTCTTGCAACTTGCTAAAAAGTTATTGGCTTTTACTCTTTTTTAACCAATTTGACCACAACAATCTCTAACAAAACAATAATTCAAATTATTGGGTACAAATTTCCAATGAAATTACCACATGATCATCATATATGTTTTGAACAGTTAGGTGCTTAGTAAAGTCTATTCAGTTTAGAGGATATACATGTATATGTATTTACTTTTTCGGTAGCTCATTGTATCTTATCCTAATCTGTCAACATTTCGCACAAGAGCATATTTTGCATTCAAAAACTTCTTGGATTGCAAGCTCTCAAATTATACTTGAATGACTTTACTTAACACCAAGTGGCACAATTATCAAATGGATGGAAATTGTGATTGTGTTCATAAGTGATAATGAATGTGCTTTTTTGTGCAATTAAGATTCTCCAAAACAGGTAATAATGATTGTGATCTTAAACTTATTAGAACGCCATATAATACCAGACAACTTATCTTGAAAAAAAGTATTATGGTTGTCTATGAAATAAAGAGAATCTCAACCGCTAGTATTCCACTCTAGATCTATGTATTAGAGTTAATGAACTTACTTTTGTTGTTTTAGTTGCTTTGACCTACAAATGATTAAATTTTAGAGATCAATGCCTTGGTCTCTCAGGTAGCCACGGGAGGACAATGTAATTCTCAAGATGGAATTTGTCCTCTATAAAGTAAATATCTTTTTTTATTGACTACAGATTCATTAATAAATTTCAGTAAACAAATCATTAAAAAGGGTAATTAAAGCTGGTTAAAACATGTATCATGGATTAGAATATAGATATTACTGAGTTGATAATAATCCCTTCGAAATGTGGAAAAACTATGATGCTCACTCTTGTCTCCAACTGAACCATTTCGTATCTGTTCTACTCTTCAGTATATCAACATTACCATAGACATGAGATATGTTCTCATATATATTATTTTCATGGGATCATGGTGTGACAAGAAACAACTTTGCCTCCTCTCAAACAGATTTGTGTCCAACTTGTAGCCTGTTCAAGTCAAATTATTGGGCCAACCTTGTCTTAGTTCGGTTTGTTACCAAGCATATTCTAGTGAGATGTGTTATCTGACTCATTTTTTAGAGAGACTTAAGGCATGCCTTCCCTAAGTCAAATTTGTCGCCTGCCTTAGCTGAGAGTCCGAATCAGGACTGGGATTTATTCAGATACTTCTTTGTAACTTGTTATTGTAGGAATCTTAACTCCAATAGGGAGTTTTTGATAGGCCTCCAATCAGACTCACCTATGCCAGGCGACACCTGAGCAAGAAGAATTAAGGGCAGAATGGGGAAATTGCTTTTATTTTTCTGTTATTTGTTGGTTATGTTTCGGGGTAGGGAAATTAGTTATACTGTCCTAGGGACTGGTGCGGACTTAGTTAGAGAAATAAGAGGGAGGAAAGGGAGGAAAGGGAGGCAGATTGGTGTGTGGAAATTTGGGAGACCTTGGAGTCTCTAGGGAGAGCTTGCAGGACTCTCGAAAATCCTGCTATCTATCTAATATATGAACTATCTTCTTCCTAATTTGTTCCTTCAAAACAGAAACTAAGTACTTGTTTGCAATCCATTTTTATTTTCTGTCATTCCAACTGTGTGAAGTGAGTGCAGTGAGGTTAGGATTTATCAGTTTTAGATAGCTTTTTAGCTCGTTAGAACTTCGGCACCAAAGTTCTACTAAGTATTTTGTAGTTGAATACAAGTACCATTAAAGACTTTGCTGAGACTACTTATTTTTAATTTTAACCTGCCCAAAGTCTCAATGATGTACAGCAGCCTAGAGACTTTAAGATTTGACACTGTTTTCTTTCTTTTTTCTTTTTTTGTTTTTTAAATCTACTAATTTCATTTCCTTACTTGTTTAAGTAGGAGTATACTTGTTTTCACTTGGTATTTATTTCTTGTTAGAAGTCCATTTCCTTCTCTAGTTATGACTTCGGCCATGCCACTCTAAAAAGGGAAGTTATTACTGTATTTTTCAGATTTGGTTATCGAAGAATTTTGCTCCCTACTTTTCTATAAGTTCCCCTCCCCCTCCTACAATTTTATCCCCCTTCCTCTGCTTCATTCCTCTCCCCTTTCTGTTGGTATAATCCTCATCACTCTATACTACATTAGTTATATAAAAGAATTGGTATATCTAGTTTGCATGTGTAGTATTATTACTTTTTGTTTTAGGAAGTTCAAAAGAAAGTTCACAAGCATTGGAATTGTTACTTGGTAAAGACTACTTCATTTAATTACCTAACTTTCACTTACCAGGAAAAAGTAGAATAAGGAAAGGGATCTTGTCTTGGGAAGCTTGCAAAACATATAATTGATCAAGAAAAAGAAATTAAAGCAAGTTTATAAGGGATTCCATTTCAAGAAGGGCTGTTCTAATTCTGAGACTGTGTTACAGAGTAGAAAGAGATGGCTAAAATCTTGAGACTATTGGTAGAGAATGACCTAATGATTTTGATGAAGAAAGGTAGGATCAAATTCAGTTCTTGCGAGTCTGATTCTCCTGCTTGGAGTGAGGTAGAGTTCAAGTCTCACAGCTGCTTAAATATATCAATATTTACATTAAATATCCCACCATGTAATCCTTTTTCTTATTTAATTATTTGTTAATTTTCAGAATTCCACTGGAACCAGTTTTCGCAACAAAAACTATAACCTGCAAGCAAGTCTTTGGCAATGCGGAAACAAATTAGTATTATACACAACACAGAGGAAGGCAGCTGAAGCATTTATATTATCATAAAAGATTACAGAAGATCAGATTCAACTAGCTTCTCAGTTATAGAGAAACGAATTCACCTTAATAGGAGAAAAATCATAAAAGAAGAAAACTCCAGGAAGTGCATCATGGCGAACCAACTCTGAACTCCTAAAGTGCTCCGTCACAGAGTACTGAATAAACACAACGCCACACATTTCAGGACACAATCTCGTAAATGAAAAAGAAAAATCACATTTATCATCTTCAATATATACAAAAGTACCTGATTTGACTGGATGGTGTAACCTCTAATATTAGTGTATATTGTAGGGACAACCTGCATAGTAGAACAGTGAATCACACAGAAAATCAATATGACAAACAATTATAAGAACACTGCAGACATAAACTAGCAGATGAGATTATACATATGATGAGGAGGAGAAATGTTTTTAAAGAATCCAACTTTAACTAGTCATACAAATCCTGCATAACCACCAAATTAACCAATAATAAAAAACAAAGAAGCAAGTTATTTTTCAGTATAATAATCTATAGACATAAATTACACTTCTTTCACATTTCACTGACTACAAACTTAATAAATTGGATGTCCATATTTGCACAGGGTCAAATCCCAAACACCATATTAAATGTGTTATCTTGGCCTAAAAGCTTAAACTCAAAGTAAGGATCCAACTATTTGGTGTTTGTTTGGTACGACTTATTCAAATAGAGTTTACGTGAGTATAACTTTTTTTATTTAAAATTTATTGGTTAAATAACTTTTTGAACTTGGTTAAATAAATATGCAAGTGCTTTCAAATATAAATTACCTAAAAGGATTTTGTGATAAAAATTTAACCATAAAAAAGGATGAGATAAAACCTCTAAAATAAAATAAGGGAAATCTAATATTTCAAAACTTTAAGAAAAGCTTAAAACGAAGGTTTTGAAAAAGCCCAAAATTTGAGCTTGTCCCATTAGATGCAAAATATTTTTTTTTAAATCACCCATAAGCTCTTATTAAGATGCAATGACACATAATAAAAATTTTGTAATGAGCTTTTGACATTATATATATATTAAAAAAAAAAAAAAACTCTATAGGCTATTAGCCTAATAGATAAGCTAAAACAAATGCACCTAAGCTCTAACACACTCCTTGAAGTGCACTTGAACGTGGACCAAACACAACTTATTATTTTGAATATAAATAAACCTTATCATTCTCATTTAATTAGATCAATGGAAAAATTGAAAACAAGACCACTTGTAGGTTGGTTGTAATAACATTTTAAGTTATCATTTGATTTAAAAGCTTAATCTTATAAGGGCCCAATAATAGTCTTTAAGCTTCAATAAAAGTAATTTTATAAAAATATAAAAAAAAAAAATCCAATGGGTAATAGCAGTAAAGAATTTTAAGACACAGATAAATCTCTAATAGCATAGAACTAAATCTTCTGTTAGCTTCACAAAAATCAATAGAGTCCATGTTGTCTTAAGCAAGACCTTTTCCTTTTCTAGACATTTGATCAGGATGATTATCACCCAATATAGGCACTAGAAAGATTTTCTAAAAGTTAAATGACTAGATTTGGCTTCAATTCTTAAAACCCAACAAGAAAGACAAACCATAGGCTAATTTTGGTACAATACCAACCTTGATGAAGTATTGGTACATACCATATGGTTTCTCATGCACCCATTGCACCCTGAGAAAGCAAAACAGAACCAAAGAAAAGAACTATCTGAGTAAGGAGTAAGTAATCATATCTAAAATCTAATATACATTTTGTTGAGTGGAACAATATATTTATTTTTTTTGATGGCCAATACGAATCTCACCAAAATGACATGAAAAAAAGAAGAAGAAAGAAAGATAAAGATCAAGGTAAAATATAAGGGAAGAAATATGTACAGATGGCATGAAAACAATAGCAAATAGATGATATATAATAAACCAACTCCAAATGATGAATTTACTAGATCAACCAGTAGACCAAAAAAGCAACCTTGAGTAATCAAAGAAATTCATACAAAATCATTCATCGATATCAATCGGCCACTATCATATAAACCCGAGCCTTCTAAAAAAAAGAAAAAACAGAGAACAATTTAACTGCTCAATAGATCATCATTTATATTTACACTTCTAAGACAGTAAGCCTTAAAAGAAGAAATTTTAGCATTTACAGAAGCATTTTCGATATTGCAAATAGCTATGCAAGAGAAGGAAGAAAATATTACCCATCTAGGGGATTTACGACGCCAGGGAAGTAGTCACCAAAAGCTAATTTATTGATCTTGTGACTTATCTGTACCATAGAACTTAAAGTTACAACAATGCCAACATTCTTTAAGTTTGATAAAAGAACTCCACAACCACATATTTTTAGTTATATCCAATGAATTTTAGAAACAAAAACAAGTCTTACATTGTAATTATCCTTTTGAAAACTCAGCAACTCTTCAAGATTAACATTTGATTGGTGAAAACTTTTCCCAGGTGCAAAATGAAAATTCCCAGCCACTTTATTAACTTCTATAGATCCATAGACGTGACATCCTTCGCCTTCTTCATTTTTTACTTTCTCGATAAAGCCCTCTCGTTGGCACTGAAAGCTAAAAAGATATTAGAAAATAATAAACAGTGTAGAAGAATAAATAAATAAATTACACTCATCAAGCTTAAAGCTGGATACAAATCACTAAAAAGAACCATGAAACTTAAATATCATGGAGTTTATGTGCACCTATTGGATTCAGCACTTAAAATGGAAGTTGATAAAGCTTTGCTTACAAAAAGTGGTACTGAAATATAAAAACTTGAAGAACTTATTACCTAAAGGATAAAGGCAAAGCACCAATACTAAATCACGACAACAAGTGTCCACCAGGTGACTTGGAAAAGTCACACAATATATTCCCCCTTTTACTCCACACGGCCCTCTCTAGGGCCAGATGGGTATTATTTGGCCTTTTTCCAAACTGTTGGCACATTTACCAGGGAGACCTGAAGAAGGTGCTAGAAATTGTGACTAATCAGTTCACATACTTATGTTGCATACAAGTGAAAAAGATTCATTTAAAATTAGAGAATTTCGGCCAACAAGTCATCTGTGAACTCCACAAGATTATGGCCAAAGTTCTCTCCAACAGATTGAAAGGAGTGCTTAGTGACAATAATCCATTGGCCTATCAACTTTGGTCAAGGTAGACGAATTTTGATGCAATTTTGGCAGCAATCAAGTTGTAGGAATGAGGAAAAAGGAAGATAGGGTAGTTGGTGGTCAAATGAGATTTTCACAAGGCTTAAGACCATGTAAATCGAGGTTTCTGGAATCCATTCTTCAAGAAAAAAGATTTGGGAAAAGATGTAGCAACTGGCTCAAGGGCTGTCCAGAACCAATTAACGTTTCTATTCTTATTAATGACAGGCCAAGGGGCCAGTTTGATACTTCAAGAAGTATTAGACCGAATATGATGAAAGAAAGGCCAAGACTCTGGAAATATGTGATTCTAAATCTTAAACAGATGAGTTTGCAAGAAAAAAGCCAAATTTTTTCTCTTGATTCTCCTAGAGTATCTATTAATGAGTTTCAAGATAACTTATTTTTTTATTCAGTTTAGTTGGGAAGGGGTATTGGGCCAATTTTAGAGTTTGAGGCTACTCAGGTTGTAGAAGTCTGTCAACTTTTTGTAGCCATACTTCAATCAAAATTTCTATTTTATGTTTTTCTAGTATTTTGACCATCCTTTCAAGGGGATTCTGTTCCTTGCACTGGATACCTTATCAACCTGGTATTCTCTTTCTTCCCAATTATTAAAACATATATCTTTCCTGATTCCTATCAATTTTATTAAATAACAACAATACTAAGTAAAAGAGAAAAAGAAAAATTTATTTTAGCTAGTACCGTGTTTTCAAGCTACTTCAAGAAAACTTAGGATCAAGTCTAGTAAAATTAAAAAAAAAAAAAAACCTCCTGTAAGGAATTTAGAAAGTCCAGTATTGATGGCTTTATCACCAACTATATAAAAGAGTCAACGCAGCCAGATAACAGGAAAGTCTCCATGGAAGCATTATATAGATTCAGTTTCACTGGAGAAAAAGCAGAGACAGATTTAAAAAATGATAGGTGCAAGGATAACTCCGCAATAAGAAATTTCCTTAATGAACCTATTAATGCCCCTGGAAAATTCAAGACTTAAAAAATAAATAAATAATAGAACTGATTCTAAAATTTTTGATGTATGCAGAAACCAACACTCTTGCTGATTCCTTCCTCTTCAGTCCCTAAAACTATCCAAGGAAGAGATGTTTCTGAATGCACTTTTCCAAAGTAACTGAATGCCGGAATTGATAAATAAAATAGAATTAAATATGTATAACATTGCACAGTATTTAGAGACTAAAAATACAAAAAGATATGCACTGTTCAATGAAAATCATAATGCAGTAGTTTATGCATTTTATTAAAAGAAGATATTAAATTCAATATGTCCGGTTGCACCATAAAACTCACAGACAAATTAAAACTTTAAAAACTAACCTGGTCAATCAAATCTACATTTGTCAGTGCCCACCCTTTTTTTCTATATGCTTCACGAACTTCGTCACATGAATTGCAACAATCATCATCTGTCTGCATGTAAGAAATTTACAGATTAAGATAAGTGGACAATCAAAGACCTAGAAACTTCAAAAATAGTAGAAAAGATACTAATGTCCAAATCAATATATTTAAGCATCTCCGTATAATCCTTGCACCACATTTCATTAAAATCTCAAATCTAGTCAATTCACTGAAGAATATGAATCGTTTAACAAGTCAGATGCTCCCATCAGGTACTTCATTCCCTTGCAGAAGCAAGTTTATATTATAAGCCACATAGCCTGAATATTTCTACAAGGATGTGTTTAGAATTGTGGTTTCCAGATTGTTTCTTCTTACCTTTTCAACTTTCTTTATGTTTGAAACGAAAGACCATTTGTCTCAAAGGAGTTCCGAGAGATCTCTTTTCTTTTTTATCCATCTTAATTGGGAGGGGGTTTGAGCTAGCCTTGAAGGTTTTCTAGTGCACAAGGTCTTTTTGTGTTATAAGCATGAAGAGACTTAAAATTCTATATATCTTCTCGTAAAGTTTTTGATACCCCTGTCAGGTGTTTTTGTTCTGATTAAAAGGACATCTGCTCCACATTATTCACCATCTTATTTTGTACCTTGATATATTTTCTCATAGTTTGTTTATATATATATATATATATATGTCGTTTTAGACCAGCGGATTTTGGCCTTTCCAAATTATTTATAAGGTTCTCACTTGGCAAAATAAAAGGTCTAGTAAAAATGGTTTAAAAGATAACCTATGGCACTCTACATAAACAAGTTCAAGTCACTGTATAAGTATGCTTCAAGAGAATAAGAGATACCAAAATATATTGTACAAATGATACCGAGCTTTAGACTTATAAATTGTTACATAGATGATATGCTACATACAAGAACATTTATGCAATTTACCCAAATGGGTAATATTAGTTTATTGCCAGGTAATTGATTAGATATCAATGTGTTAGCATGAACAAAGTTTAAACAAGATATTGTACCAGTCTTGAAGGGTTAAAAATAACACATATTTTTCATGAGCATCAGAGATTCAAGACAACCTGAACTTCCCATGTAATCTGCTCAATTTAATAAACAGATTAATTCTTTTTCATTCATGATTTATCCAAATGGCTAATATTTAATGTTCTCTGAATATGCAAACAAAAAACTCCCCAACAAATTTCCAATTAACCACATGTAAATTATATTAGTTGCATAACAATTTTTTCATTGTTACAATCTTCAAAAGTAGATTCTGTAGAACACAATGGATACCAGACACTAACTGTACCATTTCTGCACCAAAGCATGAACCGCAATATGTTTCATTGTGTTCAAGCCTGCCACCATGCCTCTGCAAAGGCCTCTCAATCTGCATTTGGGCAAGGGGACAGAGAAAAAAAAGACTTAAGCAAAAAATAATTAATAGCAACAGTCAAGATGAATTATTTCAACAAACTAAAACACTTCAGGTGGAAATAGAGACACCAAGACAGAAATATCAAAATAACAGTTTATATACAATAATATAATGCAATGAATACACCTATTCCCAAGAAAATTGAACATATGATATCTCAAACATTTCAGACTAAACTTGACAAGATAGATTTTCCAACCCAATTCTTCCAGCTGAGCAAACTGAACAACTACTAGCAAACATTTTCATTTCTGTTGCAGCATAAAAAAAACACCCATTTGAAACATATTTTCCAGTCTTATAACAACACAATGATCTGACTTAAGAAAGTATCACCTTAGTTGAGCAAATATAATATCCTCTCTCAAAGATTTGTGTGCATGGTAAAAAGTTAAACTAAGATAAAAATTATAAAGAGAAGAATACAGGTCCCGATTAGATAAAATATTAATTTATTTTCAAACAAATTATGTGGAATAAAATCCAATTCTATGACATTCTTTCTAGTATAGAAATTTACATATGTGAGTAATAATCCTTGATCTCATGTATTTTTGGCCTACAATCAAACCACAGTTGTTTTGAAATTCATCAAAAGCCTCCCTAGAACTTAAAAACTTTTTCTAAACCTTGCTTGAAATTCAACAAGATCCCCCTTAAACTTTGTTAAATTTCATTGAAAGTCGAAGGTCGTCTATGATCATTTCCCTTATTTATAGAATGCTAACAAACCCTGATAATATTGAATTCAAAACTCCTAGTTCATTACAACCCCTACATTTCAAGCTTTTATTAGGATGTTTATCCATCTAGATCCTCAAGAATTTTCAATTCACTAAAAAAATTTTAAAGCCATAAAGACCACAATATGCTTTTAAAATTCCAAAAACTCCTTTAGCCTCAAGAAATCTGTATCATATTATAATGTCAGCAAGTCCTATTAACTTCTATCAGCATCACCTTAATACATTCAATCTGAATTGAATTATAGTAAGGCCCAAAAGATTTATATTTACTATTGCCAAAATTTTTATCTACATCAATCAAGGTGACAAAGAAATCATTTGATGTAATCAAACTCAATTAGTCAAAGTTCAACCTTTCTTTAAATTAACTTGAGTTTGCATATTATCAGTAATAATTGATACAATAAACAACCAAAATTTTTGAGAAAGCACCATTGATTCTAAGTCTCAAGAATGATAAAATATGTAATAACTACCAGCTGAAGAAAAAAGGATTCAAACAAAAATTATTTTCATGCCAACCTTTGGTGCACCGATGACATCCTGCCTGACTTCTATTACATTACCAGAAGGATCAATCCTTTTCTTAAATATATCATGCCTCTGCAAGTCAAAACCATAACTTAAACAAGCAAGAGAAAATTAAAATGACAAAAAATTTATAGTAAAAGAACATTCAGAAGCAATATAACCAAATAACATAAGAAGTGGACACCAGCAACTGTGTCTTCCAATAATACTACCATAAAAAAGAACATCAAGTAATCAAGAATCACCATTTGCAATACATACTATATCAAGATGTTGCTCTCCACTGATATCCATAGCATCAAGACTGAGTAGCGTACACGGAATGGCAGGAAAAGTGACATCAAACTGCATTTTAATGCAAAACATATAAAAATAGAAATTAGTATTACTGATGGAGAACTGCAGATTGATTTAAATTTATTTACCTTTTCTCTAGGACTTTTTTTCTATTTTAATTTTCTTATTTGAGTTAAAACTAACTCCTCATTTAGGTAATATATTTTCCTTTTTTTTATAAGAAACTGTAAGCATTATATTAATGGATAGTAACAAAATGAACTAGCTGACCACTAAGAAAGCCAAAAAAATAGAACCTAAGGAAGGGCAACCACCCTATACAAAGATGACAGCAAAACATGTCTTGAACCCCAATATAAACAACCCGTCCCTAAACCACCACTACCCATACAAAATTCATCCCAAAACACTTTCCAATTGAGATGAATGAAAAGAACAGAAGACTCTCGGAGATTAAAGACCCCTGTTTTTTTAATGTTTCAGATTTTAGTGACTGTTGATTATTAATAGAATTTTCCCTTTCAATCTTTTCTTGAATTTCTCCCTTTTCTTTTGTATTTTCTCTCGTTTCTCTTTTCTCTCACATGGTCTTCATCATCCGCTCAGCATAAGATTGATTATTGATTCCAACCAGAATAATCAGAACCATGCCGGTCTGCATTCCATAAATGAAAAGGGTGCCACCAGTAGAAGATTAAAGCAAGTGTAAATCTCTGACGAGCGGCATAACATTTAGAAAGGTGTTTGCCATATTTCACAAACAATTAAAAACTTTCAAGGACCTGAAAATTCAACCCTTGAACAAGACAACCTGAGCTTAGTTCGACAGACTGTTAAAAGGAAAAATATTAACAGATAAATAAAATTAATTCTTACGTTAATACGTAGGCGTTCTCCCCTAGAAGTATCCACTAAAAGCTTTGTCTCAGTAACCGTGTGCAGATACAATCCTGTAAAAAGATACATAAACTATCAAAACAGAACAAAAACTTTAAAAAATAAGAAGACCACCAAATAATTAGTAATCAGAAAAGACAAGTAGATAAAGGTAATGCATTATCTGTCAGTAGAAAAAATAACCACTTAAATGATCAGCTTATATCGTAGCTTAAATAAACAGAGACAAGAAGAATAGTGTGACAAAAGATCAGATTAGATACAAATAAACGAACACATCTTTGTTACTTTTCATCCTTGGTCCGTCGAGAAACTTCCTACCTACGAAAAAGCTATGATCACAACCTAAGGCCTTGATTGTAACTCTTCCTCGAAATCAAATCTTTAACAACAAATTACCCTGAGTTCTTATTTCTAAATCCTAGCCACCCTTAACCATATTAAACAGATTCTCGAATCCATTCGGAGAAAGGCAGAAAATAGCCAACTCTTGAGGGCTGATATAAGAAATGATCAAACCTTGACTTTTTCAATTGCCTAACCAAAAGCCAAGCTGTTGAGTAAGCTATCAAGCTATCAAGTAGGTTTACTAGACAGGTAAATAAAGCTACACAATTGAAAAGGAATGATAAACCAAAAATGTAGCTAATTGTTGAGTTGTTGCGTAATTTATCTGTATTTGAAGGACTGGCACTGCTATTTATTTAAAAAAAATTATTTACCGAATATTTTCCCTCAGGGACCATCATTAGCAAGTTGATCCGGATTAACATAATTCAGCTTCGAAGACTTGGAAATCTTTAGTCATACAACTAGATGGAAAAATCCATTCAAAATCGCTTCGTGATCGAAGTCAACTTTGGCCGGCAAATTGCCAAAGCTTGGACTTTGGACAATAAATGAGAAATTGCAAAATCCTAACACACCAAACGCGTGACTGCAACCATCAAATACAATTAACAATTTCCGTAAATAGAGAAGAGAGAGAGAGAGAGAGACGTACTGAACTCGGAGATGAAAAGGAAGAGCATAACGAGAGAGGAGATGAGAGTTATAAGGCCACCGGAGAATGTCCGGCTGTAGAAATCCTCATTGATTTTAGGATAGGCGTCCAAATTCTTTAGCTTCTGAACAAGGATCTCCATCACCGCCGGCGTTAAACCCAGTAACGGAATCAACAAGCAAACCAAAACCCCAGAAGGCCAACGCGACTCTTTGACTCTCTCTCTCTCTCTCTCTCTCTCTCTCTCTCTCTCTCAATAATTGTGGAACCGTCAAATGGTCAATTTCTTTTTTATTTTTTAACCAAACGTCAACGACCCGTATTTTCGTATTCTAGAACTAGAGAGTACAGAGCCTTTGCATTTGAAGCTCAGGCTGAGGGCAGTCGATGAACAATATGGGGTTATGGGTAAAACAAGATGTTTATGCAATTATTATTTTGTTTAGACAATTATTTGGAAACTATTAAAGTGGATAAAGTGATAAATAAAAGAAAATAAATACCATCTAAAGAGGTATTTGAAAAATAAACTCGACAGCTAAAAGTTTAATGCTATGATCCCCACATTTTAGATTATTTTTTTTATTAAGTAATGGTGTCTACCTGACTAATAGATTTTAAATACCAAGTCCGACAGACTGACAAATATCGAGATACAGAAGGCATAGTGTACAAATTTAAAAAAGTCTATTCATTTGTCGTATGAGATCTTAAATTTTAGCTACTCTTCTTTGATTTTTTAAATGTATCATTTTATTTAATCATCCTTTTATTTTTCCGGAAGACTATATATTATAACGGTGTTATAAATATTTTAATAATTAAATAAAATAAATTCTTTTAAAATGTCCATGCCACTTCTCTTATGACTTTTTCCACAACGTTTAAACTAGGGGTGCATGTTTTGCTATTTGAACAAGAAGGGTGGCGGTGTCATTACAAATTAGCGTGTATGGGTTTTTTTTTTTTTTTTTCCTTTGATTATGTGTAGGGTAATCTAACCAACCTTCGACTTATAACAGAACTATGGACTCCCAAAGTGTTTTGAGAATAATCATTGAACACCTTACGAGTGATAAAGTTTGCTAATTTTAACAATTTATGGATTTCGTAGTGAATATAAAAACCATAATATACTCAGTACATAACTAAAAAATCATTTACACTGGTAAAGCTTAACTAACTAAAATAGCTGATTAAAGGGTTTTGTTATGTAAAAGCTAGTATTGTTATTTTTGTTGTGACTTAGGGTTCTGGGTAAAATTACCTTTATATATGATGGAAAAGTAATAATGTTGAGTTGGATTTTCTCTTTAATTTATTTTTTTTAAAAGATATTGATTTTTAAATGTAAAAATGCCACAAACCACCTCTATCTTTTGCGAAATTATCATGTAAAAACGTCTTTTGTCACTTTGTATAAATGACAACTCTACATTTTAAAAAATTCATCATAAAACACCATTTTGTTACTTTGACCGTTAGATGGCATCAGCTTTCTGTCTAAAACCTCTTCAATTACCAAAAAACCCTTAACCCAAGTCATAAAATAAATTAATTAATTAAAAAATAACAAATAATTACAAACAGCCCCCAAAAAAAAGTAAGCTCAGTCACCACCCCTAAAAATATCGTATCACCACCATCACAAATCAAAAATCCACCCTCACCCCCACTATCAACATCCAGCAACACCAATAATCAATAACTCAACCACCGCCATTCGATAACCCAAAAAACAACAATAATAACTCATTAAATACAATACACAAATATGATCAATTCCTTTTTTTATTTTTATCTTTTAATTTAATTTTATAAAAAAATTCTTAATTTAACAAAGCCTTTATAATCACGCTCCTCCAATCCTTATTGCTTTGTTTAATGTAGACAAAATTTATTATCTATTGTAATGCTAATTTTATGAAATTAAAATATAAAACAAATATAAAACCTATCTAATTTGGGACTCTTTTTTTTCTTTTTCTTTTTAAATAATAAAATTAAAAATCTCGCCGGACATCTTCTGCGACACCCCACTGGCCACCATCGAAGTCGCACGTCCACGAACACCACCACCACCTCTGGACTCGTCGTGGCCATCTCTCTTCATATTCGTCAGCATCTCCTTCGTTCTAGGCTTCGATCGATGTAGATCTAGCACTGGAAATTTTAGTCGAAGCTTTCACAGTTAGACTCGGTCAATCAGAGCCTAGAATGAAGGAGACGTCGATGGATTTGAAGAGAGCTGGCCAGGACGAGTCCAGAGGTGGTGGCAGTGTTTGTGGACGCGCGAATTCGACGATGGCCAGCAGTGGACGTTGGCGACTACGACAGCTCATTCTGGCCATTTGTGTATTTTTCAAAAAATTTATTTCAAAAAATAATTTTAAATTTATTTTGATTGATTTAAATATGTAGTTTAAATAATTAAATTAATTTTGAATAAAAATTAAATAAATTTATGTTTTAAAAATAATTTTTTAAAAATTATTATGTAATAATATAGTCCAGTCCTATATTATACCAAATATAAAACAATAGAATATTTAGTTCTCTTCATATTCGTCAGCGTCTCCTTCGTTCTAGGCTTCGATCGATGTAGATCTAGCGCTGGAGATTTTAGTCGAAGCTTTCACAGTTAGACTCGGTCAATCAGAGCCTAGAATGAAGGAGACGTCGATGGATTTGAAGAGAGCTGGCCAGGACGAGTCCAGAGGTGGTGGCAGTGTTTGTGGACACGCGAATTCGACGATGGCCAGCAGTGGACGTTGGCGACTACGACAGCTCATTCTGGCCATTTGTGTATTTTTTAGAAAATTTATTTTAAAAAATAATTTTAAATTTATTTTGATTGATTTAAATATGTAGTTTAAATAATTAAATTAATTTTGAATAAAAATTAAATAAATTTATGTTTTAAAAATAATTTTTTAAAAATTATTATGTAATAATATAGTCCAGTCCTATATTATACCAAATATAAAACAATAGAATATTTAGTTCAATCTTATATTACATCAAATATAAAATAATACTATATATAATCCAATCTTGTATTATAGTTATAATCTAATTCAGTCCTAATCCAGGTTCTAATCATAATCCAATCGAGTCTCAACTCTTAGGGGCCTGAAAGCTTCATCATATGTTATTTTGTCTCTTGTAAACAATGCACAATAAATATATTTTTGGTTCAAATCTAATTAAATGGTTCCACTAGCTTAGTGGTAGAAGGTGAGCTCAGCATTTTTAGTGGTCCAGGTTCAAATCTTATCACTTGCAAATTTCAATTTATTTTTCATATTATTCACTGTCACAAAATGACAATTATAATATTCAACATTCAAGTTATTTACATACACTTAACGATTAAATTAACGGAAGGGTAGTTCATGATGACTTTCTGAAAAGATAGGGTTGTCATGACAAAAGGCGTTTTTACGTGATAATTTCGCAAAAGGTAGAGGTAGTCTGTGATATTATTGCATTCAAAGTTTCACTTACACAACAAGGAATAATTTTTTTTTCCCTTTTCAACATTGGCTAAATGAGAATTTTTTAGACAAGACTTTATCTAGCATAAACACGCATTATGTGAAGCGTCTCACTAGAATTTGATAAATGGTGGTTTAATATGAAAAATTAAAATGACGGATGGGCCACAAGGGCAATAATTAAAAGGGGATCGAAGGGCTAACTACAAGAAAGTGGATTTATTTTATTTTAGTTTACAAATAAAATAAATAAATTAAATGAGGCCCTAGGAAGCCCAAAGGCAACTCCACCATTGATTGATTATATCATGTTAAGAAAGTGACTATCAACAAGGCTTCCAGCCCACTCTAAGAGATTGTAATCTCGAAACTGCTTTCTAAGTCTTTTGCAAGATCTAGGGGAAATGGACGAGCCATGAAGGCAGGTTTGGAGATTGACAGAGTCACTATCCGGGTAAATAACCTCAGAAAATTGAGTGACGGCAATCCAATCCCTTGCTTCTAGACCTAGACTATCTTCACTCCTTCAGATGTGGGTTAGAGAAAATAGACATTGTCTGCAAATCGCCCAAACAATAGTCCGACCTCCATACCGATTTCAGTGTTTTAAAATATCAATGCTATCTATCTTGATCCTAAGTTCATTTTGCACATAACCAATTTTATCTTTTTTTACATGTAAGATGTCAACATGTAAACTATTAAGTTTGCCACTTTTCTAAAAGTTTCAGCTTGTAGATGTGGGTTTAACACCAAGTATTTAATTCTCTAATACACTCTCTCACGTGTAGAGGCCCTGTGCACTTGCAACGTGGACCGTATCGAGTCTCACATGCCTCAGCGGGTCTTACAAATGGACCAGACAATAACACTTTTTAATTAATTTTTTTAAATAACACGGAGAGGATTCGAACATGTGACCATTTGGTCATGACAGCTTTGATACCATGTTAAGTTTGTCACTTTTTTAAAAGTCTAAGCTTGTAGATGTAGGCTTAACACTAAGTATTTAATTCTCTAATATAAACATTTATAGAAAGGGGAGAGAAGAATAAAGTACATTGTCCTTTAACCATGGGGGATTTAGGGAAAGTGATTACATCACTTTAAATAAAGCATAAAAGAAATAACATAAAGGCATAAAGTAAAGCATCAAATAAAAGGGACTTGAGTAAAAAATGGAATAAATCTAGATCAACATCAAAATAGTACGTGAAACGAAGCAAGTAAACTAAATAAGGCATGTGAGGGCAATTAAAAGTAAAGACAATAATATGACATGTGATAAATAATCTTAATGGCTAAACATAAACAAAGCATGGTAAATAAGTAAAAAGCGACATAGCCAAATAAGAAAAAAAGCAACAAAAGACATATGACAAATGATGAAAAAAACTGAAACATAGAAAACAAATGAAAGAAGTTAAATCCTAATGACATAAGGAAAGTGATAAGTGTCTATTTATATATCATTTTCATATCAATTCGTCCATGTTTCTTTGCTATATTCCTTGGTATTTTTATGTTTTTGTGTGGTTTTGATGTTTGTAGGAGTTTTGGAGCAACTTGCACAAAAATGGAGTAAAACCCTTCCTTTTCACCTCAGCTAGTCAGTGATCTTCTCGGATTTAATTGTATTGATATACAATGAACCCGATGACATATCATATACCGTTGAAAAGCTCTCGAAGTCTACTTTTTGGGGAAATTTACGGTTTATGAATCCATTCAGTGTACCGAAAGTTGTAATCAAAACAGTGTAAGAAGTGTAGAAATGTAATTCCACACATCACTGTAGCATGTACAATACGGGACACTGTAGCACGTTACTGTAGCAGAGTATTTAAAACACATTTTAGGGTTTTATTTCATAACTTGAAGAGGGGAGAACGTGGTAGAGGCTGCATCTCTGGAATTCTTTCATCTCTTGGAGTTCTTGAAGGAGAAAGGAAGCTTGGAAAGAGGAAGAACTACAATCCAAAGAGAATTACATCAAATTTGCTAAGTTTTTCCCTTCCCTTTCATTTTCTGGAATGTCTCCATGTTGTATTGTATTTACCACGTTCTTAAACATGTGTAACTGAATCTGAATTGGTTGAGGGTGATTTCAAAGCCCCTGATATGGTTTTTGTAAGTTGATTGTGCAAGAAGTTGTTATCCAATTCTCTAATTGAAGTTGCTTGTATTTTCCCATGTCTAATGCTTATGATTGCTTGCTGGATTGTATTTGGGTGGCCAACTGAATATAACCTGGATATTGTCTATTGCGAGACTAGAAATCTTGATCCGTAATTGTCTTGAATTTCTAATCCTTAGTAGCAAAATTGTGATCAGAGATTGCAATTGGAGAATACAACCCAAGTTAAATAATCCGAGCTTGTGTGTTTATTGCTTAGATCAACCTATCTTTCTTATCGTAATGCATCCATTGAATTAAATTTAGAGAGCTTTTTCTAGGTTGTTTAATGGATAGAGATTAAATAAAGAGCCTGTTTTATTTAACAACAAAGTAAGGGAAGATTGGGATAACAGAGCTTGTTGTTATCTACGGTTGATAATTTCAATGCTGTAATTGGATGACAATTCTACGATTAATTCGCAAATCCATATCTTGTGGTAGAGAATGATCCTTTAACCAGGTTACTCTCATTGATTTTTCACTCAAATTAACTTTTGTTTTGTTATTCTTAATTTGCATTCTTATTTCATTTAGTTAATCATTCAACAAAACCCCCCCTGTTTAGTTTATTGTTGCTGAAAAATAACAAATTCAATTAGAATCAATCCTCGTGGGAACGATATCTACTTATCACTTTATTACTTGTGCTACTAGTATACTTGCTAGTTTCGAACGCATCAAGTTTTTGGCGCCGTTGCCGGGGATTGATTTTCTAATCGATTTGTTATTTTGTTTTCATTGTTGATTCATATTTTTTTTGTTTTTCTTTTTGATTGTTTGTGTTTAGACAACATGGCAGTAAACTTCTATCAATTCAGTAGCGGATTTGAGCCACAAGTACCATGGAGAGTAAATGAGGTAAGCACTCCGAACATTGAACAACAACTTTCTGAGCTAACCTCTCTTGTGGAAAACATGGCTGTAGGAGATATGCAAAAATCTAATGAATGTGGGATATATTCTACGATGGAGCATCCAATCGACATGTATCCAACTTTACAAGAAGAATATATGGAACAAGCCAATGCCATGGGTGGATTTCCAGGACAAACGAGGCAATGGTATGATCCTTTCTCTAGCACTTACAATGCTGGATGGTAAGATCAACATAATTTCAGTTACTGGAATCGTCAACCAATCACTCTAAATGTGATACCAAATCGGCCACAAGGTTTCAATCAACCTAGAGTGCAGCAACCTTTTGAAATGCAACCACCACCAATGCCACATCCAGCACCGCAACCAGCTTCACAAAACTCATGTATGTCTCTCCAGGACATTGTTAATGCACTTGCCACTAACACAATGCAATTCCAGCAGGAAACTGGGGCAGTATCCAAAACCTGGCAAATCAAATGGGACAATTGGCCACTAGCATGAGCAAATTCGAGGGCCAAGGCTCAGAAGAATTATCTTGTCAAACGGTGATCAATCCAAGAGAGAAGGCTTGTGCGATAACTTTGCAAAATGAAGAGCAATTAGATGTCCTGCCAAAGAAATCACAAACTGATGAAGGAGATGACACCACTTCCACCATGAACAAAACACTGACTTCTCAGGTAAATCCTATAACTCCCATTCTTCGTATGTTTCTCCTCACACTTTTTCCTAGTAGATTTTTGCCACACTCGAATGAGAAACAGAAAAAAAAAAGAAAAGAAATCCTGAAAACTTTTCGCAAGATCGAGGTAAAGATACCACTTCTGGATGCTATTGAGCAAGTACCTCGTTGTACAAAATTTCTCAAGGAGTTATGCACCAACAAGAGAAAGTTAAAGGGAAATGAGAAAGTAAGTGTGGGGGAAAATGTTTCAGCTGTATTGTAAAGAAAAATTCCTCCCAAATGCAAAGATCCAGGTACGTTCATCATTCCATGCACCATTGGTAATATCAAGTTTGAAAGAGCTATGTTAGATTTAGAAGCATCTATTAACATCATGCCGTATTCTATTTATGCTTCTTTAAATCTTGGACCTTTTGCGGAAATTGGTATTACCATTCAAATTGCTGATCGTTTTAATGAATATACCAAAAGAGTTGTGGAAAATGTGCTTGTGCAGGTGAATCAATTGCTTTTCCCAGTAGACTTTTGTGTTCTTGAAATAGAGGATGAGATATCTCCTAATCCATCACCGATACATATAGGGAGACCATTCTCGAAAACTGCTAGAACCAAGATTGATGCTCATGATGGCACTCTCACCATAGTGTTTGATGGCAAGGCGATCTGTTTCAATATTTTTGAGGCAATGAGGTACCCTAGTGACTTATATTCTATTTTTGTAGTTGACGTTACTGATTCTCTGTCACAACAATGTTTTGAGTTAACTCGCAAGAATGGATTGGATATAGCTATTAATGAGCACATAGGGACAGAAATCTCTAAGGAGTCAGAAATTTTGATACAAGTTTCCAAAGAAATGGAGGAAGTTGTGGCAAGCTTAGATGAGACCATCGCAATAACCACATATAGGTATGATGTTTCGTACATTCAATTTCCTTTATCTAATGAGAAAATTCTTCCTTCTGTGATGTCAGCCCCTGCCTTGGAGCTTAAGCTTCTTCCAGATCATTTGAGGCATGGATTCTTGAGTGAGAATGATCCTTTGCCAATTATAATAGAAATGGGCCTTGCACGAATACAAGAAGAGAAACTCGTCCGAATACTTACAGACCACAAAACAGCTATTGGGTGGACGATTGCTAACATCTAAGGCCCAGCCATATGCATGCACCAATTCTTGTTGGAAAAAGGATCCAAGCCCACTAGAGAAGCACAACGGAGATTGGATCCTCCCATAATGGAACCAACGTCGGGCTGAGGACGTTAAACCAAGCGCTTATTGGAAGGCAACCCAATGTTTTCGAAAAATAAAAAAAAGAAGAAAAGAAAAATAAAATGAGGTAATAATGATCGATTTTTGTGTCTCGAGGAGATTCCTTTCGTATACCATCAAATTGATCAGGTTTTATCTCTCTTTGACATCTGTCTTATTTGTCTTTATTTGTTTTTACTTGTTTTTGACTTTTGTTTGCTATTGTGTTGTTATCTCTTTTATGTGTTTTTAGTTTCGTTTCTGCTATTTTCTTTTCCTTCCTTTTGTTTAATTTGATTATTTCGTACTTCGAATTCATTTGTGCAACAGCTTGAGGAAACATCCAAAGGGAGCTGAAACCATTGCCCGAAGGTTTGAAACGTGCATATCTGGGAGAAGAACAAACTCAATCGCATTATCGGTAATATCTCTCCTTTTCTTCTCTTCAATGGATACCGATATCTTTCTATCGAACCTTCGTAAATATTTCCCTTCACTTCCTCAAAATGCTGTGTTTAAAATTTATAAAGTACGGATGACGAGACTTTGGGCATTGATGCTCCTAAATGTGCCTGCGGATATCCGATGGCTTATTGAAGCCAAGGTGAGATTGTCCGGTGAGCCGGACATTAATCTCGCAAAATACATGCCTGGTTTAGGAAAAAGCTAAAAAGAAAAAATTTTTCTAATTTTTAAACATTTTTTTAAAAAATTTTAATAACTGTTTTAAAATACGCCAAGAGGCGAAGAGCGAAAAGGTTACAAGTATGTTATAAAAGTGCAGATGGAATTGTAACAGACTTGTCGTTCATTAGGTTGCGTCCAGGAATAGAGAAGATAAAATTCATTTATTAAGAATGGTTGGAGTAATGAGTCGCTCGGATAATGTTATGTTAAACTCTCGAGTACATTCTGGATTGTTCAGGTGAATTGCTTAATTATGGACACAATTTCGTGATGAATTGCAGTGTTATAGTCTAGCGAATCTGACTAAACACGACCCTGTTTGCCAGTTTATAAGAAAACTGGATGGGAAGCAAATCCCCGACTCATAGAAGCGTTTCAGCCGTTACTGGACGTAAAACCAGAGGAAGATGTGAGCCACAATCACAACTACTTGTATATTTGAATGTATGTGGTTGTTGTCGAATTTTATTTCTTTCTTGTTTCGTTTGATCTGATTATCAATGTTGTTTTTGTGTTGTTCTTGTTTGTTGATTTTTTTTGTTTTAATTTAAGTTTTCTTTTTGAAAAAACCAGATGACTTACCCCATGATATAAGCACACGTGGAAGAACAAGTGTGGAGTTTTGTCAAACCCCACCGAAAGTATATCTCTAATTGTCATGCTTCACGTGGGAGACAAGTGTGGCGGTTTTTTTCAAACCCCAACGAAAGTTTATCTCCATTTTTCATGCACACGTGGGAGACAAGTGTGTAGGTTTTGTCAAACCTCGCCGAAAGCATATCTCATTTTTTCAAATCTTGGGGCGATAAATCGGCATCGAGCAACCCCCACCGAAAGTATGTCCCCATGTGTCAAATTTGAGAGTTTTACGTGTGTATATATCCAAACTGCATATTTTGAAATGTCATTTTATAACCTGTCTTGCACTTGAATCGCATAATACCTAACGTACATCATTGTCTACACAAGTTTAGAGCACTTTTAGAAATGGAGAAAACACCAATTCGGCGATTCCAAAATATATGCGTATTTTGTGGATCGCAATTTGTAAAGATGGAGAGTTTACAACAGCAGCTCTTGATCTTGGTAGGACATTAGCTGCGAGGGGTATTCATTTGAGTTATGGAGGGGGTAGTCTTGGGTTAATGGGGTGTGTGTCGATAGCTGCATCCCTAGAAGGGAGCAAAGTTCTCGGCATTATCCCTAAACCATTAGCTGTACGAGATATCGTAGGCAATACAATCGGGGAAGAGTTAAAGGTCTCTAGCATGCATGAGCGTATTGCACATATGATTGTTAAGTCCGATGCATTTATAGCTTTACCCGGTGGTTATGGCACATTAGAGGAGATATTTTAAATCACCTCTTGGGCACAGTAAAACATCACATCGGAAACCCTTGGTTGTTAAATGTTAATAATTTTTTTGATGGTTGTTGTCCTTATTGGATCAAGCGTAGAAAAAAATTTCATCTCACCATCAGCAAGGCAAATGCTGGTTACAGCTTCAACTGCTGGAGAGTTAATTGAAAAACTACAAGAATTCGTCTATTCACCTGATCCAACAATGGCTCGGATAAATTGGTTTGGAGAAGGTAACAAAAGGCGTCAACTGGATTTAACCCTCAATCTGTAATCCCTATTTGCTGGTTTGCTTCGTTTTTGTTTGCTTTCTTTTTAGTGTGTTTATTTGAGATTTTTCATGTCGTTTCTTTTGAGCTTTTTCAGGTTATTTCTTTCGTCCCAGGTAATATTTTCTAATCTCGGTTTTTAGAGTGGTGGCTTAAAAAGTTCAAGTTCTCTTGAAACGCATTCTGGATCTCTTCAATCCATAATGGCTGAATAAGGAGGCTAACTTCTAAACTTTTTAGACCATTCTAACTAACTTGTTTTTGTTTGCTGACTTGTTGAACTTTGTTATTTTATGAGTGAGTTTAGTTTTGCGTAATTTAGAGTTGTTATGTGTTTTTATCTTTATCAGTTTTGATTCAAAAAAAAAAAACAATTGTGGAAAAACCTGAGAATGGCAGAATATGGGGTTTTCTTAACTCTTGAAACGCATTCTCTCTCAATAAATCTGTAGTTTGTTTATTTCATGTTGTTTGAAGTGTCTTGTTCTTGTTTTGTTCTTTCATAATAAAGGTATATAGGCTGGAAACCTTAAGTCTGCGGGCTACTGGTCCTAAGGATTGTTGAAATATACAATCTTGACTCAGGTGTAACAACGCCACGTACCTCTTTTCTTGCATTTTGTGGGTCGATGATAAGATAATGATTGAATTAAGAATAACTCTTGGAAAATGATAAATGATGCATGGATCTGTGTGCTTGAAATGTTTATTGGTTTTCGCTTTGCTTTTGATTCCTTGCGCAACATTGAGCACTGAGCTATTATCACTGAGTTATTTGTTCACTTAGAGAAAGTTTATGTAATTTAAATGTTTCTTCAGATTTCAATGAATTCTAGAACTTGTTTGATGGTCACTCAAGGCGAAATCCTAGGCTGTGTAACATTGGGGAAATGATTTAGGCCATCTTTGGACCGTTTGAGCCTTAATAGCCAACCTTGACTGAAATTGATCCCTAGTTACCCCTTTGAGCCTTTGTAAGCCTTTTTCTTTGTTAACTCACTAAAAGATTTCCTAACCTCAAATGAATTTGTTCCAAACAGTTTATCCCTTACCTATGAGCATGTAGATCATTCATAATTAAATTCCGAGCTATGTTCTGGTTTTGGGAAGTTAGAGGAGGTTGGGATGTGTCGTGAGCAATGCAAGTGAGTCCTATTGTGTTGGTAAAAAAAAAAAAGTCAATCTGTACTTATCGTCCACGTACTTACACATTGAGGACAATGTGTTGTTTAAGTGTGGGGGAGGGGAAGTGTAATAAAAAAAAGAAAAAAAGAAAAAAAAAGAGAACAAAAAAAAAAAAAAAAGAGAACAAAAGAAGAAGAATAAGAGATCTATACCCTTAAGTGTTCTTGAAAAGAATGAAACAACAAAGTATGGGGGTGTAGTTTTCTTTTGTTTTCTGCAAAAAAAAAAAAAAAAAAAGATTGAGTGTTCTAAATAAGTATGGGGGAGTAACCTGGTGAATTGAAATGTTGTGTTATAGGGTTGAGCTCTACATAGTCTTGAATGATTTATGTGTTTGTGGGTGATTTGAGCCAAATTATTATCCTTTATCATACCTTCACCCAAGCCAAACGTTACAAGCTTAATAAAGTCCTACTTGATCCTTGGTGTTGTGCATGTCTACATTAGTGGAGAGTGACTTGAAAAGCAGGCCTATGGAGTTCATTTATACACACATCTTCAATATTAAATATGATTCATTTTTATGCATAAACTCATCCGGGTTACAAGTGATTAGGTGAGAATGGCTCTACACACACACACTTGAGGAATTGAAGTGAAGCGAAACTAATCTTTGAGATGAAAATTCTTGATCAAGTGCATTATTTTGAAGTTTTCCTTGGGTTATAATTAAGTACAATCTTTGAGGCCTATTTGCAAGATGAAGCATTTGTGTGTTTTAATTTTTTGTTGATTCTGTTTCGGTTTAGTTTTATTTCATATTGTCGTAGTTGCTCGAGGACTAGCAAAGTCTAAGTGTGGGGAATTTGATAAGTGTCTATTTATATATCATTTTCATATCAATTCGTCCATGTTTCTTTGCTATATTCCTTGGTATTTTTATGTTTTTGTGTGGTTTTGATGTTTGTAGGAGTTTTGGAGCAACTTGCACAAAAATGGAGTAAAACCCTTCATTTTCACCTCTGCTAGTCAGCCATCTTCTCGGATTTAATTGTATTGATATACAATGAACCCGATGACATATCATATACCGTTGAAAAGCTCTCGAAGTCTACTTTTTGGAGAAATTTACGGTTTATGAATCCATTCAGTGTACCGAAAGTTGTAATCAAAACAGTGTGAGAAGTGTAGAAATGTAATTCCACACATCACTGTAGCATGTATAATACGGGACACTGTAGCACGTTACTGTAGCAGAGTATTTAAACACATTTTAGGGTTTTATTTCATAACTTGAAGAGGGGAGAACGTGGTGGAGGCTGCAGCTCTGGAATTCTTTCATCTCTTGGAGTTCTTGAAGGAGAAAGGAAGCTTGGAAAGAGGAAGAACTACAATCCAAAGAGAATTACATCAAATTTGCTAAGTTTTTCCCTTCCCTTTCATTTTCTGGAATGTCTCCATGTTGTATTGTATTTACCACGTTCTTAAACATGTGTAACTGAATCTGAATTGGTTGAGGGTGATTTCAAAGCCCCTGATATGGTTTTTGTAGTTGATTGTGCAAGAAATTGTTATCCAATTCTCTAATTGAAGTTGCTTGTATTTTCCCATATCTAATGCTTATGATTGCTTGCTGATTGTATTTGGAATGGCCAACTGAATATAATCTGGTTGTTGTCTATTGCTAGACTAGAAATCTTGATCCGTAATTGTCTTGAATTTCTAATCATTAGTAGCAAAATTGTGATCAGAGATTGCAATTGGAGAATACAACCTAAGTTAAATAATCCGAGCTTGTGTGTTTATTGCTTAGATCAACCTATCTTTCTTATCGTAATGCATCCATTGAATTAAATTTAGAGAGCTTGTTCTAGGTTGTTTAATGGATAGAGATTAAATAAAGAGCTTGTTTTATTTAACAACAAAGTAAGGAAAGATTGGGATAACAGAGCTTGTTGTTATCTACGGTTGATAATTTCAATGGTGTAATTGGATGACAATTCTATGATTAATTAGCAAATCCATATCTTGTGGCAGAGAAGGATCCCTTAACCAGGTTTCTCTCATTGAGTTTTCACTCAAATTAACTTTTTGTTTTGTTATTCTTTACTTGCATTAATATTTCATCTAGTTAATCAATCAACAAAACCCCCCTCATTTAGTTTATTGTTGCTTTCAAATAACAAATTCAATTAGAATCAATCCTCGTGGGAACGATATCTTACTTATCACTTTATTACTTGTGCGACTAGTATACTTGCTAGTTTCGAACGCATCAGAAAGCATGATAAAGAAGTATAGAAAAGCAATAGTGCAAATAAAACATAAAATAAGGTAAGTTGATAAGATGAACTAAGACATGGTGGAAAGCATAAAATAAGGCATAAACAAAATAAATTTAGCATGCAAAATAGAATAAAAGAGGGTAATAAGGTAAATAAAATATTAAACATGAATAAGCTAGAAAGAAAATAAAAAAGGACTTTCATTTGAACAATGCTCATTCTATCTTGAAGGCATTTGTTATGAGCATATTCATTATTCATCGAGCCAAACACAAAGAGAAAGGAGATGAAGGATAAATGATGAAAGGAAAGTACATGAAATAAGGCTCTCATCCAAGTGGTGTTCACTCATCATTCCACAATGACAATCGTTATTTGTGTAAACCATCACTTATCAAACCCAAACACTAAGAGAAAGAAGAAGAAGAAGAAGAAGAAGAGAGATGAATAACAATCATAATGAATAAAGAAAGAAAAGCATCAACCAAGTAACATAGGTAAAGCAAAATAAGCAACATAAACAATAACATCAAAATAAAAATTGAAATAAGTAAATAAGAGACGTAGAGGAAATAAAGGAAGACAAAGTGATATCTCTATGTCATGTCAACATGAAAAGGCAACAATCACTTTTGGATGAGTGATGTCTTCTAGTCAAGTAAAAGGAAAGGAAGAAGAAAGAGGAAGAAAAAGTAGAGGAGATATGATAAAGAAATATAAACTACATGCATAATAAAGAAAGAAGAAAATAAACATGGAGAGATGTAAACTAATTAATTGAATGAGAGGTAAACTATGTTCAAATAAACCAAGTAGAAGAAAAAAAAGGAGGAAGAATTATCATATAAGCTAAACAATTAATTAATGCGAGAAGAAGAAGACATAAAATAATAAAGTAAAAGAACTAGACATAACTAATTAAGACATAAACAAACTTACAGAAATTAATCATCGTATAACTATTTAAAACTAACATAACTAAGCAAAATCTCCAACATAATTAATTAAAGCGTGGATAACTAAATATGATTAATTAAAGGATTGGACATAACACCCACGCGAGAGGGTGAATACCCAAGCATTACCCTTATCATCTAGGGTCAGTATGCCTATTAATTAAGCAACCGACCTTTTACTCGGACATCTATCTAGTAATTAGATAGACGTCTCTTCTTAAGCGTAAGACTAATCTAATAAACTAAGTATTAATTAACTAATTAATTAATAAAAAATAGTTAACTAAATAAAACAATTAACTACTAATTAAAGAAAGGTGGAAGAAGAGGAGATTGTAAGTTATTGCCTTCGGGAAACTTATTGATAAGTGTTTAATTACATATTATTTATTTCAATATCTCTGTACTTCTTTGCTATATTCATTGATATTTTTTGGTTTTTGTGTTGTTTTGATGTTTGGAGGAGTTTTGGAGGAATTTACACTAAAATGGAGTGAAACCTCTCATTTTCACTTAGGCTAGACAGTCAACTTCTCAGAATTAACTGTACTGTTCTATAATGAAGCAAATTATGAGCCATATATAATTGAAACCTCTAGAAGTCTAGTTTTTGGAGAATTTTATGGTTTGTAATCCGAGTTGTGTACTAAAAGTTATGCTCAAAAGAGTGTGAGTAGCTTAAAGTTTTAACTTTCCATTTTTTCACTGTCACTTTCACCATAAGTTACCCTTTTGTGTAAACGGGGTTATTCTCTATTTTGGAACATTTGGACATATAATTGCATATGTAATGGTCATAAAATTGAAGAGATATGACTTGCCATGATGAGAGGAGTTACCTACACAAGTGGGAGGAGGTGAAAAGTGTGCAAAAAGAAGACATAGATCCAATTAGCATCAAATGCACTCAAGATTTCTCCACCAATCTGTCCCCAAGACACAACTATATAAAGAGCTGATTTGTCTCCATTCCAACACACAATTACACACTGTTAATATCTCTTACAAATTCTCTCTTGTAGTCTCTCTAATTAGAAGTAGTTTTGAAGGAAGGAGAAAGAAATCTTTGGAAAGTTAGTCTACTTGGAGAATTTCCTAAAGACCTGCTAAGTTTTTCTTTCCTTCTTTTGAATTCTTATGTTGTTAGTTGTTTATTTTGTGCGCGATTATACAATCATGTGTAGCTAAATTTTGTTTTGGTTAAGGGTGAATTCAAAGCCTTAGACATGATTTTTGTGAATTAATTATTCAAATGATTATTATCCAATTCTCCAATTGAAATTGTTGATATTCTTCTATGATTAATGTTCATGATTAATTCTTGTTCTATTTAGGACAGCCAAGTAAATATAACTTGAATGTTATCTATTGCTAGTTTAGGGGTCTTGATCTATATATAATTTTCTTAAACCTCTAAACATTGGTAGCAAAATTGTGATAGAGAACAGAACTTAAGCTAATAATATGAGCTTATGTGTTTATTGCTTAGAACAACCTATGTTTCTCATCTTAATACTTCCATAACTTAAGAGAGTTTATTCTAGGTCGTTTAATGGATAGAGATTAAATAAAGAGTTTGTTTTATTTAACGACAAACTAAGGAAAGATTGGGGTAACTTGTTATCTATGGTTGTTAATTTCAATAGAAAATTGGATATGTTAATCCTATAATTAATTTGCAATTGCATGTCTATTGGTGGAGAATGATCCATTGACCAAGGCTTTATCATGTTTTTTTCCTCATCTTTATATAATTTCTTGTTTCATCATTTCTTTGCATTTACGATTTATTTAGTTAACAACTCTTCAAACCCCCTTTTTTATTCCATAGTTGTTTTTAATAACAAATTCAATTAGAATCAGTCCTCATGGAAACAATATTTTACTTATTATTGTATTACTTGTGCGACCAATATGTTTGCTAGTTTTGAAAGCACCAAGTTCTTGAAAGTAAAAATGAAAATAAAAAATAAAGAAATGGCACAATAGAACTAGCTAGTTCTCTTCTTTCTTTATGAACGTTCCTTCAACTAAACAACCAACTCATTCCTCAATCCCAATAGCGATATTTTAAACAAAGATTAATCAATCCAAAGGATCAATGAAAGTTCGTAAGCTGTTTTCTCAAAACCTTCCCAATAACTCATAACAGATGTGTAAGATTAGAAAAATGTGTACTTAAACATGAGAATTTTCTTAGCTATATACAGTGAATCATCTATCTTACCACAACGCTTAGTATTGTGTTCCATAATAATTTCGAAAGTAATTCTTTAGTAACCTAGATAGAAAAAGTGACCCAAACCAAACAACTTTAAAATCATATTTAGAATCATACCAAGATAGAAAAACAAAACTTATTTACATAAGAAGTACCAAGAATACACAATAAACAATCGTACAAAAACTCAAAAGTCAAAACAACATGAAATTAAAATAGTTAGGTAGAATGGGTTTCAAAAGTGCAAATCCGCACTCCTTACTCAGCCATTCTTGATCTAATAGATCCAGAATGCGTCTCAAGTGAGAATGAGCTATTTACATGATAATACCAACTATCCCTGCACCTCCCCTCCCCCCTTTCCCCTTCCACCCCCCAACCCCGAGCACACACCCCCACCCCCACCCCAAAACCCCAACCCAAAAAAAAAAAAACATTGTCCTCAATGTTTAATAGTATGAAAGTAAAGAATACAAGATCTTACTTTGCCTCTAGTTAGTGGAAAGACAACCTAAAAAATGAGCTTAAGCAAATACAAAAGAAAGCACACAAAGTTAAGTGAATCAGATCAGAGGGTCCAGTTGGAGTGTCAAATCTAATTTACGCTTTTTTTAATTTCCATAAATCAACCTATTTGAGTTATTGTTGGATCACATTAATGGTTGACTACTTGTAATTTGTCGATCAATTTATCAGCAGTTGAAGCAGTGAGAAGGAATTGTTGCGTCGACTGTGACATGAAATTTTGTTCCACAACTTGATCAAGGAAAGTTAGTGAACCATCAAAGAAATTATCTACATTTAACAAACCAATGGGTTTTTTTTATGGATACTTAGTTAGACCCAGGAGGTTATTTGAAAGATTTCTTCTAAGGCACCAAAACCACTTGGTAAGGCTACGAAAGCATCAGAATGATAAATTATTTTGGTGATGCGTGCATGCATGCTTGAGACCATTAATTCCTCCCCAACTATTTTCCCAATGATGTTCTCTACAATTAAAGGTTTAGGGATAATACCTAAGACTTGCTCCTTTCTAAAGGCACCTAAACCACTTGGTAGGACTTAACTTATTTAATAATAAAAGTCCAATAAATGTGTAGTTGCCTTTATGAGCTAGCTTGGGGACCAAATGGACTCACATAAACTTTAGCTTTAATAATTAAGCCTAATTCTAATCATCTCATCATTAATTAGACGTAATTATTAATCTAGTTGCCTTTCCAATATGGGCCCAAAACTACACTTTAAAGTCTATGAACAAATTATAAGAAGCTTATAATTTAATTAATTTTATTTGGCAAAGCCAACACCTATGTCACACTAATACCATATAAATACCCCTCTATATGATATTTGTAATTAAAACTGTATGTATAATTATTGTCATACCCTTTTAATTACATCTTGTATCCTAGAGTCACTAATTTCTCTAATGGTTATTTTATAAGCATCTATACTTGTGAAATAATTCACAAATAAATGTTAATTCTTACTGAACTCTTTATTAAGAGTACTTAGGCCGAAGATTTAATAACCAAGTACCGAAATCAGCTCTAAGGAATACCTTCCTCTACAATAGGAGTTATAGATTCCATATTGTGAATATAATATTTCCATAAATCATAATCTTATATTTTCAAATTATAGAGGCTTTGATTTTAAATAAAATCTCATGCCTAATAGCTCAAAAAATAGAAGACACGACTATGAGTTCATTACTCGCTCATGTTTAATAAGAGTATTATATTATTAGTGCCTATGAGATATAATTTATGTGATAGTCCTTACAACTTAATTAAATCTCATGGGAGTCTTATTCAATTCAAATAAATTGTACTGGTATTCCTATTTAAGGTCACCACTTCAATGATTAAGACAAATTATTTATGTACATGAAATAGAAAAATCACAATCTTGTAAGTGATTTTGTGAACAAACTTTATAAATATAAGGATCCTGTGAATTTGTATTCTTTTTATGATTAAACAAACCACATAAATAATTCACATACAATAAAATTATAAGACATTAAACCGTAATTTGTTCAAATAGTAAATATGTTTATGCATAAAATAATATTTATTTTTCAGAAAAATTGATTATAATTATCTGCTTTAAAGGCAAACATATTATAATCTCCCCTCTACCCCAAAGCATTTTAAAGCAAATTTGGCATATGTCGCACACATATACCCTCAAGGTGACCTTTAAATACTTTAGTTGTCAAAGTTTTAGAAAAGCATCTGCCAAATTATCTATTGATGCTATCTTAGAAATGAGTACATCTCCTCTTTGAATTATCTCTCATATGAGATTATATTTTCTCTTTATGTGTTTTCCTCTCTTAGGATTCCTTGGTTCCTTTGATTGTGCTATGGCTCTATTGTTATCAAAATAAAGTCTTATTGATTTCTCTACAATAGGAACCACTCCAAGCCCTAAAAGGAAATTTCTTAACCATACAACCTCTTTCGTAGCTTCTGAAGCAGCTACATGCTCAGCCTCCATGGTGGAGTCTGTGATACATGATTGTTTCACACTCCTTCAACTAATGACACCACCACTAAAAGTAAACACATAATCGGAAGTTGATTTCCTTGAGTTCTTTTCTGATCGAATGTTTGAGTCTGTGTATCCCATAGGTACAAGACTCTAACTGGAATACACAAGCATATAATCTCTAGTCCTTTGCAAGTACTTGAGTAGATGCTTAACAACTATCTAATGTTCTAGTCCTAGATTAGACTAATATCTACTAACAATGCTATAGACACTTGATTTTTGGGGCTCGATGGTGAAACACAGATAGACGTTGTGATGCGTTCGAAACTAGCAAGTATACTAGTCGCATAAGTAATAAAGTGATGAGTAAGATATCGTTCCCACGAGGATTAATTCTAATTAAATTTATTATTCGAAAGCGAAAACAGAATAAATGGGGGGTTTTGTTGATTGATTAACTAAACTCAATACGAAAGCAAATGAAGAATAATACAATGTAAAGTTAAATCAATTGAGAGATACACAATGAAAGAAATCTGGTTAAGGGATTATTCTCTACCACAAGATATGGATTTGCAAATTAATCACAGAATTGTCATCCAATTACACCATTGAAATTATCAACCGTAGATAACAACAAGCTCTGTTATCCCAATCTTTCCTTACTTTGTTGTTAAATAAAACAGGCTCTTTATTTAATCTCTATCCATTAAACAACCTAGAACAAGCTCTCTAAATTTAATTCAATGGATGCATTACGATAAGAAAGATAGGTTGATCTAAGCAATAAACACACAAGCTCGGATTATTTAACTTAGGTTGTATTCTCCAATTGCAATCTCTGATCACAATTTTGCTACTAAGATTAGAAATTCAGACAATTACGGATCAAGATTTCTAGTCTAGCAATAGACAAACCAGATTATATTCAGTTGGCCACCAAATACAATCCAGCAAGCAATCATAAGCATTAGATATGGGAAAATACAAGCAACTTCAATTAGAGAATTGGATAACAATTCCTTACACAATCAACTTACAAAACCATATCAGGGGCTTTGAAATCACCCTCAACCAATTCAGATTCAGTTACACATGTTTAAGAACGTGGTAAATACAATACAACATGGAGACATTCCAGAAAATGAAAGGGAAGGGAAAAACTTAGCAAATTTGATGTAATTCTCTTTGGATTGTGATTCTTCCTCTTTCCAAGCTTCCTTTCTCCTTCAAGAACTCCAGGAGAAGAAAGAATTCCAGAGCTGCAGTCTCCACCACGTTCTCCCCTCTTCAAGTCATGAAAATAAAACCCTAAAATATGTTTAAATACTCTGCTACAGTAACTGCTACAGTACCCGTATTATACATGCTACAGTGATTTGTGGAATTACATTTCTACACTTCTTATACTGTTTTGATTATAACTTTCGGTACACTGAATGGATTTATAAACCGTAAATTTCTCCAGAAAATAGACTTCGAGAGCTTTCCAACGGTATATAACATGTCATCGGGTTCATTGTATATCAATACAATTAAATCCGAGAAGATGGTTGACTAGCAGAGATGAAAATGAAGGGTTTTATTTCATTTTTGTGCAAGTTGCTCCAAAACTCCTACAAATATCAAAACCACACAAAAACATAAAAATACCAAGGAATATAGCAAAGAAACATGGATGAATTAATATGAAAATGATATATAAATAGACACCTATCACGTTGATCAATGGAAATGATAAAATTGCCTTTAAAAGTAAGAAAAAATGGGAGCTAAGGTGAAGAATCAAGAAGCTTTAAAAACTGACCCTCAAATTTGAAAATTCACAGAAATTAATCTAGAAAGAATTTAATTATGAACCATGTACTGTTGTGAAGCTATAGATGTCTAGTTTTCACAAAATTTTACAGATAAAAAAACATAGTTGAACTCAAAGAGTTATGCATAATTGAACAGACAAAGGTCAAAGGAAGGATTGCATTGAAAACAAAAACAAAAAAAGATTGGAGGAGGTATGGGCCACAACCGATTGGTTGTGGGCCAACCACTAACTAGCAATTAACCCACCACCAATAGGCTATCCCATTATTAGCCAACGGTTCTGCCACTACTGGGCAACAATCCTTCTTGAACTTTTGAAAAATTTTGATTTCAACCTTCCTTTTTTACATTTTCTTTCTTTTTTTCAACCTAGCCCTCAACTGTATAAACACACTCTCTCCTCACTTTCACTATCATCCACAAATCTTTTCTTTCCCTCTAAGACATACTTGTGAGCATTCTAAGGACTCGTTTCTAGTTTAAATATTTTTGAGGCATTTTTATTGCTCTAAACCCAGAAAGGGTATGTCCTGAGAGCAGTTCTCTCTTCTTTCTCTTTATTTCTTTTTTATTTTTACTACTTTAGAATAAGCATATCTAGGTTTTATTTTTGCTGAGAATAAATATGTTTAGAATTTATTTGATGTTTAGAAGCATGTCTAGGGTTTTATATGAATTGTTTAACCCTTGTTTATTTTGCAAGATGAAACAGCATGTCAAGGTAAGTATATTATCCTTTCATTATTTGGAATTATGTTAGGATTTTTATTTCTTGCTTAGAATATGCTTAAGAGTACATGATTAGAATCATGATTATGACTCGAACTTATGCTTATATGGAATCATGCTAGGAAATTGTATAAAGTTAGGTAAGAATTACCTAGATTGACTGAAGGGTTAATTCTAATTTGCCCCTTGAGGTTAGGCCAAAAGAAAATTGAGGATCTCAGTTTTCTTAAACTCAAAATTACCCCCTGAGATTACTGTAGCACCATTAGATTTAACGGAAAATGTATTAAATAGTAACTTAACGCTTTAGAAACTATTTATAAAAGGATATTATAGTCTATTTTACTACTTATTAGCGTTAAGTTATTATTTAATACATTTTTTGTTAAATCTAATATTAATATTAAGTTATTATTCAATACATTTTCCGTTAAATCTAACGGTTTAATACATTTCCCGTTAAATCTAACGGCGCTACAGTAACCTCAGGGGGCATTCTTAGATTTCAGAAAACTGAGATCCTCAATTTTTTTTAGGCCTAACCTCAGGGGGCAAATTAGAATTATCCCTTGACTGAAATTGTCATGTTTGCTTTGATTGATAAAATTGGGCTAGAATAGCCATGTTTTGTCATGTTTGATGTGATTCGGCTTGAAATGCCATGATTTACTATGATTAATTGAATTATGCTAAGATTGATATGATTAAGCTAGAATTAGACCTGGCAACGGGTCGTGTTAGAGCGGCTTTGTATCGTTTCGTATTCGTGTCGTGTTAAATTATGTTAATCCAAATCCGACCCATTAACTTATTGGGTCTAAATCTATAAACCCAAATCCGACTGTTAACTTAACGTGTTATCCGAATCCAACCCATTTAACCTATTTTTTTATTTTCAAGTTAGACAACAATATGTGTAATATGTGTTATCCGAATCTAGAACGACTTTTTGTTGATTTATTATGAATATACGTATGAATATGCCATGATTAGCAATATGATTGTATAATGCCATGAAGTAATAGACTTACATTGACGGTGAGGGACTAAGAATGAAAATTGAATGAATGTATGAATGATGCCATAAAGAGGCTTGATGAACATTGAATAGACTTACATATGGTGGTGAGAAATTCCTTATTTATCAAATCTTGAATTGAATGTTTATATTGAATACATGATTTGCATGAGTATGTTATGAATTATTGAATATTTGAAGTGCTAGAAGTTGTTTATTTGAATAATAAGATTGATGTAATCCTCTTTCCTATACCCCATGTTTGGAAGAAAATGTAATATGTTCTCCTCATCTCCTTTTTTTTTTTGTATGAATATACAGTTGCTTTAATTAATAATCACCTTATATGCTTTAAAAAGATAAAATGAATAACGTGAAATGAATAACTTAAGTGGACTGTATAACAAAGTTTAGCTATTCTTATTTGGTGTACCCTATTTGAAGCCAAATTTACATCTGACATGCCAAAGGCTTATACCTAACTTTTCAAACCCATCATTGAAATGACAAGGATAGTTTAGATCCCGAAACGAGGGATTGAATTGTCATCATCCATTTTTCAATGAAAAATTAGGTGGCGACTCCATTCTCCAAACAAGCCCATGACTTATTTATGTTCTTTTGAGTCTCAAAAAAGGCTTTGACATTATGTCATGGTCATAAACACTCTGGTGGAATGAAAGCCTCGTTCACAGATACCAACAGTATAACAAATATCTGGTCTAGTACACAGCATAGCATACATGAAACTTCCCACAGTTGAAGCATAGGGGATGTCTCTTATATAATCCTCTTTTCAGGAGTCTTTAGAGATTAATCCTTAGAAGAAAGATTCCATGTCTAAAAAGAAGTAATCCCTTTTTGGAATTTAGCATAGCAAACCTAACCAGAACATCTATTTATGTTGCTCAAGATAAAGTGAGCAACCTATTATTGCAATCTTGTATAAGTTTAATTTTTTATTTGTAACCGAGGTGTCCGAGCCAGCTTACGTGCACCACAACTATTCTTCGGAAAAGACTAGCACGACCATAACCTACTGTCACGATCTCTCACTTATCTCATGGGGAAAGGTCATTGTGGAGAGTCGAACCTAAAACTTCATCGTGGCCTTACCAACTCCCTCATGGGCCACCCTTGCCACTTGAACCAACCTATTGTGGGTTTGCATAAGTTTAATCCTAATTCACCCAAATCCTTCATATCAAACCGACTTGCTTACCAGATATTTATGCTTGATAAAGCTCCTACATCATTCCTAATAAGTAAGATGTCATCCACGTAAAGTACAAAGAAAAATATCGTATTTCCTTGTAGCCTTTTGTAAACACATGGCTCATCAGAATTCTAATCAAAATCAAAAGATTTGATTGCTTGAACAAATATGATATTCCATGATCTAAAGGCTTGTTTCAAATATGGCTCTATAGTTTGCACTCCATGTGTTCTTGACCTTTTGTAATGAACTCATCTGGTTACATCATATAGATACTCTTATCAAGATGGCCATTAAAAAAAGTTGTCTTTATATCCATTTACCAAATCTCATAGTCAAGATTTGATGCAATGGCTAGTAGAATGTTGATGGATTTATGCATGGCCACAGGTGACAAGGTTTCCTTATAGTCGATTCCTTCTTTTTGAGTATACCCTTTCGCCACTAATCTTGCTTTAAAGGTTTCAACCTTTCCATTCACTCCTTTTTTTTATCTAGTAGAGCCACTTACACACTTTAGGTTTTATCCATTCAAGTGCTTTTACATATTCCCAAACATTATTAGAGTACATTGACTCCATTTCTAAATTCATAGCCTTTTGCCAATTGTTTACATTAACATTTGTTAATGCCTTATTATAATTAATGGGGTCTATCTCATGAACATTAGAGACTATCTAAGAGAATAATCCGAAGTACTTTTGATTTTTCTTAGGTATCGTCCCACTACGATGAGGCACTAACTATTGATCCATAGGTTCTGGTAAGATTTCAGTTTCAGGAACTGATCTATTTCGATTATTAGAATCAGAACACTTGGTTTGTTTCCTATGATTTCTTCTAAGATAATTTTGCTCTTGGGTTTGAAATCTTTCATATAGTCTTCCTTTAAGAAAGTTACATTTATGCTTTCAAATACTTTCTTATCTTGAGGATGACAAACACAAATGCAAACAAATTGGACTCTCGTCCAGAGGTTTGTCTATTTATGGGTTATCCAAAGGGAAAAAAGGGAGGTTTGTGTTGGACATCCTTACATATGAATATGACGTAAATTAGGTTTGTATCTCAACTGTAATTCTAAGGGTGTCTCAAGAACTACTTTAGATGGAACTAAGTTCAATAGGTACATGACTGTCTCTAAGGCATATCCCTAAAAGGAATTAGGCAATGTTGAATAACTGAGCATGGATCTTACCATGTCTAGAAGAGTTCTATATCTCTTTTTCTGACATGCCATTTTGCTAGGGAGTCCTAGATGCTATCAATTTGGATATAATCCCAGCTTCTGTTAGGTAGTCTTTAAATTCTTTAGAGAGATACTCTCCACCTCGATTTGATCAAAGTTTCTTTATGTACTTTCCTAATTGTTTTTTCACTTCTGCTCGATACTCTTTGAATTCATCAAAAGCTTCAAACTTGTGGCGCATTAGGTATACATAACTATATCTTAAATCATTTTTAGTAAATGTGATGAAATATTCATATCCCCCTTTAGCTTGCATATTCATAGGACAACACACATTAGTGTATACCAAATTTAACGATTCAATGACTCTATCTCTTTTGGCCTTAAATTACCTCTTTGTCATCTTACCTTTTATACATGATTTATGGATAGGAAGTGCTTCAACTTCCAATGAACTTAAAGGTTCACTTTTGACTAATCTTTAAATCCTATCTAGATTCATATAACCAAAATGCAAGTGCCATAAATATGTTTGATTGGTAGGAGAAAGTTTACTTTTCTTATTGTAGTGAACATGGTCATCATTATTTAACATAGTACTATGCAATGATAATGATTTAGGACATAATTGATATAGATTGTCTACGAAGATCCAGAACATATAAAAGATTCGTTCTTTTTTATAATAACCAAAGAACCAAAAATAACTGAATATCCCTTTTTAAATAAACAACCAACTGATACTAAGTTCCTCTTAAATATTGGAACATAAAGAAATCTATCAATTCTAAAGTCTTAAAATCATCAAATACTAAATTAACTACTCCCAATGCAACTGTTTTCACTGTAGCACCAAAGCCCAGCCTTAAGTTGAATGGTCCTTCACTTAGGCGCATGGTCTCATAAACCCTTGCAAAGAATTATAGATATGATTAGTGGCTCCATAATCGACAATCTACGAATTAGTAGAAAAACCAATAAACAATCTTCAATGACATTTAAGCAACTTGTACCTTGTTTCTTTGCTAGATAATTTGGGTAGTTCCTCTTTCAATGCCATTTCTTGCCATAATGAAAGCACTTCCTTTTCGGCTTGCTTGCTTTCTTAGCAACTTTCTTTTAGGAGCTTGAGATGCTTTATTGGCTTTGTTTTTCTTATATTCACCCTCACCTTAGGTTTGGACTTATAAGAATTTCTTTCTTTGACATGAATAATACCTTCCTTTTAAGGACAACCTAAGCAACTTGAAGTTCATTCATCAACTGAGTTAATCTCATGTCCATCTTGTTCATGTTTTAATTTAGCTTGAAGTGATTGAATGATTCTAACAAAGATTCTAATATGACATCAATCTAAGTTTCCCCATCGATATCTACTCCAAAAACCTCTGTATCATTCACGTATGGCATCATCTTGAACATATGCTCTCGAACAGGGGTTCCCTCAACCATTTTGATATTAATTAATGCCTTAATAACTACAACCTTTTTGGCAAGTCGAGTAGATCCACCAAACATTTCTTGTAGGTTCAGCATGATTTTCGCAACAATGGCATAATTTTGATGCTATTGTTGCAATACGTTTGACATAGATGCCAACATCTAGCACTTAGCCATCTCATTAGCCTTTTGCCACTTATTATAAGCATCTTGTTCCTCCTGAGTTAACCCATCTTGGGGTTGATTAAGACATGGATCAGAGAGAACAAATTTGTATTCATCATATGGAAGAACAGGGTACAAATTCCTTTTACAATTAGCTAAGTTTGGACTCGTCAATTTGTTTTTACTCAAAATAATAGTAAGTGGATTGTGAGACATAATTCTAAAAATAAAATAAACCATGCATAAATATTTGAACTAAAATAAACATCACAATAAATATAAATGCATGAATGCAATATGTAGAACCTATAACTACATTATATTTATTTGTAACGGTAATCTAATCCCGTAACATCAAGCCACCATAGGGCAGTCATGCTATCACTAATTAGACAAGAACCATTCGATTTAATTATTGCCATCATGACATCTCATGCCAAACAAATTGTTAACTACCGTTTTTATGTAGCCAATTTTGTATTATTAATAGCCACTCCGTAGGGAAAATATTAATAATCAAAATTTTAAGTGTGTAACAGTTGTTTCAATCTCAATATTCATTATTAAAATTATCATTGTACGGTAATTAATTTTAAAGAATCATATTTTGATCTTATCTTTTAGAGATTCAATCTAGTAATTATCTTAGTGCACACCATCCTTCATAGAGCTCACAAGATTTGAAACAAGGCATACATGCATTAAATTACTAATAAACCAACATTGTCGGTTCCAGGCCTTTCAAAAAAATTGCCCTCTCCCACTTAATATTTTAAAATTAGGTTTTCATTTAATTAATAATAACAAAAATTATTATCATCACATACAATATTAGCTAGCAACATAAACTCTTTAGATTCAAATATTGTAAACATGTATAATGATGTATGTGAGTGGCACTCTTTAGATTTTATATGGCATGTTAAATTCATCATAGCAGAAATATGAAAACAATATAAAATAAAATTCATATTCCATGGTTGTTCCCAGAGAATAAAAATTAAAGTAACAAATTTAGACAATCTCAATCATAATTTCGTTGAGCTTCACGGCAACTAGCTCCGGAGGACTTTGAAGAGCTCTAACGAAATCTATCATGGACTGTATGAGATTTCGCAAGGCTTACATGTTATTCAATTCTGTATAGGCTGCATATGATTAAAATGGCAAGATATTATTTAAAACTAAAATAAAACCTTAGTTTGCCAAAATTAATCTTACTGCTCATAACTTGCAAAACATAAAATACAAATTTAATGCTTAAATGCATTAAAATCATGGTCCACCACATTAACTATCCTTTTCTCACACAAAACCAAAACGATCACAAGCGCACGCTGCGCACCAGTGGAATGTGAAACGATTAAAAAACTCATGGCCCGCGAGGATTGCATGCTTAACACCATTAAAGTTCCATGTTCAGCTCGAGCAAAAACATGTATGTTACTGAAATAATAAATCTTCTCCCACAGCTTTTGCTTCACGTAAACGAATAATCTTTAGAATTGTTTTGCGCATATTACAGTGATCCTACGCCTCAGCCACGGCATATAGATATGCTATCCAAAGCCTTATAGATATGTCTACGTATACAAATTACAGTAGAATTTGTACAGAATTGTAAGAATAAGTAAGTAAAACCAAATGGCAAACGTGATCATATAGGATTACCCCTCTGATACATATCCAAAATCTTAATACAAACAAACTCTAAGCCATGGAAATAGGTAAACCATTCATAAATACGAACACCACAAAAATTTAAATATCATCGAATATTTCACATATATTAAATCACATAGAAATTCGTAAAATGCCAACTCTTTAAATAATCATACACTATTAATCACACATCAATATACGAAATAGAAGATCAAAAACTTAAATAAATAAGATGATAATGAGGTGGCTTTGATACCTCTTGTTGGTATCAAAAGCTAATTTTTGACAAATAATTCAACGGAAGCATAAAACAAAATTAGATCGTTAATTCTCTATTATGATGTTATTTATATAACTAAAGAGCATACCTAGTGCTTCAAACCACTTGATCTTCCAAACTGGCTCCGAAGCACTTTACACAAGAGTAGGTGTGTGGCCCCTTAGAATCTACAAGATAAACCAAAAGAAATTAGTAAAGAGATTGAATAAACAAATCTAGAAAAAATTGTATTTTCTCTCTGCTATTTTTCTTTTTATCTCTTGTGTTTCTCTCTCATGTTTTTCTTATCTTGTCTTCATGTGAACTCCTCTCAATTAGGGGTGAGAATTCGGTTCATGGGTCGTATTCATGTCGTGTTGAGATATGACATGACAAAAATTAGTCCAACCCGAACCCGATCTATTTATTATTCGTGTCAACGAGATTCAACCCAAACACAACCCAATTATTAAACGGGTGACCACACGACACAATACGCGAATACAAATAATAAACGGATTATTTTCGTGTTAGGCATGAATATGACCTGTTTAATATGATTATGACACGTTTAAATATTTGACACGTTTATTATACGTTTTACAGGCACGATTACAATATATTTAAATGATTAACATAATGATGACACAATTAAGCATTTTAATTTCCAACATATTTCAGTATTTTTAAATTAAGAAAGTAATAATAAGAAAATATTCAAAATTAATCCATAATATAATAAAAAGTTCACTAAATATCAAGTTCCATACAAACTTAAAATGCAATTTAGCTTTAGAAAAAAATCAATTGCATCTTTTTAACTCTTAAGTAACCTACAAAAAAAAAATAAAAAACAAATTAAGGGAAGTTCAAGATCATATCAAAATTAATAATAATATAATATTAATATTAATAAAAATAAACCTTGAATTCAAATATCTAATAAACATATAATGAATTTTAAAATTAATTTGTATTTATAATTGTGTCACTTTAAAAATAATCATGTCAATCCGTGTTAGTCGTGTTGTCATATTTTATTAGTGTTAATCGTGTCATAAATAGGTTCGTGTAATAAACGGATTCGTGTCATAAATGGGTTCGTGTCATCCGCTGGTGCAATCCCTTAACCCAAACACGACCCAATTATTAAACGGGTTGAAAATTTCAACCCAAACACGATTGAGATAAATGCAAACCGGCTAATTTTTGTGTCGTGTCGTGTCGTGTCGGGTTCGCGGGTCGTGTCGAAAATTCCCACCCCTACTCTCAATGTATATATTACATTTTTAGTTTGTTGTTCTACATCTATTAACTAAAACCAACGTAATTAATTAATGAGAGGTTCACATTTCACTCCTAAAAACTTAGATAAGTTGTATCCTACTAGAATCCTAATTAATTAATAGCTATCAACTTATTTTATTAGGAAATAAAGACATATAATTATCTAATTATTAATAAAATAATATCCTAGATAATTATCTTCTCAAACTTCGAGTCCAAATCGCTCTAGAGTAAGATTGGGCTTGACTTTTATTTAATAATAAAAACCCAATAAATATGTAGTTGCGTTTATGAGCTAGATTAAGGACCAAATGAACTCATGTAAACTTTATCTCTAATAATTAAACTCAATTCTAACTATCCATAATTAATTGGACATAACTGTTAGTCTTGCTGCCTTTCCACTATTGGCCAAGACTGCACTCTAAATTCTATTAACAAATTATAAGAAGCTTATTATTTAATTAATTTTATTCGACAAAGCCAAAACTAATGTCACACTAATACCATATAAATACCCCTATATATGGTATCTGTAATTAAAACTATGTGTAAAATTACTATCATACCCTTTTAATTACATCTTGTATCTTAAAGTTACTAATTTCTCTAATGGTTATTTTATACATGTCTATACTTATAAAATAATTCACAAATAAACGTTAATTCTTAATAAACTCTTTATTAAGAGTACTCAGGCATATGATTTAATAACCAAGTATTGAAATCAACTCTAGGGAATACCATCCTCTCAATAAGAGTTATAGATTCCACATTGTAAATATATGTTCCCACAAATCACATAATCTTATATTTTGAAAATATAGAGATTTTGATTTTAAATAAAATCTCACTACGTAATAGCTTAAAAAATACAATACATGAATGTATTCATTACTCACTCAAGATTAAGAGTATTATATTATTAATGCCTATAAGATTTAATTTATGTGATATTTCTTACAACTTAATTAAATCTCATAGAGGTCATGTTCAATGCTAATTGATTAAACTGGTATTCCTATTTGAAGTCACTACTTCAATGATTAAGACAAATCATTTATGTATATAACATAGGAAAACCACAATCTTAGAAAGTAAAGCATTAGCTTTACTTACTGATTGTGAGCAAACTTCATAACCGATAAGGATCCTGTGAATTATTTCCTCTTTATATGATTAAACAAATCATATAAATAATTCTCATACAATATAATTATAAGACATTAAATCGTAATTTCCTCAAATAATAAATTTTTTTATGCATAAAATAATATTTATTTATAAAAAAAAAAAACTGATAACAATTATTTCTTTAAGGGCAAACATCTGGCACCCACCCCGCAACACGCACTTTGAGATAGACTTTTGTTAAGGTTGATTTTAAATAAATGACCTTCTTCATGTCTGATTTGCTTTTAAAATCTAAATTGATGAACTTCAAAATTTGTAATTAGAGGCTTTGACTTAAGCTTGCATGATGTCTGTCTTCTTTACGTTATATTTCTTTTTTTTTTTCCGCAAAATATTAAAACTTACATTATTTACTTTCCTTCTTTTATGCTTTTTTTTTTCTCTTTCTCTCTCTCAATCACCTAATCCACTTTTTGAATTCCCTTCTCCTTTTCTCTTCTATAACTTACTCTCTCCCAAGTTTAAAATCTCTTATTAAATTTATAATAATTTCTTAAGAAGATAAGAACAAATTTAATTTTGTTTACATTAAAAAAAATTACAGGTTGGTCTTTTTGAGCTTTTTAATTAATCAATTTTGTTTTGTTTATAAATAATTTGGTAGAATATATGTTTGCCATTTTATTCTTTATGTGCCTCTTATATGCATAATCTAATAATAGTTTGAATCCTTGGATTAGATACTTAACAAAAAAGTAATTTCAATTTTAGATGCTTTTAACTTTTTTAGAAATGTCAATTAGTTTCTTTGTGTATATTTAAAATTTTATTGAATTAGGTAGCGCAGCCTAGCCAAAATAAATTCTGGTTATATCCTTATTTATCACACACCTTATCTCACCCTTTATAATACAAAAATACAAATCAAATGGAGCACTCCTTGATTTGACATGAAACAAACCCTTTCTCTTCTTAGGAATTTTTTTTTTCAATTTACTTAATCAAATATTTCTTACTAACATGACTATTAAGGTGGCACAGCTCTCAATATTTGGCCAAAAGTTTCTTCTTTTGTGAGTTCCAAATTTTCATCCAAAAGATCTATCCACATGAAGTTTTGGAAGGATAAGCTTTTTAATATATGATGCAAATTAATCTCTTAAAAAAATGGATGACTACTTTATTAAAGAATATTAAATTTGGACTAATTGTTGCTAACATTCTAAATTAAAGTTAAACAAAAAAAAAAAGTCATTAAAAGATTGCCATAAGAAGAAGTTTGGGGGATATGACATAAACAAACTCTATAAAATGAAAAATATTAGCTGTATCAACTTCAAGAAGATCATTTACATGGTGATCATGCTCAAGCATGTTCTTTCAATTACAATAAAATTAATTTCTGTTGGCATTGCTTTGATACTAGTTGTGGAACTTTTGCCAAAGAACTTATGGTAATATCACAAGTGATAAAAATCTTCATGTTCCAAGTCCTGGCCACCCAAAGTTTAAACTTCACTTGTATATTCATTACAAGAGTGAGTGGCAATTGTACCTTGTCATTAGTCATGCTGTCCTTGATCTCGTTGGGCAACTTGATCTCCGATGAGCATAGTAAAACATTGTATGTCCTTTTTTGCTTACTACCTTGGTAAAATTTTGGAATCTTGCCGGTGGCAAATAATTGTTGTTGCTTTAATAAAAGAGAGGCACTGCCACCTTCTTGGTAGAGAATACCTATATGGGCATTTGGATTTTTGGTTCCTATTGATATATTGTACTTGACTTGAGAGCTTTGAGGGTTAGAAATTGAATTCTTGAGACTAATATTCTCAATAGAGAACCTGGGACTTCTAGGCTTTAATACAAGGAAGAATATGGCTGCAATTATAAAGAAAACAAGAGCAATAATAATAAGGATGAAGAAAAGCCAAAGGAAAAGAAAAGTGCATGACATCTTGTGATCATGACTATCAACACTTGATGTTCTTCGATTTATTTGACTGATGGGCACGCGAACAATGTAAGTTTGTGATTGTGAAGTTGGTTGAGGTCTTGATTGTTGGCTATGATCATATTGTGATTGACGAGCAGTGGTTGCATGAGGAGATTGCTCTTCCATGCAATGGTGAGAATATATGCTGAAAAGAAGAGGAAAGGACGATGTAGGGTTGACATAGAAGAATGAAACTGGCAATGCATGGTGAGAGAAAGAGAGAGAGAGTTGTTAGTAAGAAATGTGGACAAGATCAGCTTTATTGCAACGATCATCACCCAATTGATTAAATCACTATAATTAATTAACTTAAATTAGATGTGTTTACTAGGTCTTATATGGATGAATCTTTTGCATTTGAAACTATCAAAGCAATAACTAGATATAATTTAATTACCACAAAGCCTTGAATTTGAGCACTTCATGCCCTCATAAAAATGTGGGTGCTCTGGTCAATAGTTTACAAGATGCAAATAAATAAAACACAAGTTAATTTAGTAATATTATTTTCAAGAAAAGAGTTTAGCAAGTTCAAGAATTTTTTTTTTTTTTGGTGAAGTTTTCTAAAAGAAATAACCTAATAAGAGAACTGAGATGATTTCCAAAAACACCCTTTTTAGGGGTTACAATTAAATTTATATTTAGCTGAAACTTTGAAAAATAAGTCTAAATTAAGGTCTAATGTAAAATGGTTAGTTTTTCTGCCAATATCTTTTTGACATAAATTTATATACATAAATTGTGGGATATTAGATAAACCCAATTCCAGGGGTTGAAATCCAATATAATATACATAATTAACACACCTTGAAAATGACAAGTGTTAGTTTTTAGTTAAAAAAATAAAAAAACTAACGACTATTCTTCGATTAATGTTTTTTAAAAAAAATTATACTTTATCTTTTTTTTAAATAAAAATTTAATCTTTCATCGCCCATGATCGATCATCGTTGGTCATATCATCGTCGCAGTTATTTATGATATGTCAACTTATGTGCTCGAAGTCATCGTCCATAAGGCCAAAAAGGCCACCTAAATCGCGGCCGCAAGCTTCCCTTGCAAGGTCATATGCGGAGGCGTTGCAAGCCTACACGTGGTTGTTTCCAGGCGGCGGCGTTTCTAGAATTTTATTTTTCGTTGACAAATTCTTTTCAAAAAAAATTGGTAAACTTAACTAGAAATTTGTTTTAGGTAAAGTTTGAAAACCTGTTAAAAATTTCATACATATATAATAGGCAACATAAACTAAATATTGATCGTTTTATTTTTAATTTTTTCATTTATTATCTTTTTTGTTGAATATAAAATAATTACTTTACTTTATATGATTTATAATATTTAAGTGACGATTCGTAACTCAAATATACTAATATTGATTTTTTTTTTTTGAAGAATTCTAAGTCTCAATTTTCCAAATTTTATTAATGCATATATGTTCTTGTAAAAGAAAAAGTTTGGCGATTCTAATTATCCTTACTAATAATCTAACATTATTCTTTATCTCTTACCCCATTATAACTATAGTTTACATATTATTTAAATTTAATTAATAATTAAATTCTCTAAAATCTTATTAAAGCATCGAGTACCATTAATGACTATACAAATAATAAAAAGATTGTTAAATATTTCTTTCTATTATTCCAACCAAGTTTCAAGTTTTGTTATTTCATATATTTTGTTTCCTTTAATTCCCCACTATTTTGAGTCCATTTAAACGCCCGTGTTCGTATGTTTTCACCCCAATCTATGTACGTTCGAAATTATTATTATTTAATTATGAGTACATTACTATAAATCTTGCGCATGTACAGTGATATTTTTTCGAAAATAACTAAAATAAAAAAATCATTTGGATTTTTCACTGTATTTTGCAGCCAAATGTCACATCCTCATTAAAGAAACTTATATCACTATGTAGATCGGCTCATGCTAATTATTTATATGCTGACGATGTTGCCAAAGGTGCTCTATAGAAATTGATATCAAAATTTCAAGAAGTTAGCTGTAGGGTCTCATTCTTAAGGAAAATCTTTAACAGATTTCTAGTTTATATTAAACTTCTACACAAAAATAATGTATCCAGTTATGTTTCTTACATTATTTTACTCTTGGTATTTTTAATTTATATTTCTTATAAAAAAAGTGGTATGAAAATGGAGAGTGTTTTGGAAAATTGGAACAATAATCAAATTTATGAGGGATATTATAAAATTTGGTCAAATCTCTCTCCCTTTTTTTTTTTTTTCAAAGCATCTAATCAATATAAGAGTTAATAAGCATCCGATTCATCATAAACACAACAAGTTGATATCATTAAATAATTTGGATATCAACTTTTTTAAGGATGCCTTTTAACAAGATTAAATTATTTGGTTATCGATTTCCTTCGCATATGGCAATTAGTGAAGTCGACAAACATTCATAAAATAGTCAAAAGCGTATCGTACTGCTCTATAAGTCATTTATAAGGGTATTTTTGTCCTTTTGGTTAATAAACAATATTGAGTGTGGTAAAATTCAAAGCAGTCCCTCAACTTTTAATTTTCTCAAATTTCTGGTTTTAGGTGAAATTAAAAGGGTTGAAACAAGGAGTACGGTATCGCTGTTGGGAAGGGAAAATGAGCTTAGCACTTATCCAAAGCTATTCTTCTGCGGAAGAAGAAAAAGAAGAAGAAGAAGAAATAGTTGAGGAAGAAGAACAACGAAACTCTTCAGCCGACGAAGCCCCTTCAACTCGTTATAAATCCGTCTTCAATCCCTCCCATACCTCCCAATCCGACCTTCCCTCCGCATTCGATGCTTTCTCCCAAGTAGTTCTCATCTCTTCTCTCTCATCGGCTATTTATTCTTCTTTCAATTGGAGTCTGATTTTCTTTTGCTTTTCTGGGTATTGGAGATTTCAGGACCACCGCAGTTTCTGAACCATTCCATCGAAGAACATGTTGAGAACTACCAAGGCAGACGGACCACTCGTAACCGCAAGAACCACAAAGATTTGCCTGCGGGTAATTCTCTCCGCTAGATCTGTTTGCAATTTAAGTTTTGGAGTAGGCAAGAATTTAATTTGGGAGGGGCAAGTTCGAAACGATGACTTAGCTTGAGACAATTTACGGTATATAGAGTTAATGGGTTGATGCTTACTCGATTTGAGTTGATTTTAAATGGTTTTAGGGGCGGTAATGGAGGCCAAGGCGCGGCTTGTTGGAATTCATGAGAGAGTGAGGAGTGATATTGAGGGTAACCAACCTCCAGCTTCAGTTTCCAACACAACTCAAGGAGTCAAGCGGGTGGCAACGGCAGCAAATCCTAATGCAGAAGATGCTTCCGAGCTTCTGAGGTACATAACTGATTCCTTCTCACTATGTCCCTGTGCCAATTAACAAAGCTTTAATTTATTTATAAATGATATGCCTTTTCTCATTTTGTCCTGATATAACCTCATTCTAACAAAAACCATCTAGTAGCGTATTTATCGCTAGTGATGTTATTCTTGCATATGTTTATATTTCATTTGTATAAAAGTTTTACAAATCAACAATCTGACTTATCTAGATTAAATTGTTTGGATGTTGGAAAAAAAGATAATTGAAATTATATTATTTAAATAAGTTACTAGAAAAATGAATTAAAAGTAAAAATTTCTACGATGTTTTTGTCAATTTGTTAAATAAATACTACAAGGCTCTTTGGTCGGGCAGACGTCAACAAACTTAATTGGACAAGATTTTAATGGACAAGCTGCATTGCTTTAAATCATAGATAAGAAAACAACAATAGAAATAAATTCTGTCTCAATTGACCAAAAGGCAAGGTTAATGCCCTTCTTGTAATCTTAAAAGGTCTAGAGTAGAACTATTAGCTGCTAACCGGTTAGAAATCTTTTACAACAAATCAGCTATTGATTGAAATCAACTTGTTCTAGAGCCCTCTCCTAGTTATACCGGATGAGCCAGGACTCATATCAAAGGTAAACCTTTTGAAGACCAAAAATTGACAGCCAGGTTATGTTACGTAATAGGACTGGATACAAATTGAATAAATAATGACGCAAATTGAATAAATAATGAAAGAAATACCTCGCCACTTCCATAGGTACCCATCAAGTGATCCTAGCCAAAATACAAGCACCTTGAAATAGGGATAAAAGCAGATTGCGGAAGGATGAATGGCAATTATTACTTTTGGGAAAGGCAACATTGGTGGACATTTGTTGCTAAACTCTCAGCACCAGTGCAAGATGGTAGAGCTGCTTCGGCATTTGACAGGGCTGAAGAATGATAAGGCACTACAGAGGATTGAGTTTATGGCTAAAATCTGTGACAAGGTGAGAATGGAGCTGGAAAGAATTTGTTTTGAATGAGAAGATAAAAGTTATTAACATGGGTATGAAATAAATGAATCTCATACATTGACCATCCCTCATAACACTTCTACTGGCAGCGAACTGGTTTCCTCCTCCAATCAGCTAGTTTGGAACTTCAGTTCCCTAAGGCATTTAAATGACAGAGAAGTGGTTGATGTGCTGATCTGCTTGCTTTGCTTGAAGATCTTCTTTAAACCAGAAGTAGGCTGGATAGGAGGGTTTGGAACCTGACAAAAGTCCAGTGAATTCTCTTGTAAGTCCTTTAGTAGTACCATGATTATCCCTTTGTTTGAACCTTTATTGAAGATTTGGATAGGTTCCATGCAAAGTCAAGCTTCTGAGTGTGGTCTAAAGCTCACAGCAGGATTAACAATAATGATATTCGCTAAAAAGGAAATCCTTAGAGATGATTGTCTCTCATTGTGAATGGTATGCAGAAAGGAAAGTGGAAACAATAATCATCTTTTTCTTCACTGTCCTGGTTCCTTGCGGTTATGGAACAACTCTTTTTGTTAGTTGGGCAGTCCCAAATTCTTCTTTTTCCTTGATGGTTGACAAACAATAGCTTTTGGGGTAGGGAAGAAAGGTTTAGTTTTGTGGCATTGTGCAATTATGACTGTTTTTTGGGTGGTTTGGTTGGAAAGGAACAGGGGAATGTTTCATTGTCATTTGGAGTAAAACATTTTATCTTCAGTTGGAACAGAACATGAAGTTTTTAGGATCATTTGGAAGAAAACTTTTCCTCTTTATGGTATAAAGTATAATTTGGGCATCTTGTTTGGCTTTAGTGGTTTTAGAGTTACCTTATGATTTGCATTGAGATTTGGTTCTTCGTAGCCTGGCTGCAGGGGAGGCTTTTTCGGGTTTTGCTAGGTCTGTACTTCTGTCAAGGCTCTTTTGGAATGTCTTTGTTATAGATGATCTTAAGCTATCTTTTTGCTAGATGCATCAATTTACTATTATTATTTCTTATCTGTTGCTGAAGGGACAGTTGTTCCCTATTGTAAATATCCACACTCATTACACTTTTTATGTATTTGTTGACAATGATGATTGGAGTAAATTTTTTTTTTTTTCATCACATAGAAATATGTTAGAATCAAAATGAAGTAAGAAAGACAGCAACCTATAACATTTATGTAACTGATTAAGTTCCGTTAAGCTTCCATACTAGATAATAGAAATCCCAGAAACTTTCCTAATGATAGATTTGCTCATTAAGTTTAAGGTACATATTTTCTCTCTCCCTTCTTCTCTTTGACTTTTGTGCTGGCATGGACATTGGTCGTCTTGTGCATTATGCTCTGCTTATGTTACCTTTGGTGTGAAATTCTGTCATTTGATAGGATATGCTTGCAATGTGGAATACCCAAGACCTACTCAAATACACGTGGAATGTTCTGTCCAGTATGCGGTGATCACCCTCCTGCAGACGCGAGCAAGGATCCTAAGAAGAAGGGCTCTACCATCAAAGATAAGGAGAAGAGTAAAAGGATGAAGGGACAGTCATCTCATGCCACTTGGAAAAGTGAAACAGAGATGCAGCTCCGGCAGCAGTTTGATTAGTGGGACCAAGTCATATTCTCTATATTTTTTGGCTGTGTAATATGTTTTAGGATCACAAAGAAACAATCCTAGAATCAATGTAGTTGACATAGCAACGAGCAGTTTTACGTAGTAGACATGGAAGTGCATCGGAGCGCATGTATTTTGTTTTGGCTTTTAGATCTTGATATGATTGCTGTTTGCTTATATTTGTGTTCTAGGACCTGTGTTATGTAGTGACTCTCTGTCATTTGAAGAAATTATGTGGTTCTAAGCTGAACTAATCTGGCAGTAGAAGACTGACTTTGTCAAAATGGGACATCATATTTGGAATACGTTCTGGGTGTCGAAAACATGCTACGAGAAATGGCCTCTTAGTCAAAATATTGAACCCGAGAAGTGCCTCTTATTTTATTTTATTGTAAATTTGAGTTTCTGGATCCCAATCTCCCAATCTAAAGGTTTTACTGGCTGGGCAAGCATTAACCTAGGCTTTACTCAAGTAAAATGTCAGATGTGTGATCAATCTTAGTCTTTCCTTATCTACGTAAATATAGGTTTGTTCTAATAATATTAGCCTAAGAGAACGAATCAGGTTTGTATTGATTTTACAATGAATAGCAAGTTTCAAAATGCATCACAAAAATTGCAAGTCACATTACAATTGAGAATATGTCTGATTTGTGATTGAGCACAATGAAGCAGATAAATTCTAGCATCAACACAACCTGTCACACCCCAAACCTGGAAATGATAGAAGAGTTATAAAAAACAAAACAAAACTTGTTGCCGAACATAAACTCCAGTTATAAAATTTTACTACGCTTCGCTGCTATTTCATCTTATTTCTTTCACAACTATAAAGGTACGAATACAAACTCTCATTTACTAATTAGAACTATGGAAATTGCAAAAGACTCATTGCCAAAATCCATCAATATCTTTATCTCTTATTCTTCGAAGCACACTTGACTACACTTGAGATACACGGATCATAATAAACTAGGGTGAGTATATAACTCACTAAGCAAACAAGTTTTTAGTATACAAAATAAAATATCCATGTTGATGCACGATTTCCAAACGGCCGGGAAGCGAGCTAGAGCTCGAATTGTACGTCGGGTCTAATCTTGCGAGCAAAGAAAAATAGTCAGGGGTGTCGGCGGTGGTGCCGGCAAAAACCTTCCGACGCTCAAGTCAGTTTCCGACACTCCGGAATTTTCTGGGAGAATTTCCTAGAGAGAGAAGCTCTCAAAAGCATAGGAAATTTAGAGAGAGAATGAGTTCAGAAAAGTGTGCATACCTTAAGTAATAATTCGGAGGGTTTATATAGGAGTCAGGATGGGTCATTGTGGGACCCTAATAATGGGCCCAAATAATGGGCTTACTGTATCAGAAATGATTGAGGCCCAATATTGTTATGGCCATAACAGTAGTCCCCCCAGACCCAAGTCGACCAAGGGGTCGGCGTAGGGACTATTTAACTATTTTGAGCTATAAATTAAATGTACTAGGAGGCCGGCCCAAAGATGTAATTCATTACATGTGCATACTTAGTGTGGCTTAAACCCTAAATTGGTGCCCTATATAAGAGACAAGTGCTGGGGGTAGGGTTTACTCAAAGATAGGGGAGAGCACCCTCGAGGCAAGCAGTGCAAGTGACCCCAGCAAACAGAACTCTTCAATCCGAGCAAGAATTTTTCAGCTGCCACAAGTGAGTACTTCTTTCTTGCTTATACTTCAGAATGCATGGATTAGGTAAAATCAATGCAAAAATTCTGTACGAATTATGCCCTATATGTGTGTATGTGATTGTGTGAGAATATGCAAGTGTTTGCATGTTTCTGCCCTTGCGGGTTCGAGTGTGAAAGAAGAAGAAACAAGTGTGTGTGTTCGGGTGTGAAAGAAGAAACAACTGTGTTGGAGAACCAGCTCGCATGGGCGAGCGGCGTGCACAACAGGCTCGCGTGGGCGAGCTGCTACGCACGTAGGATGACCTCGCGAGGTCCTGGGCGCGCGGGATAGATCCCGCGAGGCCCTTGTGTGTGCAAGGGCAAGCAGGCGAAGGCCTGGGCGTGCAGGCGAGACCTTAGGCGAGGGGAGAGTCAAGCCCGCGAGGGCGAGCTGCGATACGCGCAGGGTAGAGTCCGCAAGGGCGCTGGGCGCGCAGGAGTGAACCCCCAAGGCGCTTGGCACGCGGGGACGAGCCCGCGAGGCGCTGAGTGCGCGGGGGAGAGCTCGCGCGGTGCTGGGCGCGCTGCATGCGGCATGCAGTGTCCACGTAACGCGCAGGGGCTTCCCTAAAGAAATTTGAACAATTGCAGGGGTGCTTCAGCAATTACTCGAAATTTTATTTTTTAACTGTAGGGGTGTTCTTGCAAAATTTTGAAACTTTGTTTTGAAACCGTGGGGGTGTTCCTGCAAAATTTTCAAACTTTGATTTTAAATGCGGGGGTGTTTCCGCGAATTTTTAAACTTTAATTTTTATTCACGGGGGTGTTTTCGTGAATTTTCAAATTTTAAATTTTATTCGTGGAGGTGTTTCCTCGAATTTTTAAACTTTGATTTTAAATTGTGGGGGTGTTTCTGCGAATTTTCAAACTTTAATTTTTATTTACGGGGGTGTTTCTGCTAATTTTCAAACTTTACTTTTTATTCGGGGGGTGTTTCCGCAAATTTTTAAACTTTGATTTTTAATTGTCGGGGTGTTTCCACAAATTTTCAAACTTTGATTTTAAATCGCGGGGGTGTTTCCGCGAATTTTTTAAACTTTAATTTTTATTCGCGGGGGTGTTTTCACGAATTTTTAAAATTTGATTTTTAATCGCGGGGGTGTTTCCGTGAATTTTCTAACTTTGATTTTTATTCGCGGGGGTGTTTTCGCTAATTTTCAAACTTTAATTTTCATTCGTGGGAGTGTTTCTGTGAATTTTTAAACTTTGATTTTTAATCGCGGGGGTGTTTCTGTGAATTTTCAAACTTTGATTTTAAATCGAGGGGGTGTTTTCGTGAATTTTTCAAACTTTAATTTTTTTGCAGGGGTGTTTCCGTGAATTTTCAAACTTTGATTTTTATTTGTGGGGGTGTTTCCTCGAATTTTCAAACTTTGATTTTAAATCGGGGGGTGTTTCCGTGAATTTTCAAACTTTAATTTTTATTCGTGAGGGTGTTTCTGCGAATTTTCAAAGTATTTTTCAAGAGCTATTTTGAAAAACTTTCAATACAGTCCCCCAGCATTTTTTTTCTTTCATCTCTTCCCTCCCTCAGTAGACTTGGTTTGATGACTAACGACCCCTCTTTAACTGTGCAGATGGCTAGAGTTAAAACCACTGTGAAAGTGCTAGGGGGAGAATCGAGTCATCAAACCCAATCTACAAGGGATAAGGATCCTGTGACTAACCGTAAAGAAGTTAATGAGTTTTACCAAAATTTCTTCGGTTAGGATCGTGAGCTAGGACATAATTCTGTTAACCACAAGGTGGTGGGTACTGAGGGGGAGAGTGACTGGTCGTCCTCTGCTACCTCAGATAGTGAACCGGAGGTTGAAAAGTGGTGGGAGGCCGACCATATTGATAATCAACTCCCGGGCGATCGATTAAAAATATATAGAGCCCATTTCCTTACCCCGGCTTCAGTCATCCTATTTCTTCCAAGGAAAGGTGATCGGTGGAGTAGGCCACCACGAGGTGTAATCGGTTTAAGCCTTGAGTTATTGAGAGCTGGTCTCCGGGTGCCTTTTGATAATTATGTTCGTCGGATGCTCGATGGTATGGGCATTGCCCCTACCCAACTGTCGGCCAATGGATGGAGACTTCTGATAGCTTTTCAAAGTTTATTCAGGAGCGCAGACCTTGGTGATCCTACCACCAATCATGTTAAGTACATTGTTGCCATTCACCCACCGAATGGAGAAAAAATGGGTTACTATTACATATCTCAGCGAGGGAAGACGGATGACCCCAACTGCCTTTTTGGCATCCCCTCACATGTGAAAGAATGGAAGTATAAACAATTCTGGTGTGGTGGTAGGTAGAAGTATCAAAAAGGTGCCCGTCCGAAGGGAGAGAAGTTGAGGATCAGGAGGCGTTTTGGTTTTTGTGGTATCCTATTATAATGACACCCTATCCATCTTTGTTATGAAAACTCTTGATCCACTGACATTCTTTCCTGTTTTTATTGCAGCTCCTTGGACCAAATGTCCGCTGTTATCTCAGAAAGAAAGAGACGACTTGCAAGTGGTACTCAAGCTACCCGTGGACTCAAAGAACGTGAATAGCCTCACTGATCGGGAGCAATTGGTCCGTCTTGGCTTATCACCTCCAATTCCTCCGGAAGGTAAGCTTGATCATTACTTTCTGATCTTTCCTCACTTCATCAAGCATGTGCTTGTTGCCTTACTAGTTTTATTTTTGCGCAGGTCTATTTGTTTTACATCCTACCAAGAAGTAGTTTGCTCAACTTGAAGCCAAGATGCCTCTTAAGCCCTTCACTCATGACAGGCCTGGCCCTTCTCAGAAGAAACGGAGTAGAAGTCCTCCATCTCTTGATCCTTCGAAGAGGAGAGCCAGTGGTCACAAGGAGATTCCCATACGGAAGCCGATTCCTGATAGGTCAACCTCCGTTCAGCTTGCGGATGAAGTGATAGCCTCGAAGCCTACTGGAAGCAAGTTACCCTCAGCCTCTCAACTACCTAAGCGTTTTACCTTTGACAGTACGGGCTTTCAAAGTGGCTCGACATGTGGAGACTACCTTCGTCAATTGTCTCAAAGTGCTACACGTCTTATGCCTACCAATGTCTTTCCAGAGAATGTAAAACTCACATACTTTGACGTGATCGCTGTCGGGATAGGTATCATACTTCAGGTTGGGTTTTACTAAGACCCTTTCTCTCTTTTTTTTTAATACTCTTGAAAGTCATGCCTTATCTCTTTTCCTCTCTTTGCCTTTCTTTCCGCAGGCGACAGGACCCTTAGCTCAAGGAGAGTCTACTAACACCAACCTCCTCGAGGAAGTTAACCATCTCACTTTTGAGGTTGACGACTGGAAGGTGAAGCATCTAGTTTGCCTCGACAACTTAACTAAAACGGAAAGAAAGATGGCAGAGATGAAGGAACAGATGGACAAAATGAAAGCAGACTTGTCCGAAGCCAAGAAGGAGGCAGCTATCCAGCATAAAAGGGCCAATGATTTTGGCCAAGAGCTTCGGGACAGGGCTGTTGCTGAGCAAAATAGGATTGACAAAGCAGTTACTCGCTTCCGTAGGGGTCGTATCTACCAGCAAGCTATGGAACGATCCTATATTGATGGAGTCAATGGGGTGCGTAGATGGTTCCATGACCGCTACCCAGAGATTGATCAGTCTCCCATAGCTGAAGAGTTAAACTTGGTGGCAGAGTCTATCCCGACAGCGAACTCTGATCCTGAGCAATTCCACCGCCTCATCCTTAAAGATGAGGATTACGAGTCGACATTGGACACAGCAGTCTGGAAGGCCAAGCAAGGCGACTCTACCTTATCTTCTTCAGACAAAGAAGGAGATGATGAGGCCACTTCTTAGAGATAGTTAGAATTCTTTCAACTAAGTAGATGCTTATTCGTAGGGAATAATCATATCAAGGCTGCTTTCTAAGCCTTGACTTTACCTTTTATTGTCTTTACTTTCAGTTCAATGTTATAGGTAAGGTTTGTCCTTACTTGGACTATATGCATGGCACTCCTCAACCAATTTTGAAATAAGAACTCTAAGAATTTTTTTCTTTCTGGTGTTGTATTCTTTTACTCTTTCCATCTTATTGTAATATGATCGTACATATGCTTTAAGGATGTGCAATCACAAAATTCTGAATGAACTGAACACTTTATTGATAATCTCTTTATTGGTCTCCCTATGGGAGTTGTTACACATGCATAAGCTCCCGGAAGGAGTTATTATACGTACAGAGAGATTACGGGTAGTACTTCTTCAAGTGCTCAATATTCCATGGATGACGGAGCGACCTCCCATCCATGGTGACCAGTCTGTAGGTGCCTGGTCGAATGACTGTCTTAACTTGATACGGACCCTCCCAGTTGGGCCCCAATGCTCCATCAGTGGGATCTCGGATACTTTGCAGTACTTGTCTTAAAACCAAGTCTCCCTCTTGGAAAGATCGGCGGTTAACTTTAGAGTTGAAATATCGAGCAACCCTCTCTTGGTAAGCAGCAACCTTGACACTAGTGAGATCCCTTTCCTCCTCAAGAAGATCCAGGTTGAGTTGAAGGCTTCTATGATTAAGCTCTTCGTCATATCCCTCGGTACGAGGTGATGGAAGGCCAATTTCAACAGGTATGACAGCTTTCGAGCCAAACGCCAAGGAGTATGGGGTTGCTCCTGTTGCTGTATAGACAGTGGTTCGGTATGCCCAAAGCACTTGTGGAAGCTCTTCTAGCCATACACCTTTCCTAGCATCTAATTTGGTCTTAAGAAGGTGTTTAATTGTTTTGTTAACAGCCTCCACCTGACCGTTTGCTTGAGGATGAGCTGGAGATGAAAAGCACAAAGAGATGTTCAACTCCTTACAGAAGTTCCTGAAGTTGGAGTTGTCGAATTGCTTGCCATTGTCCGTAATGATGGTATGAGGGATACCAAACCTATAGACAATTGACTTCTTTACGAAGTCTGTGGTCTTCTTTTCAGTAATCGATGCGAGGGGTTCAGCTTCTACCCACTTAGTGAAGTAATCAATTGCCACAACAGCATATTTAACTTGACCTTTACCCATTGGAAGAGGTCCAATAAGGTCTATTCCCCATTGGGCGAACCGCCATGGGGCTGTCATTGGAGTCATGTTCTCAGGAGCTTTCCTTGGAATGTTGGCAAACTTTTGGCACTTGTTGCACCTAATTGAAAATGTTTTAGCATCATTTTTCATGGTTGGCCAATAGTATCCTCGCCTGATACACTTATGAGCTAGAGATCGTCCACCAGAATGGTTACCACATATCCCTTCGTGGATTTCCTTGAGAACATAATCAGCTTCTTCTGGGCGAAGACATTTTGAAAGAGGAAGGCTGAACCCTCTTTTGTAAAGAACACCATTGACCATAGTGTACCTTGACGCTCTCCCCTTTACCTTGATCGCTTCGTTTCGGTTAGCTGGAAGTTCCCCCGTTTCTAAGAACTTTATGAGCGTCCATCCAACAAGGGCTACCGTTTATGGTCATTGTTTTCTCTGGCGGAAGCTCATGTTGTGATATGCTTGGAGATTCTAGAACGACCATGTGATAGGCGGTCGGTAGAAGTGGATCTATTCCTGAAGCAATTCTGGCTAAACTATCAGCCTTTGCATTCTCCACCCTTGGGACTCTTACGATGTCGAAACCTTTAAAATCGCGCAGAAGGGAGTTAACTTTACCCAAGTAAGCTATCATGGTAGAGCCTTTTGCCTTATAGTCTCCACGGATTTGGTTAACCACAAGTTGGGAATCGCTGTGGATGACGATCTCTCCTACCCCCAGGGCAACTGCCAGCCTAAGTCCTCCAAGGAGAGCTTCATACTCTGCGACATTATTTGTGGCTTTAAAATTGAAACGTAGTGCCACAGCCACCTCTACTCCATCTGGGGTTGACAGAATCAAGCCAGCTCCACTACCAATCTTGTTAGATGACCCATCTACGAACAAGATCCATGCCTTCTGTGGATCGATTCCCATGGACATTGGTCGATCACTTGACCCTGTACTGGTCTCTTCATCCTTCTTTTCTATACTACTTGAAAATTTGATAATGAAGCCATCGATTGCTTACCCTTTGATTGATGGTCTTGCAACATAGTGTATGTCAAACTCTCCCAACTCAATGGACCACTTGACAAGTCTTCCAGAAAGCTCTGGATGATAGAGTATCTGTCGTAAAGGGTGATCAGTTGGGACCATAACAGTATGTACTTGAAAATATGGGCGAAGCTTTCGTGTCGCAACAACTAAGGCGAGAGCCAGCTTCTCCATAGGAGGGTATCTACCCTCGACATCCGACAAGGCCTTACTCACATAATAGACTGGCCTCTGGATTCCCTGATCTTCACGGACAAGAGCTGCACTCACTGCATATGGGGAGACTGCTAGATACAGAAAGAGTGGTTCCCCCAAAATTGGTTTAGAGAGGAGAGGAGGAGAACCTAAGTACTTCTTCAGCTGTAGGAAAGCTTTCTCACACTCATTTGTCCATTCAAACTGCTTGCACTTCCTTAACGCTTTGAAGAAAGGGTGACATTTGTCAGTCGCCCTAGAAATAAAGCGATTTAAGGCGGCCACTCGTCAAGTGAGTACTTGGATATCCTTTGGAGTTTTGGGAGACTCCAGCCGCATAAGTGCCTGGATTTTCTCAGGATTGGCCTCTATCCCCTTTTAGGTGACAATAAATCCTAAGAACTTCCCAGAGGATACCCCAAAAGCACATTTGGTGGGATTCAGCTTCATATCATGCTTTCGGAGGATGTCAAAAGTTGTTCGGAGGTCGTTTATGTGGGATCTAGCGTCCATGCTCTTGGTGAGCATATCATCCACATAAACTTCCATTGTCTTTCCTAGGAGAGGAGCAAACATGGAGTTTACCAACCGTTGATAAGTCGCTCCAGCATTTTTCAATCCGAAAGGCATCATCCGATAACAGTACAACCCTCTATCAGTGATGAAGGCTGTTTTTTCTTCATCCTTTGAATACATGGGAATCTGGTTATAACCAGAATAAGCATCCATGAAGCTCAGCAATTGGTGGCCAGTTGTGGCATCAACTAATTGATCTATCCTGGGCAGTGGAAAACTGTCTTTTGGACAATGCTTGTTCAAATCTTTGAAGTCGATGCAGACACCCCATTTTCCATTGCCTTTTTTCACCAATACAACATTAGAGAGCCATTCGGGGTAGCTTACCTCTCGAATGATTCCACTTGTTAAGAGTTTTCCCACTTCTAAGGCAATCGTCTCTAAACGCTCTGGGGCTTGGTGCCTCCTCTTTTGTCGAACGGGTTGAGCCTGAGGGTTGACATTAAGGCAGTGGACGGCTATATTCGGGTCTATGCCGGGCATGCCTTCGTGAGACCATGCAAAAACGTCGTTGTACTCTTGAAGAAAACCAATCAATCTATCCTTGATAGGTAGAGGAAGATTCTCACCCACCTTCACTGTCTTCTTCAGATCATTCAGACAAACAGGGACGTCATCCATCCTTTCTATTGGAGCTACAACCTCCCCTTTCTCTTGGTCTTGTAGATCCAAACTTTCCATCCCCTCGGAAGGCTCTCCACGAATCATCCATAGCTTATGTGCCTTCTCTTTGAAAGCCATGTTGTAGCATTCTCGAGAAATTCGTTGTTCACCTCTTACTTCTCCTATCCCTGAGGGTGTTAGAAATTTCAGGACATGATGATAGACACCCATCACGGCCTTGAAGTCGTAAAGTGATGGCCGACCAAGGATGGCGTTATAAACACCCGGATGATCTACTACGAGAAAATTCACCATCTTGGTTGTCTGTAGGGAGCCTTCTCCCAAGGTCACAGGTAACGAAATTACTCCTTCGGGAAAAACCTTTCCTCCAGCGAATCCCATCAGAGAAGTTTGGATGCCTCTCATATCTCTACGGTTGAGACCCAATCGATCAAATGCATCCAATGACATTATGTCAGCCGAGCTCTCATTGTCAATCAACACTCTTCGTAGCCTTTTATTGGCCACTATTACTGTGAGGACCAAGGCATCACAATGTGGATGATGGATACCCTGCGCATCTTGCGATGAAAAGGAGATAACATCACGATCTCCTACATTGGTGGAAGAGGCTGTCAGGTTGACTTCGTGGTGAGGGAGGTCGTATCTTGCTTGCCTAGCTAGGTGCCTTCGGGCTTGGGAGCTCGAACCAGCCACTACTCCCCCAAAAATTATGGCTACTTCTTCTAACGGTTCCTTCCCTTTGTCATTTTTGTTGGATGGTTCAGGGGGCCGATAAATGTATTCTTGTAGCTGGCCATCCTTGATAAGACCCTCGATTTGTCTCCTCAGTTCGAAACAGTCTGCAATATTATGACCATGAGCCTGGTGGAAATGACAATACTTTCTCTTGTCTCTTGTTTTTGGATTCGACCGTAAGGGGGCATGTTCTTTCAGTAGACCTTTATCTTTGATTTCCTTCAAGATATCCTGCTGTGGTATATTAAGTAACGTGAAAGTACGGTATTCCTCCTGAGGTCGATCATGATGCTCTTGGCGGGGTTGGGAGGACGACCCTTACAACAAGAAGCGATCATTTTCGAATGTATCTCGCGTGGAGCGTCAATCCGGAATTGACCTTCGATTTATATAATGGGGTTCTCTTCTATGATTATCATATGGTCGTCTATCTGCACGTGAGAAATTAGGCATCACCGGAGTCTGCCCAGGGTAATTTGCTTGAAAAATTTCCTCTGCATCAGCATGGTTAGAGATCCTTGCTAATGCTTCTTGGTACGTGCGTGGGAGGTTAACAGAGAATTCCCATGCTAGAGAGAGCTCCCCTCTGATTCCTTGAACCAAGCCTTGCATAGCGTAACCATCATGAAATAAATCCACTCGGGCAACCTCTTGCTGATATCTGTCCACAAATGCACGGAGGGATTCATTACAACCCTGCTTGATTGAAAGAAGGCTCTGTGCTGGTCGGCTTCTTGTCTTCATATTGCTAAAATGTGTGAGGAAGCTACGAGTAAGTTCATCAAAGCTGGAGATGGATGCAGCTGGTAGCCTTCTATACCATTGCTTAGCAGATCCTCCAAGGGTAAGAGAAAAAGTTCTACACATGATTCCACCTGAGGCCCCTTGTATCTCCATATGAGAAATAAAAGAGTCTAAATGCTCTCAGGGGTCTGTCGTCCCTTGGTACAGTTCAAGTTGCGGCATCCGAAATCCGTATGGGTATCTTTCCCTAAGGATATCTTCAGCAAAGGGTGATTCCCATTGTGGACGACCATCTTCTTCTCCTCCTGAACGCTTAATCAACTTCTCTAGTTTATGGATTTTTTCATCCATTTCTCGCTTGAACTCCGCATAATGATTATCTGATGTCTCCTCCTCTGAGACATCCATTGGGACAATATCTGGGCGATGATTCTTAACTCTAGGTGGTGAGCTAGGGCGATTTCTCTTTGACTGATAATTACCCCCCGGAGCGTAAGGACCATGATAAGAATAAGTTGGCTGATCAATATTACTTCCACTTGGTCCCTGCTCAACGCTTGTATGGCGCTTCTTGTTCAAAGAGTGTCGAAGGTCTACTGCTACTAATTGTTGTTCAGATATGATGTGCGAGGGAGAGGGAATCTTTGGGTGACCATCCCCTCCTTGAACAATAAGATGGGGAAGATTTGGTTGAATAACTTGATGGAGAGGCAATCCAGTAGTCTGGGCGACTAGATCAGGACGCCTACCAACATCCGTCGGGACATTAGGCTCTACCATAGCACTCATTGGGTTATTCCTAACAGTGTTTGCAGTCTGTTGAGCACTTTGTCCAAATGCTTGGTTGAACATAGTCACCATACGTTTCATTTGTTCACCAAAATTTCGTATGGTATGTTCTATGGTTGTTAATCGACTCGTCTTGCCTTTCCTCGGTCTTCTAAGTGGAAGTCGGGGTTGCCTGGGGTTAGGCCCCACCCTAGAGGATATCACTAAAGCTCTCCCTGTATCAACTACCCTTCGACGTCGGGGAGGTGCTTCTACCTCGATTTCTTCATCAACCTCTAGGGAGGTCGAGTGTTGGGATTCGTGACTCCTGATGTGTTTGAGTATGTTTGGATGGGAGCAACAACTAAAGAAGTTTAAATTGTCGTTCCCCACAGACGGCGCCAACTGTTGATGCACGATTTCCAGACGGCCGGGAAGTGGGTCGGAGCTCGAATTGTACGTCTAGTCCAATCCTGCGAGCAAAAAAAAATAGTCAGGGGTGCCGGCGGTGGTGCCGGTGAAAACCCTCTGACGCTCAAGTCAGTTTTCGGCACTCCGGAATTTTCTGGGAGAATTTCCTAGAGAGAGAAGCTCTCAAAAGTAGAGGAAATTTAGAGAGAGAATGAGTTCAGAAAAGTGTGCATACCTTGAGTAATAATTTGAAGGGTTTATATAGGAGTCAGGATGGGTCATTGTGGGACCCAGATAATGGGCCCAAATAATGGGCTTCAGTAATGGGCTTACTGTATCAGAAATTATTGAGGCTCAATATTGTTATGGCCATAACAATACCATATAGTATTGCCCATGTGTATGTTTATGAATGTAATGTCAAAGCAAATGCATATTCAAATTTACTTATCATAATGCAGATATATGCTCATGATCAGACAGATTTTCACATACATATTCATACGACAGATTCAGTGTACGGATAGTAAACAGAGATTAAACACCATGTTAGTGTCAACGTGTGACACATATGCATGTGTCATGCACATGTTATTTTTTATACAACTTGTGATAAAACTAGAATATTATCTTGATTCCTATTTTACCATTTCTGAAAGAATATTATAGGAAGTATTTGGTTTACAATAAATACTCCTTAAGATTAGGATATTGTTTCTTGTATCCTAATTAAAATAGGAAAATATTTATTTGTGTCCTAATTCCTTTAGGAGTTTAATTATATCTATTCCTATTATATTTCTCCTTATCCTGATATGATTTTGATTAGAATTTTTATAGGATTCTAAGGAGATTTCGTATAGGCCTATATATACAAAGTTATTTTTACATAACTTGGTTATGAAGTTGGTTGATTAGTCGGTTGAGTTTGAGAAAGTCTATGTCACGGCATTCCAAGAATTGAGAGGAGAGCTTCAACACAAATTAGAATGAGTCATTGATTTGATTCTTTGAGTCTTTTATTCTATTTATATTCATAATCAAGAAGTACCTCATAAAAATCGATTCCTAACTTTTTCAGAAAAAAAAATATCATAGTAACCTTCAACTAAAGCCTATTATCATAGACAAATCTGAGATTTATTGACATATGACGATGACCATATCATTCGTCAAAGTCGAGACAGAGATTTAGTTTTTTTGAATAAGGGTCCAAGTATCATTAGAAAACAAAGACAAATTATGTAATAAGGTCATATTTTCTCAAACCTTAAAAGGCATCTTTGATGAATGATAGGCCAATTTGGAATCACGTATGATATTTGTTGTCCTTTCTTATTGCATAACCAACATTTGAGCTGATTTACTAGACAATTATGGAATGATACTAGACAAAACATTTCACAATGTGATATAGATGAGCTGAACAAGGATCTTTTCGAGTGCAAAATTATTGAGCTAATCTCAAGTCTCCATTTTAGAAATGGATTATTATCATGACTTGCTCTCAACCACTTGGTTTGGCCATTGAATTAACAACATAATGATAAAACGTCTCTTATTCTTTTGCTAAATATAGCACATAAACTCGAAAGTAATTGGAAACCTGCTAAATATACAACATAAACTCGAAAGTAATTGGAAACTAGTAGCATAGTGATTCGAATCCACAACCTAGGCTCCAGCATGCCCTTAACCACTCGACCAAGCTAACTTTTGGACATTGAATGAATAAAGCAAAAATAAAACATTGGTATTCTGTAAGTACACTACTAGAGCACGATCTGCCATCTTCTTCTTCTATACAATCTCTTTTTTCCTCCTTCCCTCACTAACCGTGAACCACTCTCCCTCCTCATGTTAACCTAAAATCGATTTCTCCATCCTCCTCCTCTTCCTCCACCTTTCTCTCTCTAACCCAACAATCACACCACCTTTCTCTCTCTAATTTAAACATTATTTTTTATGAATGGGTCTTAATTTCTTTATGATTTTGTTTATTTTGATTAATGAGTTATTTTAATTCTTCTGTTGTTGTTGGTTGTGATTGAGTTCTTGAGATGGTGGTGTTTGTTTCTAGGTCACTAGCTTATTGACTTGCCGGATGTTGAAGTTGAGGTGTGAGCTTAAATTTTAGGTTTGCGGTGATAGTGATTAGATTTTTTTAGGGGTGGTTTTGACAGTTTAATTTGTTTTGGGGTTCCTTCAAAATTTTTTATTTAATTTTTAATTAAAATTATTTAATTTAAAAAAATTTTAAAGACATTTAAGTAATTATAAGATATTTGAACGAAAAGATACGTTATCTAACAATAAATTTAACAGAAAGAATGCCTGTGATGAGTTTTGTAAAACATAAAGATTAAATTTATAAAAAAATACAAACGATTCATATTGATAAAATAAAACCAAAAGGTTAAAGAGATCCCTTACAATAACCCTTTTAAAAATTAATAAGGTTGAATTAAGAACTTGGTTAATGCATCTAAACCTTTTTTTTAAATTATTTCTATTTATGAAAAAAAACCTCTCAAAATTTGACGTTTTATTACAATTATCTATTGCCACCCTTTGATTTTATGCCCGACAAATGCATCTCTTTCGCTGGCTGTACTCCTCAACATGTATAATGAACGAAACTGTCTCGGCAAGCTGAGTTAAAAATCATTTATCCTCTGTCAAGTTGCAAATATATAATTGACATCAAAGTAGTCTGTAGACACGAAGCTTTCGCTCTTGAAACACAACAGTTAAAAAACGTAAACAAGATACAGGATTAAAAAATAAAAATCAACTAAAAAGCAGCCTAGAGCTTAAATTTGACACCTTAAAAAAGCTTAGGTTTTCAGAAGCGATGATTCATTAAATCAAATCATTAATAATAATAACAACATATAAATATGTATATTTACAATCTAACATTAAAGGGTGACCATTGGACATGCTAGGCCATGCATATTATTAATGTTATATTGACCAAAATGACATTAAGAGGAACATTTTGTACCACATTATGCAGTGTTTCAGGAACCAGTTGATGTGTTGAACCGGTATAAGAACGGTAAAGCTAAAGCAAACATCTCTTTTAGGCGTAAAATTCTAACCTTTTCATAGCTCATGCAATTATGTGTTGACAAAAGGACATAAAAAGAAAATGGAACGACTATACCGCCACAACGCAGCATCAGCATGGATCATTCGATCAACATAACACAAACTCAGAAGGATAGCTCCCATGCTAAAGCACAAAAATAAACTCATATATAACCAACCAATCAGAGCATATATGTATATCCAGTCAGCCAATTGGGGTGCACCATATCTGCACGTTCCAATTAGCTGACTGCACATACAGCAGCTGTAGCACAGATTTTTCATGATGCACCATGAATAGTTAGGGTGTCAGACAAACTGAAATCAGATGAGCCAGGTGCACCTGGCAAGAGCAAATGTATTTTGTGGTCAACAAAACCCTTCTTCGGCACCATCAATAAAGACCTTAGCGCACAACTTTTATAAAATTAAAAGCGTTAAAACCATAAATGAAACACGAGTTGCATCAAGATTCAAAGAAAGAGAGAAAACCTCATCTCTTATCCTAGCCAACTTGCAAAGAAATATTGCTCTTAATATATTAGTGCATGTCTATGGGATATCTCTATCTACCATCTAATAATGAATTTCTATCGCTCGGTTTCTTATCGTAACACTGCTTAATGAAATGAAGAGAGAGAACAAAAATAAATAAATAAATAAATAAAAAGAGTTTATGTCTTAACTATAGTTATTCTTATATCCCTAAAAGAAATTGAAAAATTAGGACCAATCAGAACCAATCAATCAAGGAAAATGTCATCGGTCTACGCCAACTCTATTAGTCTTTGCAACAGTTAAAAGAAAGAGACAGCTTCACTGGGATCACTCCCATTTGACATATCTATAATAGAATACAATAAACCACATTAACATTAGTCCAAATATGCGTATATTTTATCACAATAACCCTTACACTGTGCAACGATGTGACATACAAAACAATCTAAGATGTATCTCTGAAACATAAATCAAACCTGGCATCTATGTTGAGCCTCACGACATGTTGTCATACACGATCATGATAGCAATTCAAAAATAGATATATTTTACAATAATTGAGCTGAAAGTAATGGCTCCTTACTTTTTGTCACTTTTGTTGGCTAATTTTTATCTGCATCAGTGGTAATATGTTCCTGGCAAACCTGTTTCTCACCCTTCGTTCGAGGACTGGTAATAGACTCATTGATCTGTCAAATTCAATCCGATGAATTAGCCTAACCAAAACATGCCATTGGAGGGGAAATTTGCAATACGTGTGCAAAAGCTTACCATGGCATGAGACTTTAATGACAAAGGATCCTTCGAATACATTACAGCAGGGTCTGAGGGCCTGTGAAACAGCAGGTGTGCTATGGATCGGTCTATCGGATTTGTATCAGTTTCCATGTCAATGAATCCTGTGCACCTGAACAGAGCCAACTACTAATATCAGCATGAAAAATAAAAATAGTAATAATAAACAAAAGTCATAGTAAAATTAACTAGCAAATCACACTAAGCTGGGAAAGCAGAGAGTGAGGAAAAAACTGTCCAACCTACAAATCTACACGAATATACTGAATATTTTAATTCTCATTTGATTAATAGTCCAGTTTTTTGTTCCTTGAATTGTCTTGACATCTTAAAAGAATCCTTGTACTCAACTTTGCTATTGATAAAACCTTGAGAAACTAGTATGATCTTCAATGCCTGAGCTCATTCCAGTCACAAGATGATCTCACTTCATGCAAGGTAGTCAGAGCAAGAGAGGCAGTAAGGAAGAATTTATAATATTTTGCCCAACTTAAATCCTCGATACTATGTCATCCCAACCCTACGAGAAGTTTCCCACATTTAATTTTCCTAGTTTCCCCAGTTTCTTATTTTAGATTAAAAATAAATTAAAAAAAAAACTTTTCACTTGAGGATTTAATTTCCTCCTGAGCAAAAGTTCCAATTTGAAACTTCCATTTTCATGTCTATTTTCTCAACGGCAAAAACAAATTTTATATACAAATGCATTCAAAATGAGGAAACATTTAACCTGGCAATCATTTAAAAAGTCTACGAAATAAGTATAGAAAGAGCCATATTTGTAATTTATTGATCAACACTATCGGAGAAGTCAATAATATAAGAACCAGTAATAGTGATATATACGAGTTTCAAGTGATCCATGTCAAATTCATGGTTAGAGGCTTGATCATGTTGATGTAGGGCAAAAATTACCAGCACTAAAAGCAATAAGAGAAAGAAAAAACAATTTTAAAAAAAAAAGGAGAAAACCCTCCGTAACATATATATGAAGAAGTCTTGAAAATAAGTATAAGAGAAGATATATTTTTAATATATCGAAAAACATTATCAGAGACAGAATTAGTAATAGTGATATCTATGAGTTTCAAGTGACCCATGTCCTGGATCCTCTTTCAAGTTCCCGTCTCTTTGGTTTGTTAATAGACAAATTTACAAGAGATAGGACAATATTATCTAGGAAAATTCAAAATATGCCCACATTTAAATGCCCCCTTTGATAAATAACCCCCTTTCAAATTTTTTGCATGCAGTGACCCTTTGGAGCTGGAAATGACTCAAATACCACCTCTATTTTCAGATAGAGAAACTCATGGTTTGAATCTTTGTAAAACATGTAACACTGGGTTTCAAATGCTTTTTGTATTTGATTTTAGGGTTTGTAAATATAAAATGGTTATTTGATGTTTGTGATATATTATAAGTGTGATTTGAATGTTCGAAAATATATTTATTGCAGGGTGTTGATGAGAAGTAGAGGTTCCTTTTTTTTTTAATGTAAAATTGAAGGTTTTTGATGTAAAAGTGCAGATTTTTAATGCAAAAATTGAGTTTTTGATGCAAAAATAGAGGTTGGATGGAGGTTGAAGATGAGCATCAAATGTCAGATGACACGACCAAAGTGTACAACAACACATAGCAAGTGTCCAACATATATCCCACAGCATCTAGCAAGTGTCCGACGTCAGACAATCGAGCGTCCGACAGACTCCATCGGACACCATCAGACAATGTTTGACAATATACAGTCTCCTGCAAATGTTAAGCACTGCTCTGGAAACTCAGATTCGTCCTACTCCTTTGCGATTTCAGTATTAAAAAAAAAATTGCAACATTCATGACACAAAATATCAATTCCTAAGCTCAATCTATGTTTTTTAAGCAAATATATGTGAAAAATATAATATAAAAACAAATTTCTTTGATTTTAAGCAACTTTTCTAACTCAACTTTGAAGCCTACTTCAATTAAGTTTTCGACTTTCACTTGATATGTGCTGAAGTTAATCTATTGTGTTAGAGAAAGCTAACAAATTGAAGAGAGAATGAAGGAAAGAATATGAAGAAAAATGTATGCAGATGGAGTTTCTAACAATGGAGCTAGTAATATCTGAGGGCATTTGCATCATTTCCAGCTCCATTGGTCACAACATACAAAAAATTTGGGAGGGGGGATATTTATCAAACAGGGCCCTTAAATGTGGGCATATTTGGAATTTTCCCTATTATCTATGCATATTATTTGATGACTATGTTGTGTGCATGGGATTAATTAAAAAATAAAAAAGGCTACGGAGCCATGCTAAAGAGCCAAAGGGTTTTGGCTAGCCGAAAGTAAGCCAAATGACACAAAATTCCTCTGGTTTTTCTTCCCTACTTGTTTGTTATTTATCTCCTATTTATTTCTGCTTTTTTCTCCCCGTCTTTATCTCTCTTACTTTTCCCCTTTGCACAATTTCAGATTTTAGTTTCAAAATTTTTAGCCATCTTAAGTTGTATCCACCTCTAAAACCTACCATGAACAATATGCCACTCAGGATAGATATTTTCTGGTCCAAAACAATAATAACTTGCAAGCAGACTTTGAGATTGATTTCATAAAATTGTCTACTCACTATATCAATTGTGCATGCACATAAATTGCCTTCAAAATTAACTTATTGTGCAATGATTGATGTAACAGGCTCATGTCCTAACTTAAAAACTTTTAACCCCCTGAAGATTCTTTTCTAGAGTTTGCACATTCTTCACCAAAGTCTAGGAAACTTTCATGCAATATCCACCACTTTCGAACCTAGTAGATAAACTTGCAAATACAAGGGTTGACCTCTTTCCTTTGCTGGCACAAGATCAAATCCAGTCTTTCTCTTCTATAGTGGCAACATCTGCCTGATTCTTGGAGCCATAATCAACCCAACTTGCGAAGGGCCGAGCTTTCTCTATCAGCGAATGATGTAGAGCAAGAACTAAGATTTATATAGAAATATAGTTATTTTTTCACAATTTGTTTAAAATAGTTCGTGACCACTATATAAGTTGGCCTTAATCTTAGTTTTGTAACAGAGTTACAATTATTAATAAAATACGTTCTTCCCTTTTCTATATATTGGTTTCATTTCCTAGTTCCAATAATTTTCTCCTCTAATTGTTCTTCTAATTTAACTATTATTTCTGTCTCTTTATTGCTCCCTTAGATCTTGTATTATCTTATTATAGCTGTCCTACAAGATAATTTGTGAGGACAATGAATATAGAATATAGAACAGAAGGGTGAAATGAAGTTCGACTGCAAATATTATTTGATCATAGAATCTTCCTCCAATTAAACGGGACATTACATACAACAATGGCAGTGAAATAGTAAAAGAAAAAGGGAAAGAGTTGAAGTGGAGGAAAAAAAAAATATAAACGACTTATGAAATATAAAATTTTGTAAAGCAAAAGGGCGCGATTTAATCACCCAATCCCAATAAGTTTGGAACAAGCAGTAGCTAAGTATAAAAATAAAAAAATAAAAAACTTACAAGTATTTAAGGGTTTCTTTTTCATAACTTCTAAAAGAAAAAGTCTGGAACTGAAATATCTTTTGCTGATTATTAGAGAAAAAGGTCAAAAATTTCAGAATTTAAAAAATAGTTTAGTGGTTGTGTTAATTTAAGGAAAACTTGAAAGAAACCCTCAGGATTTGGCTTTACTAACAGTTAGACACAAAGGTTTCTGGGACTAGCACTTTGAACCGTACAGGATCTACTCAGAATCAGGAAATTGGTTAATTGGTAAGGTTATTTCAGAGGTGTTAATTATAGTTTTTATTAAAGCACAAGAGTCAAAATGTAAGAGTAAGAACCCTTTTGGTCTAAGTTCGGTTAACCCAAACCTTAAGGGTTTTGGGCAATATCTTAATTGATTATTAATAAACAGGTAACTTGGTTATTAACAAGAAAAGTCTGTTTTGCAGACAAAGTCAAATAACAAAACAATGAACTTCCACATATCAGTTTTACTTCAAATACTCAATATAGCTAGCCATTATAAAAATCAAGCTACTTGCCATTAAATGTTTAATTAGCCTATCAACAAGAAGAAAATGACCAAAATCCCAGAGCCTTTGCTCCTTATATGACACTATATGCATATAAAGACTGCATGAATGCCACCCTTCACATGCATGGCTATAGAAAATAGTCAACAGTAACATGCATCTCAAATGAAATGACAATAATGTAAATACATACTTATTTGTTTCATCAGCCATCAGTGCCCCACTTGCGACTCCATCAACTCTTATGCCACCACTGGAATTTGCACAATTATGCCTTTGCTCTGCACTCCTAGCCAAGCGATACAAACTATCCCTAATGCAAAGTTTTGTCCTAATATCCAGCTGTAATAAAGCAGGTTCAGTTCAGTCTATTTCAAATACGTTGAGCACTAAAATGGATATTAGAAATAATGCTTAACTAGCATAGATGTAGAATGCTTTAATGTAGGCAAGTATGTAATTAAATGACACATGAATTGGTATTTACCATGTCAATTTAACATTCAAATCTGCAATTCAGTTGACATTTTCTAAAAGTATTTACAAGTGTACAAATATAACATTAATGACAACAAACACACACAACATTATTTATTTATAATAATCAGGTCAAGATACAAATGTGTGGATTTCTCCATGAACTTAAATATTGTGCTGGAAGATATGCACTCAACAATTATTACTATAAATATTTTTCCCTCGTCACTGTCGACCAATGTTGTACAGAATCAACATATAAGCAAGTCTTCGTGAACTAATATGATAAGAGCCTTGAATGATTAGAATTAAATCTGATGTGTATTACAGATAATATGTACTTTCCTAAAATAATTTGTAGGCTTTATATTTTGGTTCTCCGCAATAAACCTATTATGGATTAAAACTTATCCCAAAAGAAAAAAAAATGAACCACAATCTAGAAACTGCAAACACCCTTAGGAATCTCTTCCAACAGTAACAGTTGGTGTGAATTAGTGAAAGGTAAATGTTTTGGATTGCTTAATGATAAAGAAAGTGAAGTTTAAAAGGTTATATATTGTGAAGCTGAATTCTTGCTCCTTCTTTCTCTGTGACATCAGACAGAGTTGCATGAAAAAATAAACAGAGACATAAGACACATGAAGAGACAGAAATTAGTCCAGTCCTGGATACAAAGACGGACATTTACCCATCTCACCCTCACATGGACTGTAATGCTCATGATTAATAATCCTTCTGCGGCCATTTTAGATAAATGGGCAGTTAATCTATTCTGTTGCTACATTTCAAGACAACAGACAATTTCAGTACTAATGGAATCAATAATGCCAATGAAAGGGCAAAAGATGTTGACAGGGAAAAGGTAGTTCTACATATTCCTCATTCCTATTTATGCCATTTAATATTTCAAAAGAAAAAAAAATTCTTCCTTCTTACTTACGACATGAAGCAGGATTGTAGGACAATACATAAACAGAAATATGGACACATAAAGATGCACGTTAATTCTTCTGGTTCCACATGCAAGACACATTTACCCCATCCCAACCTTGCATGAACCATAATACTCATAATTTAAGAAGGCTTGGGGAACCATTCTAGATACAAAGGCAGATATTATAAGAATTAGGGATATTCTCAAAACAATACCTTTTCCATGACTTGCTGAAGCTGACGAAAGCTGGTTGCTTCCAGAGAGATTTCATCTAACACAGAACTCATGCAAGAGCTCTCTTGTGCATTTGAAGAGTCTAATTCTGCAGGAACTCCAATGCTAACTCCTTCAACTTCACTATGACTTTCAGTCCCAACTTCCGACTGATGGACTTGCTTCTGCAGTGAAAGCGAACTAAATTCCATGGGACTTGCCATATTTGCATGTTTCAAATTCCTACTGAATGGCACTTGTAAATCCTGGGAGTGATACATCTTTTCTCTCCTCTGATTTGTTGTCACAGAAGGAGCCTCAAATGAAATGCCATGAGAGCTCTCCATGGACTGCACCTGATTTGAGGCATATGAAGACTCCTTTGGAGAAGGAGACATATGACCATTGTTCTCAGATTTGGTACCAGATGGTGTTGGACACACAGAAATTCTATCAGAAGGATTACTGTAGTCTAGGTGCATGTAAGGCATGCGTGTCTGCATATAATTCAAGAAATCAGTTTCTAGGTTTTCTTTATGCTGTTGAAGGCCTGTCGGAGAGAATACTTGAGAAGAGGACTCTCCAAATGGGTTCTTCACATTAGTAAATTGCTTCAGTTCAACATAATGCTGAAATGAATCACCATTTTCCATAGGTCGGTCTTTTCGTTTCCCTTCTGATTTGTTCTGATGCTTCAGCTGCTTCTTTTGCAAATTCATCTGTCATGTAATAGCAAAATCACGTCATGTGACAAAGGTTCAGCCTCAGGGAAGCATACTGAAAATCTCCAAGGTTCACCAGGATCAACCACTTCTATCAAACGTCTACTAAGATAAAAAAAACTACAAATCTAATGCTTAATTGTCTTAAAAATATAAATCAAATTAGTTTCTGAAAAGAAAATTGACACAAGCAAGCAAAACAAATTACTCTAGAAGAACTAATAACAAAAGCAGGTCCTGGAACTGTATGTCATGTTGCAAACCAGAACAGCTTGATTGCCAACCAAATCATTTAGGATGAAAATTTATATATCACTTCGAAATGACTTGAGAAAGATAGAAATTTCACAAGGATATTAAAATGTTTGGTACCATTCACCACAGACTCAAAGTAGTGGCAAAAGGTGTGTGGTAGCCTCACAGTTTTTTTATGCCGAACAGAAAATCTAGCCCTGAGCTCCATTGATAACAGCAATATTCTAAATATCCTATTAGCCAGACATTGAAAATATGGAGACTTTACTAACCTTCTCATCAGACATCAAGTCATCCTTGCTTTCTGATTGTGTATCTAATCCATTCATAAATGACAAGTGATGAATACCAGAATCATCAGCACCAAAAGATTTGAAATATACTCTGTCACCTGAAACTGAACTTTTCTTGTTAGAATCATCAGAAGGGCCCGAACCATTTTCCCTAAAAGCATCTTGAGATTCCAATAAGTTATTCAACTTAGAACCAGACTTTGACACATCTTCAGATCCCTCAGCAGCATTGATGGGTGAAAACCAACACAAATCATCTTCATTATTAAGACTGCCTAACCCAAAGGTCGAATCACAACTTCTGAAACATCAAAACAAATATGTTTTACCCAGAATTAGAGCATTACTTACTGCACATACCTATTAAATAATATAGATTCAAGATATTTTCAGCAGCAATAAAAAATCATAAAAGAAAGAAAATGTCAAGAAAATTCTCGATAGAGAAGGTAACTTTTGAAGACTACCTAAACATCCTGTCAACATCTTCAAAATTTCCTATATCAGGCCAGCCATAATACAATAGATCACTGCTTTCTTTGTCTTCACGATCACTATCAAGAAAGCTGAGATCATTGTCTGCTTGGGAAATGTGGTTGAGTGGATACCGATACAAGTTATTTTCCGCTGATGCACATCTGTCATCCAAGATATGATCCTCTTCACGGAACTCACCCACCTTATCTACGCTGCTGCTTTTTGATCCATGACTCAACATCCTTGTACCATCAGATTCTGCACTTGTCACTTCCTTGCCTGTGTCACTATCATATGACGCAGGAAATACACCATCACGTGTGTCAGACCATGAACCCTTTTCCAACATTCTATCGTTCTTAGTCATAAACAGTATGTTGCTTTCCTCTTTTCCCTGAATACCATATATGGTTGTGTTATCAGCTATGCTAGCAATACCAGTCACTTCACGTCGCAGTTTCTTTCTGCTGTCACTCTGCGTTGCAAATTGCTCCGCATATTCATTACTGGGATGAGGTACGATATGATCATCACTTGCACCGAGTTCATCCCAAACATTATCTTCAAGCTGGATCATGAATATACAAATAGTTATAGTGAACAGATTGTAACAAATTCTTCTTTGTAAAGATAAACAAACAAACAAATAAATAAATATTATGGGGCATAATATGTTTTAAGATGGTTAAATAAAATAGTAAAAAACATCGATAGTAAAGAAGGCACATAAACTTCATATAAATAATAATGCACGCCAGTAAAATGATAGACATTAAGCAAATAAAGGACTATAGAAAGTGTAAGTAGCTGAAATTTCATGCTGAAGGGAACCATATTGTCAGTGCATTAACTTCTCATTCAAGAAAAAGTTTCAGTCTGCTTGAACCGGATGCATTTCACAATTGATAATAAGAAAACACATCACAAAAGAATACTATAAAATGTATTTAAATGAAAACACATCAACAAAATTAAGAAGAAAAACAATTCAAATTAGATATAGGGCCTTTGGGGCAAAAAAAAAAGAATCAAACAACCCAAATTATAGAAAATTTTGATCTCAATAATAGGAACTGTCAGTAATCCAACACATGGTTCAAAACAAAATACCAATGGTTAGGATGCATTTTTGAAATCATATATTTTTCTATAATTATCATTCCATATTCCATCTTTAAATTCATCCTTGAATATTCCCCTTTATGCCAGTCCATAACTGTTTTACATAAGAGCACCCAACACTCACCCCTTTCTTTTAATAAAATTGTTAAAATTCAAAACCACAAACAAACAATTAGTGAGCCTTCCAGTTTTCTCTGCGAAAGAAGCCTTTAACTCATTTCAAGAACACGTACAACATTGACAGAAGAGCAATAACTACAATGAACCACTTGATGAAACCATCCTAAGAAAATACAGACGATGCTCTTCTGACTGCTCTAGACAGTCAAATACTTTTTTAACGTCGACCATAGAGTTGACAGTGGCCTTCCCCTATGTTACACCATGAAAGCACAAAACAGCTCTTAGTTAAGTTTTAAGAAGGCAGAGAAAGTCCCCGCTACATATTACTCAGAAGTAAACCTGCATAGATAGATTTTCTCTAACTGATGCCTAAATTTTGGGTGAAATTGTGATTATCAAAGAAAACCGAATAGGGTTGTGGCATTTGTGTGCAATAAAAAAAAATATAGTGAATTAATTTAAGAGATATAATAACACCACATACAGATATAACTATCCCTTCACACTCACATTGAACCATTGATAGAAACTTTGATGTCTCCAAAAGAATTACGTTTCCATAAATGCATGCAAAGCTGAAATGAGAAGGGATGATAAAGCACATGCTTAACATGGTAAAACTGATAAATGAAGTTACAATTAATCCCAGACTTCGATAAGTCTATTGAATAGAAGCCTAAAAAAAATTTTATCATCTAAAGAGGTGAGGAAGGGTGTATGAACCTCACTATTGTATTAGAAAAGTTCAAAAGAAAATATCAAAACTAAACAGATATGTAGTTGTTTCATCACTCTGAGTGACGAAGGAAAAATTTAGGCAGACAAATTGAACCAGACAGTCAACAAAACAGCAAAAATAATAAAATATAAATACCAACCCTTGTTGATTAAGAGTAGCCACTGCAAGGGGCTCATCATTATTACATGAACCCACCCATAACTTTACAAAGTATGTCAAAGATGAAACAAGAACATATACCAACTACAGATTCAGGAAAAGACAGTAAGTTTCTCTTTCCAGGCCCTGCCAGTAAGCAATGTAAGATTTCTCACATGAACATTTAGTATAGACAGAAAAATTGGAAGAGACAATATTCTTTGAAAACAGATGCCCAACCCCACACTGAGAAAGGGCCAAAACTGCATGTATATACTTGTAACAAAATTTTGATAGACATGAACATATTATTGTGCAATAACCACAAATAAAAGTGATCAATTCTCAAATTAACACTGGTGAATAAAAGAGGTTTCAATGTTTGAATAAATAAAAATAGGAGCAAAAGCAGCAAGGGTTAACAAAATTGGACAAGAAACTCAGTGATACTATAAACAAGCATAATCATTATTCATTAATCATTTGGGTGAGGGAAGAGTTAATACTTCAGACACTGTAGAAGATATTAAGAATGCATCAATTTTGATTTTTCCAGAAACATCACAGCAATGAGTAGCAACACAGCTTATTTCCAACCAAGATAGTGGAGGCCATCCACAATATGCCCTGCACCAGTTATCATTTTCTTCAGATCCTGAAACAATTGAAAGGGTAACTATTGCAGGATTCTTTAGTATCAACTGATTTCCTTGAAGAGACAGAAATAAATCCAACGAGTGAAGAAAAAAACATTTGATAGAGTGCCTAATAACTTTTTTTTGCAACAAGAGATTGCTTGATAACAATTGAATGCTAACATTAGCTAGAAGTACAGTTGTTTTAAGGTAGGATGAACATAAAATACTTCTCGCTAACAAGCTTAATCAGAATGTGTTTCCCCTCAAAAGTGGAAAGAAAAGCAAGACTCTGTGGAAACATGAAGTAATGGCGGCTCTTCTTTGGGTGACTTGGCAAGAAAGAATTTTTTAAGGGAAATCGGAGAACAAGTCAGCAAATTATAGGACATGACGCATATTATGGGCCTCAGTTTCTAAAGAATTTGAAGACTCTTCCCCATTTTTACTCAGCTCTACTGGGAACGGGTTATCAGATATTTTTTTTTAAAAAAAAAAATAGGGCACAAAAAAAATTTTTAGATACCTCATATACAAAGAGCAAAGGAGCAAACCAAAAGTCCAGTGAAAATAAAACAAAACATACAAAAACCAACTACTTCACTACAAGCACATGGCTATCCAATCCCATTGGATAGGGGAAGCTTTTGTAGGCATGGCTGGTCATATGTCTAGAAGGGCTTAGTTTGACAAACATCCACATAGATTATAATTCATGTATAGCTATTCTCCCCCACCTCCCCCTTTTTTTCCAGGTCCGCTACAGTAAATATTCTTCCTTTATCAATATGTTTTTCTTGCTTTATATCAAAATAATAGTGTAACCAATAAAATAGAATACCTACAACTCATATTGATGAAGAAACATATTAACCTTTAATGCAACATATAAGCAGAATAAGCACTGTACAGAATGAGTTTTATCAAGTAATGATACGTTGTTTAAATTGGCTAGGAGTATAAAATAAAGAAGGCTTTAAACCTTTGTGAAAATTAGGCTGTAAATGAAAGGATTTGTATTGAAGATTGCTTTCAGGTAAATTCAATGCTTGCAAGTCCCAATTGCTTTATTAAATTTTATATTCATAGAATAGCACTAATGTTTTCATAATCAACAACCATGAAAGTGTTCTTGCAGATAATGGAGTAAAATTAAATATATATAAGTCTATATGTAAAGCACCAAATGATATTTTAAAGATAACAGATAACTCTTTCTCACTTGTTTAGACCTAGAAAAGCTCAATATCGAAGCAAGCAATAAAGATCAAAAAGCAATACTCAGGTTTAACACCAACTGCAATTGTAACGTGCCATGATTTCATGCAACAGAAACTTTAGACCAGCAAATTTAAAGGTAAATTTAGAACTACCCAAAATTATTTAGGCATAGGGACCGATAAGATATTAGAAAACTATTTAGAACTTGGCCTTGTCTCCATGAAACACAAGACTATCCACTGCCTGTTCCACTATTTCAATCCCACAAACCACTTTTACCATCCCAGCATCACTTAACCAGAGAATTCTTTATGCTTTGAACTACAGTCCTCCAAACTATTAAGAAAGTTGTAAAGAATTTAGCAAAGGGTTAGATGAAATACGGGTGCATTTCGAGATGGTGTAGAGATTCATAATGGATGACGATGCACTACATCACAATATCCTTCTGCATGCATTATCAGATTCTGTAAATAATGAAGGACGCAAGAAGATTACACTCGAACATTTTATTCTTTTTCTAACAGGCCATCTAAAAACAGAACTTAAAGCCTTTAGTTGCTTCTTTTATTGACAGACATAAAGCATTTCTTTCGCCAGTAGTTCAAAATTTAACACAGTTTTATATAGCGATAATAACACAAACTACAACTAAACTTAGACTTAACACAGACAGAAGTAGACTTTGGTATTTATATCACTGCAATCCTTGAGTTTACAGTTTTTTATTATCAAGAACCCTTTAATGAATCCCACCAATTGCATACTAACGGAAGATTGAAATTACCTTTTTACTATTACCTTTCTCATTTGTTCCTCCCTCTTCTTCTCTGCCCTACACAAAACTAAATCCAAACCTAACCCAAGACGCACAACACGATAACCTAGCCACATCACACAACATAGTCTAATTTTCCACAAAACTTAAAGGTGCCTTTTGATGTAGTCAATGGGGTGGCATGGAATCTCTAAGGAGTCTTTTTGTTGGGTGATGACGCAAAGTGGACAGGATTTGGATGGCTCATATTTGTGATATTCTTCATGTTTTCAGGTTCTTTCCTCTGAACTGCATGGTCGAAGATATGGTCCCGTGCCCATTTTGCAGTGTTGTCAACTAAGGTTAGGCGGCAGTAGTTACGGCAGATGGAGCGTTGGAAGAGTAAATGCATCAAAGGTTTTGAGCTAGGCATGCCTTTGAGTGGTGTAGCTTCTACTCTTTCGGTGTAGGTTGTTTGGGCATCAAATATGAGATTGGTTTGGGGTATTAAGTTGGAAATGTTGGAAGTGGTTTCTAGTTGGCTGGTTTGGTGGCTAGCTATGATTGGTGTAGCCGAAGGTTGGAGGTTGTTGAGCTGGTGGCTACCGATGGTATCTAGCTGGTTGGTTGTGTATTTTCACTGTTGGGTTGGAAGTGCTAGCGGCTACCAGGTTCATGTCCATTGTTGTTGAAATTATTTTTAGGATCTTCATTCAAATTGAAGAGTGGGGATTGATTCGAAATCATTTCTATAAAATTCTTATTTTACCCTTCTTCTTTAAGTGTGATCTTTGATGGAATTCGTCAAATTGGGATAGGTATGATAAAAGAAGTATAACCTCAAGAAGTATAGTGATATAAGTGTCAAAGTCGCTTTTTGCTCAATATTAGGCCCAACCTCGGGGTAGTTTGTGATCTTATCTCATTTTATACATATAAAAACTCAAACACATGCACACACAAATCTATATTTTTTTGCAAGAGCAACAATACTCTCCAGTTTCATATATTGGTTTAGAACCTAGCACTTTAAGGTCTATCCACCTATTCATTCTCATTAAAGATGAAACAAGCTACCAAGTTTTCATCACAGGCATGAATCTTGTCGTAAGGAAAGTTGTATCATATACTAAATATATAAGTTTCGAAGGCAGAAGTTTCTTCTTCTTCTACCCTTTTTTTTGGTTTTAAACATAAGCCCGCAACGTCACCAGACCAGACCTATAGTTAGGAAACTCGAAAGATATAATACCTCAACTAGATAGCCTGAGCTGAAGCTTTGACCCCTTCGTTTAAACCAAAGGCCATAAAACTCAGCCAACACATTTAGGTTATTGCAAATGATTTGTATAAAAAGAAAAGGGAGTCATACCCTTGAATTATTACAAATAGTACAGTTCTTTTAACTTGGAAAAATAATTTATCCTTTTCAATAATCACAAATTTATTCTCTATCATGGTTTTCAGTCCATCCTAAATGAAAGTACACAAAATACAGCTGTCGATATTATATACGTGGTGCAAAGGGTTTCAAAACATTTATCTTGATTAAGATGTTCATTTGCTTAAACATGCAGCTAAAAAGCAGATTCATATTTTCTACACATATAAGTGCAGATACTTAAAAAACCCAATAATATTAATTTCATTCAGATATGTGACTCATATTCTTTCTGTTGGTGTCAACTTACAATACATTTGGTAAAAGGAAAATGCACCCTTCAATTCATATCACTAAAGGTTACAAGTCCTAAATTAGAGATTACTTTAGCCCAAGATTGATAAAATTCACTGTCTATTGATGCAGTAATTAATATGGAGAAAAGCTTTTTAACCTCAAACAATCAACAGAGACCAATTTTCCCCATAAACAACATTGATGGCGTGAGAGTACTGCAATACTATTAAACAAACTAAACCAAGTATAAATAAAAATAAAAGCACCAAAAAAATAAAAATGCACAGAGAGTGAGAGACAAGTCTGAAAGGAGAAGGCCTACCTCATAAATGCACAAGTCAGACATTCCTCCGAAGTTCTACCCACCACTGAAGACACATATAACTGTCTGATCCAACGTCATCTTTATGCCACAAATTGTATCTCCAACTATGTCTGAACTGGAAACCAAACAAATGAAAGTAGAGCAGAAATAGTGTCCTATTCAAGTCACAGAACACCTAAAATTTCTATGTAGTGTTAGATTGATAATAAATGCTTCACAATAAAAACAAAGGGAAAAAGGAAATCTAAATCTAACACAAACTAATTACAGCCGGTTTCAACTTTGCCTTAGGGCTATTAATTGTATAAGAGTAACAATGCAGCACATAGGTCACCTAAACCATTACACTTTCTCAGTTTTTGACAATAAAAGAGACTCGGAGATTTGTGTTTGACAGTTTCTTTTCTATTTTCAAAGGACACATACAGCGTTTAAAATGTTATATAAGACCCATATTTCATTTGTCTCAATTTATGTGGACATTTTCCAGCATCCCAAGTTATTTAACTACTAATAAATTGATTTTTGGTTTCTCTACCTACCTATCCCAGAATAAAACAAGATATATAAACTTGAGATACCTACAAAATTTTTTCCACGTAGTGAAGTATCTTAACCCCTCTACAATGCTTACAACAGCCCAAAAAAAAGGGACTACAAAATTTCAGCTTCAAATACTCGACAAAGGAAGTTTCCTTAACAAAATGATTCCATAAGCTTAGCTCATTATATTACATTCAAATCGCTTATGAGGAGTGTTACCTACATTTGGCTTTTTCATACTTCAATACTTAGAAGTAAGATACAACAAATCTAAAAAGAAAAACATTTCTGTTTCCCTGATAGAATGATGCAGCTCTTACTCTTTCCCTTCATATCCCCTGTGATTTTTTTTCCTCCTACCGCACTCCCTTCCAAAGTTCTTCTTTTTCTAATTTCTCTTCAGTAACTTTCCCTCATCTTTTTCACCTACTCAAAAACCCTTAAAGCCTCATCCATAATTCAACTCAGTCCCCTCATTATCCGCACCAACGTCTGGGACAGGCAAAAAACTTATGCTCAACTTCTCATAGGTTACATAAAAGATAACAGCAAGGAGAACTGCCACAAACTCTCAGCAGTATCTTTTCTTATTCAGCTTAATACGCACCAAAAAACCAAAACTAAAACAAATTACATTCATTTTCACTTCTGCCCTTTTCGTCTACAAATTCAAAAGTCAACCTAATACACGCCTACTTTCTAATTAACTCAATCTCACTTAATTTGCAATCTTTTTTCTCACCGACCAAACAAAGCAACAATCTAACCTTAATACAAATTTTTCAAAATCACTTCCAAATCTGAACTAAACAATCAATTTTCCTAAACTTTTCTCGGCAGCCAAACATACACAAATTCAAAGCTTCAAAAACAAAAACAAAAACAAAATATTCTTACCTAATCACTAAGATTTCACAGGACAGTTTAAATTGAAGTGCTCTGCTACGAATCAACAAGACCTCTACAAAGAGAAACAAACCACCACCGAAAGCTCACCTGAAAATCCAACGCCTGGAAGATCCCGAGCAGAGAGTGAACAAAAACGACGCAGCTTTTGGCTCAAAATCAAATCCTTCAGGGAGGTTCTAGAGTTTGGTATCTCCGGAATTTTTTTTTTTTTTTCCGGGAGAATTTTTTAATGATTTGGAATATTTTATTAAAATAATTTAAGGTAAATAAAAAAGTAGTCGTGCGCGTGGTGACACGTGGCATGGAGATCAAAACTAGGCAAGTGGTAGATATCAGAATTCGTGGACGAGAGGGGGACGATTAGATCCGATCAGTTTCGGAGATTTGATTGGTCCACGTATGTTGTAGTGTCTGGACAAACGACACGCGGCGTTTCACCACTTTCTATACCTGATCTCTTCTTTTGTGGCCTTCACGTGACCGCCTACGCCACAATACGCTTATTTTATTTGCTCCAACCAATGCTTGCGTTGCGCGTTCAGTTTTTGTATCTTAGATGGACAATGTTTATTGACACCCTCAAGATTTGTGTTAAGTGGTTACAACCAAGATTTTCATAGCAACTTTTACATGTATCTTTGACGAAATTAACTTCAACACCTTTAATGGTTAAAATATCTAAACTCTATTAAAGTTTATGGGAAGATTTGCAAAATGACCAAAATTAAAAGAGCGATATAAAAATAATTATACGTGGGAAAATATAAATATCATGACCGCAATCCGACTTATCTAGTACTAGTGCTAGACAACTTAAAACAAATGTTCAATTGTCAAATTGTGGTATAATATCTAAATTGTTTGAAAACATTGTCATTTTAAATCATCTTTCTAATTTAGGAAATTTTTTAAATATTTCAAAAATTATTAAAAATAGGGTAAATATGTTAGTTATGAAACTCTTGGGTCAAAAATAAGCCTAAAGTCAAGAATTTCTCAAGAAATTCAAATTTTCGTCCTTTTCAAAAATAAACAAACAGTTTTATAAATTATAAAATTACCTAAAAACATTCTTTTTAACAATGTACAACTATTTTTATAATTTATAAAATTATGGAAAAACATTCTAAAATTATAAAAATGTTACTTCCAGAGTTTTATAAACTTTTTGAAACCCCTTTTAAAAGTTCCACAGAACTTAAAATGAAGTATTCATAACATTTTTTGAACTAGTGGAACCATATGACTCCAAATATATTTTACATGCTTCTTTTTTAAGAATGCTGATCATTAGCATTTCTAAAATAACAAAAATTTTATTCAATTACTTGAATAACTTTTTTAAAAAAATCATTGTAGTAAATTCTAAATTAATAAATCAAAGCTTTATTACATATAAATTACAATTATAACATAGAATTTTCATTAAAATTTTGATGAAATAAGTGTGTGTGTGTGTACACACATATTCTGTTTCATTTTTTTTAAAATTTAAAATACAAGATATAAACCTTATTTCCTAATTTGTTTTTGGTATGAGTGCAAGTTGTTTAGACAAAATGCTCAAAACATATAAAGGAATGCAAAGAAATTTTCATTAGAATTCAATGTTTCAAAATACGAAGTTCGTACTTCTAAGCATTCTCATAGTTTTGCGTTTCTTTTTGGTAAATTTATGTACTTCAAGAAATTTTGCAATGGTTTTGAAAAGATTTTATGCTTGGCTTTTCTTTTATTTTTTATATTAAGAGAAAATATTGGTCTACGAAAAATGATCCTTATATTTGTGTGTGTGTATGTACGTACGTACGTATATATCTATATGGGAAGGGATATTTTAACACAATTTTTTTGACATAAAACTAGACACAAAATCTTAGTTATTGATTTATAAAATCCAATGGGTAAGATGATTGAGGAGTTGGTAGAATTAAATATAACTTTTTAATTTTCAATTTCGACCATTGAATTTGATTAGATCAAGGGCTAGAAAATTGTGTCAAAATTTTATGTTAAAAGATCCACTGCATATATATATATATATATATATATATATATATATATATATATATAGAGAGAGAGAGAGAGAGAGAGACACACACACACACACACACGCACACACACATAATTATGTAATGTATGTTTGGGTACATGTATGAAAAATTTTTCTACCATTAATATATAAGTAAATTAGCACCTGAATATTAAGATAATAAAAAGGAATGGGACTCATGAGATTTTGCCACGTAAACAATCTAAAATGTTAAAGTGCAAGGCTTTTGGAAGTGGAAGACAAAATGAGAGATGGTTAAGATAGGTGAGAGAAAATCAAATGAGAGTTAGGTGATGTTTGCTTTCACCACTTAACATTTTTTAAATATAAATTTTTTAAATCTAAACACTTTTTAAGACTTAATTTATACCATTTAATACCATGTTTGTTTACTTTTTTATATATCTCTTAAAAAAAGTGATAAGGAAATATCGTGTTTTTAATATGACTCTTTTACCCTTCTAATATGAAAAGTAAAATATTTATATTATATTTATTACAGTTCTTTAAAAATTAAATAGTCAATATCTAATTATCAATAATTATGCATTTAACATTTATTAATTATCTTTTTAAATTATTTAATTTACTTTTAATTTTTAATTAATTCTATTTTATTTTAATTTATTTAGAGTCAAAGCCACCAAGTCCGACTCAATAACTCGTCCACCTGCTAACATCACTAAGTCAACTCACCCTCCTTCATCTACACCTATACTCTCCACCACTGAGTTTCTCTATAAGCCAACGGTGGAGATTGAAGCTGGCACGTCTAAGGAGGAGAGAGGCCCACCGTCACACCAATCCAAAGTGAGGAATCTGTCAGCTTTCCCTGAGGCAATGATGGCTTCTCTTCTTCATCGCCATTGCCAATGTTTGTCCAGTCCAAGCTCCGGCAGAGATGGCTTATGGCCACCACCATAAAATCGTCTGTGATTGCTCTACAACTCTCTACCATTTTAATCACCAAAAAACACCACAAACAACCACCATTCTACGGTCACAGCCCACCGGTATTTGCCAATATTTTTGTTGAATTGTTAAGAAGATCGCCGGTGTCTTGAAGCCCAGCAAATTGATCGTGTATGGAGAAGAAGGAAAAGAAGTGGAGGCTAGGTTTCACTAATGAAATATGTTTTCATAATTGCAGTGGCATTGGAGGCATTTCATTCTTTCGGATGTTTTAAAAGAAAAAAGTGATAGTATTTCATTTTTTCAATTAAAAAAATTATGTATGAAAATAAGTGATTAAAAATCGAAACAAACAAGATTCATTTCTTAAATCACTTATTCCCATTGAGATTCAGATTTCAGTAGGCAAAACAAACAGGTCCTTAATTAGTGTATGTATTTGTTTTTTTTTTTTTTTTTTTCCGGGTGGGGGTGGAAGGGGGGGAAGGGGTAAGGAGGGGGAGGGATGTCGGTGAGGTGCGGTGGGGTTGGTGGCAATGTGGGGGTGTTATGGGAGGGAAGGGGGGAAGGGGTAAGGAGGGGGAGGGATGGCGGTGAGGTGCGGTGGGGTTGGTGGCAATATAGGGGTGTTTATGGGAGGGAGGGAGGGAGGGAGGGAGGGAGGGAGGGAGGGAGAGAGAGAGAGAGAGGGAGAGAGAGAGAGAGAGAGAGAGAGAGAGAGAGAGAGAGAGAGAGAGAGAGAGTTGACTTTAAGAAGATTTTGTTTATGCATATTACAAATGAAGGGAGGGGGGTGAGGGTAGGGGGGTTTATATTGAAATGTTTGTCACCCCTTCAAAAGTTTAATGCTTATAAACATATAGTTATTATCATCTAATGGTAAAAATGTCTAAATAAATACATGGCTAGAATTTGATGGGGATGAAAATATCTAACTAATATAATGTTTATACATACATATATACATATGTGTGTGTGTGTGTAAAATAAATAATATATATATATAAACATTTTTTTATATATCTACCTAGACTTACATTATACAACTTTATGTGTGTATATATACAAAATAATATAGGTGTGTATATTCATATACATACAAACAACTATATAATTTCTATATAAATGTACAAGGTTAGCATATAAGTATATACACGATTGTATAATAGACGTCTACATTTTAAGTCTTAATATATACGTGTCCATATATCTTCTAAAATTTTTAAAATAGTATATTATTTATTTAACAAAAAATAAATTAGTAATAAAATTTATTATTACTGTGCTAGAGATAATTGCCCTTCATTTACATTGAAACTATGGTTAAAGACATAAATATCTGTCTAAAATTACATTAAGGACTCACATGTCAGTATGGTACATTAATCTTATAAGACATAAGTGTCATTCATATATGTTTAGCTCTTTATACCTCTTTCTTTCTAAAGGCAACAATTTATTTTAATTTAGTTAACTAAGATGTTTATAGAAGCCAATATAGCTCACAACTATTTGTATGATTTACTCCTCCCCAAATGATCAAACAAAGCCTTATGATCCTTCCCAAGTGATCAAACAAAGCATTCGTTGTTATTGGTTTAAAGTTAGATATTATTTGCACAATATAATCATTCTCGAGTGATCAAACAAAGCCTTATGATTCTCCCTAAGTGATCAAATAAAGTCCTCATTGTTATTGGTTTAAAGTTAGATTATCTTGAAGTGAATTTTAAAGTCATCAACCTTAATCTTGGTTTAAGCTCCTAAGCAAACAAAACCTTCATCATAACTGATTTAAAGTTAGATCGTCTTGAAGCTAATGTCAAAGTTATTAACTTTGATCTCAATTGAAGTCATCAACCTTGACCTCAGTTGAAGTCATCAAACTTGATCTCGGTTGAAGTCCGTAAGTCATCAAACAAAGCCTTCACTATTACTAGTTTTAATTTGTCTTAAAGTCAATTTCAAGTTATCAGCCTTAATTTTAATCAAAGTCATCAGTCTTGATATTTGTCGAATTCATCAACCTTGAACAAATACGACGTTTTAAAGGTATGGATAAGTAGATGAGATGATGTAGTACCTTGGCTACCTATCTCATCTGATAAGGGATTTAGAAGGGACTTAGCATTTAATCAGCACTACAAGAAATTTGACTTTTGACAACAAAATTTTCAGCAAGAAAATTCGATTTTGTTTGTAGAAAGTCATATTCTGCAACCAAATAGGCCATTTAACTGTCAAATGTAAAATGAATAGTTTTTTCTTTTTTGGTTTTGGGGGGTAGGTGTGGGGGGTGGGGTGGGGGAAGGGAGGGGAGTGGAGGGGAGAAGGATTGAGATACATTTGGTGACAAAAAGTTTTGTTGAAAAACCATACAATTAGAGGCAAATATAATTTTGTTGCAAAATATATGTTACTAGTTTTGTCCAGACCTTCACAAATATTTAGCAACAAAATAAGTTATTTTGAGACAAATTATTTTGTGAGTGAAGAGTACAATTGGCAACAAAAACCAATTTAGTTATGGATAAGTAGGTATTAATTTTGTACACCCATTTTTCCATAATATTGATGTTTTTAGCAAAAAAAAAAATATATATATATATGTCCGAAACCATTGTTTTGCAACGAAACCATTGTTTTGTAGCAAATTGGTAAATAATTAATTTTTGCAAATTTTGTAAAATAGGAAATTTTTAGCAACAAAAGAAGGTAGATAAAAAAGACAATTTTTTTTTATTTGTAAATTGTTTAATAGGCAACGAAATTGATTTTGCAAAAAAAAAATGTGACATGTTTTTGGTAAATTATAAGTGCCCTTCGTCCCGTAAAAATTAAAAATTTTGGAGGCAAAATTGTTCCTTATTTTTTTAGGATTGCAAATGGTATTGTAAGGGTAGATTAATCATTGAACAAGGCATATATATTAAAACAAAACCCTAGGAGACACATAAATTTGCATTTTTCTTCTCTTATTTTGTTGATTCCTATCCTATCCTTACATCCCTCATAACTCATAAGACAAAAGAATCAGTCCTTACTCCTCACACTTCACAACAAAAGAAATTGCTCCTTACAACAATCAATCTCTACAATCATGCGCCTAAATATAAGTGTTCCATTTCAACTTTGTCATATTGTTGGTATATGAAGTATTATATTTGCTTTTTTGTGTCTTAAAATCGTTATTGTTCATTTTCAAAAACGATTTATATGTTTGAACATGAAGATTATTGATTTTGCTGATATTTAATTACTTTTGTATTATTGTCATCGGAAAATTCTCTGCATGTCATATTCGTTACTTATAAAGGCTTGTATGCCGGTCATTTTGCCATATATAGGTTGTTTATATTTGATGGTAATTGTTTTGTAATTTTGAGTAAAATATAATGTTGTTAACAAATTTGTTTGTGTGGGTTTTTTACTTATGTTTGGTTAATGGATTTGATACAAATTTCAACTAGTCTTGTTCGTTTGTGTAAGGTTAATTAATAGGTATTCTCCAAACTATATTGCTACTACAAGTTTTGGAATTTGTAATTGTTGTTTACATGAAGTCCATTATACGAATGTGATGATACCTTAGGTTCTTGTATTGTGTTGTTAGGTTGGAATTGTAAATTGTATGTTTACATGGGATTTTTTTTGAGCAAGTTTGTGCTAGGGATTTGTTAAATTTGGAAGAAATTGGAATATGTTATATGTCCATTTTTTATTATAATAACCAATGTTATTATGTAGTTTTTGCTAAGTAATTTTGAAAATTTCAGGGTATCTGTCATTCATTGATTTGTTGTGATGAATAAGATATAGTGAGAATGACTATGTTTAATGGGGGTGGACTTCTGCTTAGAAAGAGTAAACTCCGATTGATGGTATTTATTTAGGTTGGTAATAACACTTGGAATAAGGTTCACAATTATCCCAATACATGACTACATGGAAGTGAAGGTATAGGTTCATTTTCCTTGGAATGATGAGAGGATGGTTATTTGAGTCCAACGATGATTTTATGGACAGTTAAAATTTTATCAATTGAAAAGGGAATAAACAGCTAGACTTAATATCAAAATACAAATAGTAGTATAGCGCGAGAGTCGGCAGGAACGTCATGAATATCGTAGGTAAGAACTTCAACACCAACTTGAGGAACTAATTTCTAAACACCATGAGTGACAACATGAGCAACGTCACTAGCAACATGAACAACATTGTGAGGAACATTGTCAACAGCATAAGCTACTTCGTAAGTAGTAACATCTTGAGCTGGACATTATTTGAGAGGTCAATTTCAAATAGATAATCTACTGCATGAAAATTAACCTATAGCAAGATGTGGAAGTTGGTAAAATAGAGAAGTATAGATGTTTGTTATGTTATGTTTTTTTGTATGGTTTTGGTTGCTATGCTTTATTTTAGTAATTTTGAATAGTTGTTGAAAAGTTAGAATTTACTTGGTATATTTAAATTGGAATTGTGAAATATTTTTAAAGATTTGGTAGTATGTATTTGACATCGGTTATGGTTACAAGGGTAGAGCTTACTAATTTTTGCCTTTAATTAGTAAATATTGATGAACTAGTTGACTATTTATTGAGTTGTTTCTATAAGGCTAGAAAGTGTGTATTTGGCAAGCTATGGTTTCAAGGGTGAAGCTTGCTAATCTTTCTCTTTGATTAGTAAATATTGATGAACCAGTTAACTATTTGATGAGTTGATTTGTAGGGTTGGAAATGGATCGATTTGACATCAGTTATGGTTGTAGGTGTTAGGATAAGTTTAGACCTATTCTTTAGAAGTAGGGTTGTTGCGATTATAATTGAATTGGTCACTACAAATTAGGGATTAGTTCCTATATAATCTCTCAAGTAAGTGGTAGTTAGTAGTGGTCCTACATTCATGGTTAAGTGGTTTGATGTAATGCCTATATAAAAGTTATTTCATATTGTGTAATATGCGGATTAGTTCCCTTGTGGAATACTTCCATCATGGGATACTTCAATAGTGAAGTACATGCTATTGCTTATTAAATAAATCATCCAGTTATTCACCTTTATTATGTACGTCATAACAAACTTCTGTTAAGTTATTCATAACATACGACACTAGAATTCTACAAATTTGTGTTAAAGTGTGTAACACGAATATTAGAGCTAGACCTAAGTGCCCAATGTGAAGAGAGAGTTAAGTCTCACATTGGATGGTCAAGGGAGAGTCTTGGGGTATATTCAGAGCCATATGAGAGAGTCATAAGAGGGATAATTCTACTGATATGTAGAGCTTGAAGGGCAGAGGAGAAAGCTATTGATTCCCAACGAAATAGGAGAGGTCTTGATGGTCAAAGTTCATCAGGACAGAAACCAAAGACTATGGACATGTCAAAGGTTGAATCGTGGTCATCTCAGTTTTATTGTGTTACAATATTTGCAACAACAACAATAATGGTGCAAGTAACAATAATAGAACTCTGTATGTTCTGTTAAATTATCAGCAACAAAAGGTCTTATGAGACTTGCAACAGAAAATTATGGTGGTAGGTCTTCAACATTCAAGTCTCATTCGAAAGATTTGTGAAGATTATGTTGTTAGCAAACAACATCAAGATGCTTTTGCGACAAGAAAGTCAGTGAAGCGGTTGAGAATATAAAAAGGTCTTGAGTATTGTGATAGAAAGTTTAATAAGACAGTCCATGGAGTATGGCATAGCTGGATATTTAATAGTAAATGCGAAATTACTGTGATGAATCTGATAACCAATTTCTATCAAGTGATCTGCAAGATTGACAGATCAAGGAGACAGACAAGTGATCTGCAAAGTGAGGTTAGAGGAGCTAGCCTGATACAAATCAAGGAAGGAGATGCATTCTCTTCAAGGTGTGGTTATGCAGATTAGCTATGGGTTGAACTGAAGCCAAGGCCTTTTGCAGATGCAATAATCTGTCATGAAAGTGGACACTGCAGGCTATAATGAGAAAGAAGACTTGAGAGTTGGTTGAGAATACTCAAGAAGAAATTGTGTTTTTGCATGGCAAAGCTGGCATTAGTCTGTTTTACAAAATGAAACAGAAATCTGTTTTACAGATAATAGTTGATGTTGGAGCATCCAATTTGATGGAGATTATGCATATATTTGTTAAATTGAATTTTTGAAAATGTTTAGTTTAAGGGAGGGAATGTTAGGATAAATTTAGACCTATTCTTTAGGAAGTGGGGTTGTTGCAATTATAATTGAATTGGTCACTACAAATTAAGAATTAGTTCATATATAATCTCTCAAGTAAATGGGGGCTAGTAGTGGTCCTACATTCATGGTTAAGTGATTTGATGTAATGCCTATATAAAGGCTATTTCATATTATATAATATATGGATTAGTTCCCTAGTGGAATACTTCCATCATGGGATACTTCAATAATAAAGTACATGCTATTGCTTATTAAATAAATCATCCAGTTATTCACCTCTGTTATGTACATCATAGCAAACTTCTATTAAGTTATTCATAACATATGACACCAGAATTCTACAAATTCGTATTAGAGTGTGTAATAGTAGGGTGAACCAGTTAACTGCCAACTGGATTTGTCTTTGATTACTAAATATTGGTGAACCAATTAACTGTTTGCTGAGTTGATTTTGTAGGGCTGAAATGGGTGGATTTGTTGCTTACCTTTATGAAATTTTTATGAAGATAATGTTATGAGAATTGTTCAGACATAATTTTATTTAATCTAGGCAATATGTGTGTATGGTAGTAACATTTGGAAGATGGTATAGTTTGTGTTTTATTGTAAAGGAGTTTGTATTCATGTACCCATCATTTCGATATGGTGGTAATGAAAGTGGGAAAAGTATATTGTATTGAAAACTTATTTCCAATAAGGAATTTTCCAAACTGGAAAAAATTTGTATTGGGAGAAATAATTAATCCAATGTTATAGAATGTAGTAGTTAGTTTATATATAATGCACAGTAATAACCAGTAAAAGGTACAAACTCACAACTAATATACCATCCTTGATTTGCAAGTTGATATTAAGAACAAAAAATTTACTAATTTTTTCATATAATTTGGGAATTAATTCAGAATATTATGTATAGTAATTATACAATATCATTAATTGAATTTAATGATATTTATTAATTTAATTAATTGAGTTGAAAGATAATGGATTGAATAATACGCAATTGTTGAAGATTTATTTGTGAAATATTATTATATGTAATAAATAAAAAATACCATAAACTAGTTACAACGATAATAAATTTTGGCATTAATTGTTCACATAGAAATTGATGATTAAGTGGGAAAAAATTAATGCAAAAAATGAATATTTAGAAGGATTACTTAGGGTTGGCAATGGACCGAGGCGGCAGGTATCCATCCCTACCCCGCTGAATTTTTTCATGTCCCGCCCCATCCCATTGCCCCAAAACAGGGTGGGATGGGGCAGGGTAAAATTTTAAAGAGAAGACCTAGACCCATCACGCTTAGTTTAAATTTTATAAAATTATTTTATCTAAAATATAAATATATTTATAACCATTATTTAAAAATTATAAAAAATTTATATTCAATCTACTTCATTAAAAAAATTATGCATCTATAAATTTGTAAAATAACATAAATATAATTTATTCTTAATCTAAAATAAAATACATGTACACATGATATATATCCTAAAATATTTCATAACAAATCTACTTATTAGATCATCATTAAAAGTAAAAAAAATTAATTTATATTAGATAAAAAAATCTTTGTATAAATTTTCATTTATATTTGCATTATATAAGTTAAATGGTAACTGTGTTTAAACTTAAAATAACTAAAGTTAATTTATATTTTACAAAAAAATCCATTGCCCATAAAATTTATGTAATTTTCATTTTTATTGGCATTATGCAAACTAAATGGTAATTATTCAAATTAGTTATATCATCTAAAAAAATAGTGACCACTAATTACCATTTGATTTAATTAGTAATAATGTTGCATACTCTATTAAAAATAACGTTAAAAGTGCATTATTGCTTATAAACTAGTTAATTGACAATTTTTTAAATAGTTGATAATACAATTAAATAATTTTCTAATAGCATGTTGATTTAATTTCAATCTAATAATAATATGATGATTGACACATACTAATTAATTAACATTATATATATATATATATATATATATATATATATATATATGAAATATTAATAATTCAATTAATTAATTTAAATTATGATAAATTATATATTTAAGGTTATAAGATTGTTCTGATCATATTTCTATTTACATATTTAGAAAATAATATATTGGTTATATTAAAGATATACATTTTATAAATAATATTGTTAATATTACAATAATTTATTAGTACCAATTAATCTATATCAAGACTGTTATATATTACACAAATTTAATTATTATAAAATATAAATATTTTATTTTGTCATTAAAACATGACTAAATTGATGTTAATAAACAAAAAGATTCATAATTACTAATTAAAATGTGACTTTTGTCAAAGTATCTATATTATTTATAAATTTATGAAGAATTCACATATATGAAAAGTTTAACAAATGTAACCTAAAAAATTATCAAACAATCATAAAATTTTAAAACTTTATAAATACTTTCCTATATCTTGCGAGGCGGGACGGGGCAACGGGTCCAAGGGCTAGGACATGGACCTGGACTCGGACTCGCCTTGGCAAGGGCAAAATAATTTTGCCCCGAACACTCCCCATTTTTGTGAGGCACATTGGGGCCCCGGACCCGACAGGTTAAATTGTCATCTATAGGATTACTTTTATCATTATTTTATTTTCTTTGGAAATCCATCACAATAATGCAGTCATATTTGTAGTTATTATTTGCATATATATGACAAAAATGATGGAAAAAAGTAGTACTTCCAATGAAATTATTATCTCTAAAAAATAGAAAGTAATATTCATTTAATGATTCTGATTTTAATGGAATACTATACGTAATACATAAAGTAAATGGATACATATACTAATAATATAATTAATTTGCAATTGGAGACAAAATAATTGTAATGTGGAAAAAACAATTTGATGAATTAAATGGATATTTAGATTATTTGTTTTTGTAAATGTATAACTTTATTTACAAAACCAAAATAGAAAATGACTGATATTTTAAGTTCATTAGTTGAGTTAACAAATATTTGTAGTTCACTATAATCGAATTATAAAATAATGATTGTTGAATATTTAACTAAATTGATGATGGAAAAAAAATGAGTTAGTAATTTGTAATGACATTAATTGTTTGTATATTATGTGCACGTACAAGTGAATATTATATTGTGTTATAAGTATATTTTTAAATATATTAAGAATTTAAGTCTTACTTCGAAGTTATTTAGATTTAAGTGAACTATGAAAATAATGTTGACTAATTTAACAATTTCATTAATCTCCAACTTGTAAGTTATATGGTTATTATGCTGTTACATAAGAGAGTCTTAATTAAGATTATTGCTATTGCAAAATTACTTATCTGTATAAAAGTGTAAAATCACTAATCTGTATAGAAGTAATTCCACTAAAGTGTAGGCTTGGTAAAATTAATAATTGTTTTGAAATTGACATTTGCGTACGTTAATTGTGTATATGAAACTTTAATTACCACCATGAACTTTTAAGATGACAACTAAAGGATTTAATATAATTGTTTAACTTAGACAACAAAGGTCTAATTAATAGAATTAAGTGACCTATCTAGTTATTGGATGACACACATTATTGTAGTAGTGCATCACAACCTTGATATTAGTATATCATAGGTTTTGCCTATTGAAGATTGAAGACTAAACATTGTATAATGACATTACTAACGAATATTATTGTTTGTTAATAAAAGAAATATGAAATAGTAATCTATTTGAGTCACAATTAGTACAAATTAATTACCTAATACAGTGATGTTATAACACAATGTAAATATATAATTAACCTTAAAATTAGACTAAATTAAGTGGTAAAATAGTAATATAATTTAATTTATTGTATTAAAATTGATAGTATTGTAATAATATTTGCAACCAATTAATCTTAATTTCCTTCTTCCATTTTTCTAGATAAAACCCATGTGCCTCTTGTCCTAGTTGGAGCACATCTTGAAAGGGGACTTTTGACAGGGAACTCATCTTGCATGTGAAACTTTGCAATTGCAGAGTAAGTTATTTCTAGGTAATTTCATTTTATATTTGGGTTCAATGCTTTCAAATGTTCCTGAGTTTTTCTTCTTTTTGTTTGAAGTCTTATTTGTAACCGTGTCTATGCTTTTGTTGGTCTGATTTCAATATGTGTGAAACAAAAATTTATTTATTATCTTTGTATATGCATCCTTTGTTTAGTCTTTTTTGGTATAATATATCGTTACTATAACTTAAATGATTTTCATTTGTCATATGGAGTTACTTATCTTGCTTTCGGTGATAACAAATTAGGACTTCATGCAATACAAATAAGGTAAGATCTGTTTAGAAGATACGATATGTAATGACTAACTTTGCTCGAATTCAGTCTTTCATTGACATTGCAAGAAATAATATGTCCAATAATGACAATGTTTCAAGTTATCCTTGTCAAGATTGTCTAAAAACCCGAATGTATGATCAACCTACCATCGAATGAACCTATACCGAAATGAGTTCTCCAGAAGTTTCGACAAATGGATATTTCATGGAGAACCTATTGATGATAGACATAATGTTGCCACTACCAAGATTAATGGAGAAATGGACAATGACGATGCAGAAGTTGATGAATGTAGTAATATATTGAATGATTTATGAGGTGCAACTCAAAGGCATGAAATTATAGAAGTGAAAGAACCAAGCAACGTAGGGGACAGTCCAAGATCTCATCAATTCGAAGCTTTATTTGGTTTGGCCAGAGAAGAACTTGTGTTTGCTGTTAGTAAATTATCAGTTTTCACTTTATGGTGAAATTCATGCATATTAAAGTGTTTAATCTGTGGACCAAGAAATCATTTGATATGTTGTTGCAATTGTGAAAATATGCACTCCTTGATGTTTGATGTTGTAAAGTTTCCAAGCTCATATTATGAAGCTAAGAAGATGTTGTGCGACTTGGGGATTGGGGTATGAATCTATTCATGAGACTGCCCAATAAATCAATTGCACTCACATGGTCCGAGTTTCAAAATAAACTAAGTCTAATAGATGAAACAACTTGGAACCAACTTGGGTTTGGGTTTGAGAGAACCCATGAAGCCTAATACCATGATTTTGTTCGTTGCCTAGCAGCTATTAGGCATCATAAAACAGCCCATTGGAATAATAAACCACCAAGCTAGGCCCATATACCAACACCTAATAGCCTGATAGGCTTATAACAACAAAATCCATGCATTTTGGACTTGGGCTTACCACGCTTGGGCTTGGGCTAATTTGATGTGGCTTAGGACAATCCACGAAACCCCTTAGCTCCATCAAATTAGTAAAGCCTTAAACCATTATGGGGCTAGCCGTCACCTCCAAGATAGCCCCCATGTCCAAAAATGCAAACCATAGTTTTAGGACCCTGGGCTTCATGTTTCAATGGCTTTTAGGCTCAATACATGAGGCCTACCACCCAACCCTCACACCTACCCTAACCATGGCCTAAACCATGCTCGGGACTTGGCAATTAGGGTTAGGGCAGCCCCCATGCATGCTCATGTGAAACCCTAGAGCTAAGGTTTTTGGTGCACAACCCTTGTGCCGAAAACCCTAGCCACCATGCTCCGTTGATTTGGCCTCAATGCTCCTTTGATCTCCATCAAAATTCATGATTTTTTTTTTATCAATACTACATCACATGTAAATCTAACATACTAACATGTATAAAAAAATCACCAAAAAATAAATAAACAAACACAGAGGGTAATTATATGGCAATAGGCCACCCCTTAAAGATTACATACCCTTGAACAAAAAATACAAATAAAACTCTAAGGCCAAGGTTTAACCACATACAACACCATATAATTCATCACATTAACATTCATCTCAATGAATCGCATGTAACAAGTGAGAAAACCCTAATGCCACATCATTTAACATGTTATTAATATTGAAAGCAAAATTAATTGAGTACCTTAATCGCTCACTAATGTAGAAACCTAAGCTCTGATAGCAATTGTTGAAACTCGATGCCAAATCTAAACACTTTAAGACTGCAGAATAGCCTTCCAGATCAAGATCTTGTGGGTATAATGTTACAGCCCGCCCAATTTGCTTGCTAGGAATAGCCCAAATATGCACAAGGCTTGACCTAACTTCTAGAAAGCTTGTAAGGCCTAGCCTAATCTCTAGAAATCTCTAGGAAGCTTATATGCTAGAACCTTCTTTGTAAATACCTAAGATATTTTAGAGTGTCCAGACAAAATATCTAGATATTATAAGAGATAATTCTAGAGTGTAAATAAAAATCGTCGGATGTATTAAATCCTAACCGTCCATTTAGGAGGAGGTTTACTATAAATACCCCTCCAACCTTCATTGTAAAGCCAACTTGTAACTAAGCAATTGTAAAAAGTTCTTGTGTAATACAAAAATTTCCTTCTAAAAGCAACTCTAGTCTCCAACTTCCAATAGTTCTCTTCACTTTGCCTTAAAGCTCTTAGCTCAAAAATCCAAGTCTTTCAAGCTTCTTCTTAAGTGAAGCAAGCAAACCACAAGGCTTACTTAGCGACTTTGAGTTCGAGTTGTCTAAGTGCTGCACGAGTGTGCTGCACAAACTTTAAGTTCGTGACAATAAACTTCAAAATTCTAATTTGCTAGGTATGTCTGAAAACTACCTGAACGAGACGTGTGGGTATCTTAAAATCATTGGACTATGTCAGATAAATAGTGTTAAATGAATAGTGATAGATGAACAGTGTTCAATGAATAGATTGCATGAATAGTCTTTGGTGAACAGTAAATAGTGTCACATAAACAGTTTAATGAACAGTAATCACACAAAAACAATATTTCATGAACAGTAATAGGTGAACAGTGACAGCTTGTTCCTTTTTCACTTCAACTCACACAACACAGACATAATTCATTCTTTTATGTTTATTAATTTCTGTCCAATTTTGACTAGTAAACCTAATCCTATTAGATTTTAGTTTAACTATTTTTTTTCTCATATAAGTTAATCTCATTAAGTCTTTAACTTAATCTTATTAAGTCTTTAATTGGACTGCTCAATTAGATTCAACCTAATTTTATGTAGGCTTTTAATTAATCACATTAGTTATAAGCCCAATAATCTAACTGATTAAATTAGCCTAAATAATATATTATTTAATTACTCAAACTAATTAAATAATGAGCTCATTTAGTAGTCAAATATATTTAATTTAATACTTGAGCTTTATTCTCTAATAAATCTAATTAAATTAAATAATTAATTTTTTAAGTTCTATCCTTGTTCAGACAATTTATATCAGTTACCTAAGAAGCCTTGATGGACATATCTAATTATAAGTTCCAATAAGTTTGACCAGTACCCTGTTATCTTATAACTGTAGTGGGTCCCACCTATTAACTTTGGTCTATTCCACTATACGTCCAAAGCTGCACTCTTAAATTAAATACTCTTTATAGAAAGTTTAATAATTTAATCTGATTAAATTATTTCTTTAAGCCATATCTATTGAGCATCAGGTTTATATAATTACCCTTCATGGAGTACTAATAATTGGAGCTAGGTATGATTTACCATGTTGCCCCTCTAATTACATCTTAAGTGCCAGTTTTACACCATTTAAATAAGTTGAGATTTATTAAAATAAATCTCAGTTGAATGAACAACTTTCATTAAATATTCGGCCAAGATTCTTTTAAATAAAACATTGTAAAACCATCAAGATGGTCTTCTGTAATCCTTTTGGAGTCATGAATTCCATATTTAAGGTATAATGTCTGCTAGCATATAGATCTTACAATGCTAACTAGCCAAGATATTAACCTTACTCTTTTAGATCTCACTTTCTATTCTAGTCAAAGACCGTAGTCTGTATACTAGAGGTACACTGCCTATACAGGTAGGAATGCTTTTAGTGCTCAGGTATAGAAATTCACATTCAGTCATGGTATTTCCACGAAATTGACAATTTTTACTTGGTCCGTGTTTAATGCATTCATAATGCATAAGCGTCTTTGTCCTGAAGTCTCCACTTTAAATTGTTAGAGACTCACTATTTTCTCATTGAAGATAAACAACAAAACAACTTTGTCCAAACAAAGTGTCCAGCTTTAGTTTAGAAGTCATAAACTAGTTTTGAGCTATTACAAAGTTTTTATTTTATATATATCTCATATATACAAAAACTTTGTTAATCTACAAGCTCTAGAACCTTTAGTCATTGATGCAGTCACATTTGCGTAATTTATAAATAATAACTTATATTTATTTATAACAATAATGTTTGCATATTACAGAAAAACATTCATACTCTTAGGGTAGATCTCTAACACCAAAGACCTTTATTTGTGTATCTGTCTGATTGAACTGGGTACTAGCTTAGTATAACACTACTAAATTTTCTTATCTTTGCTAAATCTGATTTTCAAAAATGCTTCATAAGCTAAATATTTACTTTTCATGCAACTTGATCAAAACACTAAAAACTTTATGATGAACATCTAAAAAAGCATTTTCAATACTTCAAGAATTCTATAGGAATTAGCTTGAATACTTATAAGTTTGCTAAAATATCCTAGTAAATATTTCTATCAAATGCTAAATAAACATCATTAAAAAAATAATTAAATATGCTTCTTGGTGTATCTAGAAAATACTTTGCTAATCTCTTTAAAACTTTCTAACATGTATAAAAAAAATTAACATGTATAAAAAAAATTTAAAATACATTTATAACTTATAAAAGAATACATGATTTTTTCGCTCAGTAATCTTGATGCAAAACTTGAGTTTCATTATATATAAAAAAAATCTTCTCATTTTACCTTCAAATGAAATTCTTTGTGTGATTGAGTGGACTTCTAATTTCGTTTAAAGACTTGTTTGGTTTCCTTTTCTTGCTAAGTTCTCTCACTTAGATGCCAAGGGTGTCTAAGCCTCCCAAATTCGATTTTCTCTTGGGGAAGCATTTTCAAAATCGCTTTTTTAATCCCAAAGCCCCTTATCCTATTAAAGAAATCTCCTTTGAGTGCCCTCTTGTGAACCCATTTCTTCTTTCTCTAATTCTCAATTTCTCTTCTATCTTTTTTCCCCTGTTTTCTTTAGTTTTTCTATCCCTTTTCATTTGTGTTTATAAAGTAAAAAGGTTGGATTAATAAAAGGAGTATGGGCTTCGATTATTTAATCTAATGCCCACAAGAGGTGTGTTACAATACTACCTCTTAAAAAAAAAATTTGTTCTCGAAGTTGCAAAGGTTTTGAAAGCATTAAAGTCATAGAAGATACTCATATGATACTACATAACATGTACTATATAACTAAACTCTTTGAGAATCATGTGACCTGACTCTTCTTTTTCTTGAATTCATTGCCAAAAATCATTTCAATCATCTAAAAACCTAGGTTTCTCACAAAATAAGAGTAAGGCTTTGACTGCTACAAAAATATCTTACCTTCTATGTAAATCAAAATCCATATCTAGTTTAAGAAGACCAAATTCCAACCATTTTGACTTAAAATTGCAACAACCTCTCTTCCTAACTTCTCTTATACATATATTCACTTACTGAAGCTAATTAATAAGCATACCGAATTGGCAAGATGCATCCCAACTATTGTTATCCTTAGGATCCCAGTGTTCAGAAGGAAAGCAATAACTAGGATAAGTCATTACTAAAAAAAAAAAAAAGAAATCTATATTTCTATTGCACGAACTTGATAAAACAATTATAACAATTGTGTATGATTTGAAAACTTTTATTTTAAAATAATATGGATGCATCTATGAAAAATATTGATGAAAAATCCGACGGAGTTCCCTTTGCTTTTCAAACTTAAACAACCTGCAAATCATTTAAAATAACACTCCTAAGATGCATTTCCAAATTATTTATGACTAGGAGTAGGCAATTATCGGGTCGGGTTGGGTTTCTACCCTATACACTCAACCTAATCACTATTCGAGTACTACAAAAGAGACTCGAGGTCAGATATAATTCATAGAGGACCTGAGGCTACTAAAGCATGGTCAGGTATACTGGGTACATCATGTTCGGTTTGGCCATTTTTAGAATTTAGTCTTCAAATTCTAGGTTCTACTTTTTTTTTTCTTTTACAAACATTTAGTTATTATTATATCTCTAAAAGCCTAAAATTAGTTATTTTTGGGATTTTTTGTATTATCTTTGTTATCCTATGAATTAGAATAACAAAAAAAAGGATAAAAACAAATTCATTTATGTGCTAAGTTTCTAATTGAAATTTCTAAAACATATAATAGAAGAAATTTGAAAACCTTGTTAAAGAGATAAAGCTAAAAGCATGATCTTGCGATCAATGAGCAACCAAAAAAAAAAAAAGATGAATTTGTGAGAATAGAGTAGAGTTAATATGAGGAGAAAAAAAATATGAAAGAGCTTGCCACGAGTGGTGAGGTGAGAGAGAGACTTATAAAATTGAAATGCGTTGATTGATAGTTATAAGAAGATAGATCCATAACGAAGGTGGTGAGGTGAGCTAGCTACAAATTTTGAGAGAGAGGGAAATAAGGATTGAATGAAAACATGAAATTAGGGCTAGGGTTTTGAGCAACATTATATTTACACACCTGTTTTTGTGTGCTAAAGTTTACAATATTAACATAAGCCTAACAAAAGAGGTAATGACACATGTATATAGTTATGTTTTAAAAAAATATGATCATATTCGGGTCTGGTTTAGGTTTTGGACAAAATAACCGATCAATACCTGATATCAATTCTTTTTTTCTAATTGAAGTACCCGACCACTACTCGATTGAGTTGGACTAAAAAAGTCCACCCCTATTGATGACTATAGTGATAATGCAAATGAGTTAAAAATAAAAAATGAAGTCAACATATATGAACTGAAGAGAAAGATTTCCCATAATGGTTTAAAAAATAAAGTAAGCAATCTATTTAACTGTTAAACATACATTACAATCGCTTTGTTTTTGAATTATTTATTGATGATGAAATGCTTTTATATATGTAAATGAGGATGCTAGAAATTAACCAACGAACACCAAGAGTTGTTGTTGAGCTATATTCATTAGCTAGTGGTCCTGACCCAAGAGTGAAGTTGTACATAAAATGCTTTATGAATGGAGTTTGATATATTGCAAAGAGTCATGATGATAGGCTAGCAACTCAGAATTGTGAGGTAGTGGTGTTGCAAGAGCATGATGTTGTTGAAATAAAATTTTATGGCATCTTGTATGATGTCATTGAGTTGAGCTACATATTCAGCCATAAGTTTTTCTTGTTTAAGTGTGGATGGTTTGATACTAATGCCAAAATGAAAATATCACAATGTTATTATAACCTATTACGTATCAATAGAAAATTACATCAAACTGACCTTTATATTCTTGCAATTCAAGCACGACAAATGATATATTATCATGATTACAAGTTAAGGCCGAATTGGAGAGTTGTTGATGTATTGAACAAAAAAACTTATGGGATATCTCTAAATTATATGAGAGCCAACAAATGTCTAAAGATGATGTGAACAATGAGATTAATGGACTTGATATCTGGTGGGTGGTGCAAGAAGAGGATGTAGCAGCTTCACAATATTAGCAACCAGATATGAATGCAGATGCAATTCATATTGAAGTTATGCAAGATGGATATAAAGAGGGGAAGTTTAGATTTGTGATAGTGAAGTAGATGAAACTCCAATTTATTGCAATGATAATGAACTACAATACTGATTAAGTAACAAAGATGATAATGGCGATGATAACTAAATCTTATGATACAATTGGGTAACAAAAGGCTTATTACAAAAATCGTAATATATTGTCGCATTTTCTAATTATGTTGTGCACATGCATTCTCTATGATCAACTTCGTAATAAATAAGATTGTTATATATTGTTGTATATAGAAGAATGTAACATTTAATTCTATATTTTTCAGAAATTCGTGGCTCCTAGAACTAGACCACTGCTTCAACAATTGACCCTAAGCACACCCCCATCCTCAAGTTCAACATTTGTTTCATCAGTCCCTAGTAACTTAGGTAATACTTTAATTAATAAAAAACTTTCTTTCAAGATTTATTCATATGTATAATTTCAAATGTATTCAATATAGTCTCCTATCACAAGGTGTTAGTTAACAAGAATGTCTAAGGCAAATCATGAGGAATAGGGTGTGAGCGTTTTTCTCTATTGTACTAAGGCTAAGTTACATGAATCACATTGAATGATGGCAAACCTACATGTCAACATACATGTAAATTGGCTTTCGATATAGATAATTGAGTTAGAAGCTTTGTGCCATTGAATGTGGACAAATGGAAAAATATGCCAAGTGAGTCAATACAAAAATGCTAGGACAATTGCTGGTAAGTAAATCTATTCATTTCTGGATTTACAAAGCATTAATCTTTTTCATTGTTTTTAACTAAAGTTGCATATGCATTGTTAAAAGTTTACTTAATTAATGTACAATATGTGAAACATATATATTGCTTCAATTGTTACAAACCCAAGAGAAGGGAGTTGCTTTTTGTTGTTAAGATATGGTGTCTTGTCATTCTTTTGAGATGTTTTTATAATTCATGAGCTAATAATAACAATTTGACAAATTAAATTGTACGTTTTGCCATTTCAATACTTTTATCATAACATCATTAATGTTTTGTTCTACTATTACTCTATTATCCAATTTTTTGTTGGTTTTGTTTTTGTAGAATAAATTTGACCTTTGACATGTCCCAACCACATGTCCATAGATGTGTCTATACTGCAATGACAGATAGTTTTAAGGCATTTCACCATCAATTATTCAATCATTTCTAGAATTAGACAATAGTTGAAGTGGTTAATAAGCATCGGATGAAGTTAATTCAAATAAAGAGTTGAAGTTTCTATGTGCTCATTCCAATAGTGAAAAATTTAAAGTATAGCTTCTGAAATTATAAGTTACAATTATAATCGATCACTCAAATAATATAAAATTATGAAGAAATCAATACAGAAACGATTTAAAATCAATACCAAGAATCAAAAGATGTTGCCTTTCTTGCATCATGGTAGGTCTAAACCCCTTTGTTTAAAATCAAAAAGGGAAAGGCATTGTACATTAATATTTATATTTGTAAGTTTATATCATCGTCAAACTCACTCCACAAATTATCTTATTTCATGACACACATTGGAGTCTAGAGAAAGGGTGGTGTAATGAGCAGACTTAAGCCCACTTATGTAAGTCTTTTTCCATGCTCCTTTCTATAGTATATGATATAAGTGATTAATTATAAAATGAGTAATGCTACTCGTGCAAACTATTTATACAAACTCACACATACAAATTGATGTAGCATCCCTATATGATCGTCACATCACCCATGTTAATTAATGTCATTTATTAGTAATATATATTTATCAAATCATTGTATTTATTTATCAAATCACATTATGCCACGTCAGTTTGTATAAGTAATTTGTAAGAGTAGTATTACTCTTATAAAATATATCACGTTGCTCTCAAATTAAAGTTGCAAATGTAGCATTGCGGTTTTCAATGTTTACTGCATTTTAGAGTTTAACCACTATATAAATGTTCTAACTTCTGCAAATGCTAACTAAATACTTTGGTCCTTATAAATCTCTTTAAATATACATCTAACTTGAGTAGAGACACCTCTTCAGGTATATCACAATGCTAAAATTTTATGTTTAGTAATTTATTAATGAAATTGCAGTTGGCTCATGGCAATAGTAGATTAATATGATGGTAACATGAAAATAGATTTGTCAATTACAATATTGGCAATAGGGGACTTATCTCATCATGTAGTGCTTCAGCTTTTATACTTAGGGCGTGTTTGGCACGCTGGATAGGTAGTGTGAGGGGCAAGTTATGACAATAGTAAAACTAAACTCATGTTTGGTTAGATTTCATGTGAGGATAGGATTGTAACAGATTGCATAAAAATTGTATAAGAGGTGGATATGTTATCCCAGGAAAGGGCATGGGTTAAGGCTGTATAATCGCTATTTGCATAATACCATAACACGCTCGAACGATCTTTCACTATCTATAACTCTCTCTCTCTCTCTAGCGACATGCCTATCTCTACTAAAGCTCTCTTGATCGTAGATGACCATAACACCTGGATCTCTTCTTCTCCTCTAGAAAGTCGCCTCTTTCACTATCCCTTGAAAGCCTTATTTCCTTCTTAGTTGAAAGCTGTCTTTCACTCTCACTGCATAGGCGTAGATTAAAGAGAATATGAAGATGTACTTGCCGATTTGAGGTAATTTTGGCTTGACATGAAAAGCCTTGCCATTCCAAAAACAAGTAATGCATAGGTGTTAACGATTTTCAAAATGGGAAGCAATTTTTTTGTTGATTCCCACTTTCTCCTTATGGGTATTTCGTTTTTCAGTCAATAGCCTTCTTTTATACTCTGACATGTTAAATGCTTAGTCAATTTTTGCTTTTGCTTTTTTGGGGTGATGACAGTGCATTATAATTATTTACTATTCTGTTGTTATTTCTTAGGTAACCCAAATTTTGGTTTTGTGTTTGATGTTACTTGTATCATGTGTTTTATCATGATTTTGAGAATGAATTTTGAGAATGGATCTTAGTTGATTTTAATAATGGATCTTACTTGTACCTAGACTTTCTATAAATTAATTAATCATAATACTCTCAATTTCCATAAATTAATCATCGTAAGGACAGTCACCAAAAATTGTATTGTAAACAGAGCATGAAAACTTAGTTGTAAATTACTGGGGTTATTGCTTAAGACTAATCAATAATAATATATATGCAAGATTCTAGAGCTAAACTACAGAATTTGAATTGTTACTTGACATATTCATTAACAAGTGCTAAGGGTTGACTCAGTAAATTGGTCTCTCAATCTCAAGTGGAAGAGGTTTATAAAGTGTAGCCGTGCAGGTCTTCCCTCTAAATAGCAATTATATGTAGAGAAAAAGTAGTCAAATTAACAAATAGTTGGACGAGCATGGACATATTCTCAGCATGAGTCTAAATAAATAGAGAGTTTTGGATTTAGTCTGAAAATATGGATAGTGGTGGTCCCATAATTGTACCATCTTCACCATTTTTGGATTCCATTTGGTGGAAGATTGGTGGGGTTAGGTGTGGATTTTGAATTTTAGTGGTTTATTGTCTCTAATGAAAATGAAGTTTGCTGGAACATGGTAAGTCCCTCACAATAGTAGGTGAAAAGCAAGGCAGCACACTAGCCATTATTATTATTATTATTTTGCTTTTATGTTCATATCAAGCAAGGCACACAGCTATATTGTAGCTTATAATAATGAAGTTATGATTTTGTTTTTTATAATTACTTATAATTACTCATTGATTACTTGTGCTGCTAACTCCCCGTGAGTTCTATCTATAGCATAGCCAGTCATGTTAGATTTTGATAACTAGTAGAAGTTAAATGTTTGCAATTTGCTATCGACATCAATTTGGTATCAGATTCGAATGGAAGTATATTACTTATTAACTTGGGTAACTGATTGTTGAATTAGAAAGATGGAGGCTTATTTTTACACGTTGTTGATTCAAATATCTGTTTGTATGAGCAACATTCGTTTGGTGATCAAGTAGAATTTGCTCACGATATTTCTAAAATTTTCAATCGACTCTCAAAAGGCATTTTATTTTCACCTAGTTCTAGCCAATGTTTAATATCGGGTTTCTGTGATTGCCTCTTAAAAAGGGGATACAACTAGAAGAGTATTCTTAATAGATTTTTGTTCAACCGATAAGGGGTTGTTACGATGTGTCTATATTCTAACTAGTTATTTTTCAGGAGTATGGGGTGGAGAAACCTAGGCAAAGATGAAGAAAATCAAGAATTAGAGGTGGCTGAGGTGCAGCTTAGCTATTGCAATTTTTGCTTTTTTTATGATTCATAAAACTGTTTAATGTATAAAATGAAATTAAAAAAAGAAAATCATTCGACGCCTTTTGTATACAGCAGCTAGTTTAAACTTTGAAGGTGCTAGCAGTTGGGATGATCATAAAAAACAGCGGGTACCATTCAAATTGACTGGATATGTTCTGTACCTTGAAAATCCCTTGCAATAATGAAAATGAAATGATGGTTTTGTTCCTTCACTTGGGTCTTTCTCTATCAAAAAGAAAAATACTTTGTTTTCTTTATATTCGTTATAATTCTAGGTTATACTTTACAAAAGCTAAGCAATGATAGAGTAATAGTATTATATATTGAGTACTGATCACTATTGTTTGCTAAGATGAGATGTTCATTTATCAAGGTTAGGTCTCTTTAGAGATAGACCCTTATGATTATTTTTTTATAATGACAATTGATTATGGGTCTCTATCTTCTACTTAGGCCTCTTTATCTGAAATTATCTGGCTTATCTGCCTCAAGACCTGCTTGGGAATCTAAAAAGATAGGTATATTTTTATTCTTATTCTTATTATTATATTGTTTTGATTCCCCGATATGGAATTTTGGCTAAGAAATGATAAAAAAGTAACAACAGTTACTTGTATCTACTTTATCTTTTGGCTTTGCTATTTGTAGGAAGATGGTGACCAGAAGAAGATCCTTAGAGGGTGGTTAAGCAAAACGTGCATATTTCAAATAAATTTTAACTTAAATCAGGTAGAGCATCATTTAGATTGCTAGATGATATTGAAAGTAAAGTGTGATGGTGAAGAATGGTTTTTGAAAGCAACAACTGAGTTCATACCTTTTGCTTTAACAATAGGGAGTACAAAGCGAAAGCCTACTATAGTTAGAGTGTGTAACAATGGTTAGGGTAGGACTATGACTATGACCGGTCCTTATTTTCCGTTGTAAGAAGACAACGTGTTATTTCTTTCCACCAAAGGAAAAAAAAAAAAGAATAAATGAATTGGAACAACAAATATATTCCCAGAATATATTATAATTACTTATAACTTATAATTATAATAATGAAGTTATGATTTTGTTTCTTATAATTACTTATAATAATGAAGTTATCACGGAGAGTTTTTTATAATTATGATTTTGTTTAGACACAAAAAACCAGATACATTCCTAGAATCACTCATTGATTAACATGCATGTGCTTGTGCAATCTACTATTGATGAGCTTGTTTATGTGTTTCTTCTTTTCTGGATTTTCAATATTAACTCCCATTATGGCCTTCTTATATTCATACTTAGAATACATTAGTCAAATTATTAAGTTGTATTTATTATTATTTTGTCTTATTTCTTAGAAATGGATGAAAGAATGTCTCGATTTTACATGTTGCTGACAATGTGGCACTTGGAATTAATGTCCATATCCATGATGATGATGTTGTCTATGATGGAGATCATCCAAAGACATCATGAAAGAAAAATACTGTGTAACCGCACATTTGTTATGCGTGAAACTCGATTAGTTTATATTGATAGCATAATAGGTAGTGATGTTGAAAGTATTAGTCAACTTAGGATGGATAGACACACATTTGGGTTATTATGTGAGTTACTTCAAACTACTGGAAGATTAAAGACTGATGGAATAGTTACTATGGAAGAGCAAGTGTGTATGTTTTTACATACTCTTGCTCATCATGTAAAAAACCGCACACTTGGTAATAGATTTATAAGATCGGGGGAGACTATTAGTAGGTACTTCAACTCAGTGCTTCATGCAATGTTAAAATTAGAGAATTGCTTACTAAGGATGCCCAGACCTGCGCCTGACAATTGCACTGATGGGAGATGGAAGTGGTTCCAAGTATGTATATTTACGTTTAAAGCTAATAACTTGTAGTATTAATTTTTTTTCTACTATAACATATCTAGTAAATTCTTCACAAAGCAGAGTTGCTTGGGGGCCTTGGGTGGAACATATATTAAGGTTCGTGTGCCTGAGAAAGATAAGCCAAGATATCGCACAAGAAAAGGGGAAATTGCTACTAATGTTTTAGGAGTGTGTTCACGGATATGAAGTTTATTTTTGTCATGCCTGGATGGGAAGGTTTAGCATCTGACTCTAGAGTATTTCGTGATGCCTTAAGTAAGCTGACTGGCTTGAAAGTACCCACTGGCAAGATTTCTTAAGCTAATTTGAGAAAGTGTGTATTTTTAACTGGTCAATTATCAATATCAATGTGTCCTAATTTTTTTTAACTAATTTTGTATTTGTTAGGTTATTATTACCTTGTTGATGCCGGGTATACAAATAGTGAAAGGTTCCTTGCACCATATAGAGGAACAAGATATCACCTCTCAGAATGGAGAGATGGTTGTGCACCTCAAAGCAGGGAGGAGGTTTTCAGTATGAAACATTCAGCAGCAAGGAATGTGATAGAGCGATGTTTTGGGTTACTTAAGATGCGATGGGCTATTCTTCGAAGTCCATCTTTCTTTCCACTAAAAACTTAATGCCCCATAATTACTACTTGTTGCCTGTTACACAATTTAATTAGGAGAGAAATGTTAGTAGACTCGTTAGAAAATGAAGATATCGAGGTTCCTGCTATGGAAACACAAGATGGTGATAACATAACCCCAAATGAACCTTCTGATCAATGGGCAGCTTGGAGGAATCAATTAGCAGAGAGAATGTTTAATGAGTGGCAAGGAAACAGAAGACAAAGTTAGAATTTGGGACTATATAGTTCCGTGTTTAGATGTAGGTTGTTGAGTGTACGCTATGCTTCTTAAGTTGACAGCTTGATACATTATGGATTTTACTTGTTTTCCTTGTTTCTATTTCTATGAAATCAATGTTATTGTTGTTTGTGGTATTATGCAGTTGTTTTATTATCGTGATGCATGCCTACATAATTGTGATTCTTTATAACTTAATAAAAATGACATGTCATTTTTAGGAATGGATCTTGGAGATTCTAGACATAACATTGGGCCAAGTAATAAGAAAAGAGGAACATGGCGATTGTGGACCAAAGATGAAGAAGAAGCATTGTTGAACATATTAGTCGTTGTAGTTGCTGAAAGAGGTTGTACAGATAATGGTACATTTAAACCTGGTACCATCTTACAAATTGAAAGAGAAATGTCAAAGATGTTGCCAAATTATGATATAAGGGCTTCCCCACATATTGACTCAATGATGAGAAAATGGAAGAAACAACATGGTGTCATTTTTGATATGTTGAACACAAGTAGCTTTCGATGGAATGATGTAAAGAAATGTGTAGAGGTTGATAGTGATTCTGTTTGGGAGGCATATGTAGAGGTTAGTTTTATCTCTTATCTTAATTTTAATAGATTATTACATATATTATATATTAATTGACTAATTAAAGTTGTAATGTTATTGCAGTCTCACAAAGATGTAGCAAGTTGGCGTGACAAGCCATTCCCCATATATGAGAGGCTAGTCAACATCTTTGGAACCGAACGTGCAACTGGGTTGGGAGTAGAAACCCCAGGTGAGATGGCTGAGAGAGTGAATGATGAAATCAACAATGAAGATGTTGAGCTTGATGATGATTACTCTTCAATGTCAGTGGGCCAACCAGGTAGTCATTCTCAACCGAGTAATAAATCAACATCACAATCTTCAAGTAGGAAAAGAGGAAGGTCAAGAGATAACATTGTTAGTGGTATGAGAGAAATGGCAACAAAGTTTGAGCAAGTCTATGCTAACTCTGTTGAACGCATGACTATGCTCGCTGAGCATATATTTAGTGATAAAAAGGATAAGAGTGATATTGCTAATGAGCTAACAAATATGGGGCTCACTGAAATTGATGAATGGGAAGTCTTAACTCGTATACAGTATACTAGAAAAACCTTCAAACATTTTTGTATTTAAATCATTAAAGGGTGAAAGGAAATTGGCATTTGCGCTTAAGCTTTTAGGGAAAGGACCATGACTTTGTTTAACATTTAACACATTTTGGATAGTTATAGGTAAAGAGGAATGGCTTGGTTTTGAATTGGGTAAGATAGATGTTGATAAAATGACTTTGTTTCTCTATTTAATGCATCAAGAAGCAATATAACTAATTTGAAGTCAGATTTATATAAGGGTAACATAAATTTGACTTATTTTTATTTTTTGGATATGAGATACACTTTGTACTTACTTTGCTAACGTAGTAGCTCCTTTGCTTTGTAATAATGTTATGCTTTTGCACACTTGATAATGTATTGGCAATATCTCAGTTATATGATATTGATATGTATAAATCTATGGATTTAAGGCAATGTTTGTTTATATATTTTATAGAAATATTAGTTCCTTGTGGCTCAAAATCTTTCCAAGTTATTTAAAGCTCATCATATTTACATATTTAAAGCTCATCATGTTTGCATATGGACTTATTAAAGAAGAAAAACATAGAGCAATAGAACCGGTGATGAGTGGGAAGTTCAAGGCCATTGTGTGCCAACTTCTTAAATCTGATGGTGCTGTCTCTTGTGAGAAACCTGGAGAGAATCGGGTGGATATAGTTACTTCATTATCATGGGAAGCTGCTTTGTCTCTAAATTCCAGATGCTATAGACAAAGTAATGGATCCAAATGTTTGTCTAAAAATAAAATGCGTTGCACCTGGTTCTTGTAGTCAAAGGTGACATAACTAAACAATTTATTTTATGCTAAATGTTATTGATAGATATATCAGGAGAGATCAAAATTTTAATATTTGTTGGCTTCTATTGCTTGACTTTGGAAAGGAACTTAGCATACCATTTGTTTGTAAATAGTCATAAAATTTTTATAATTCATCAATATTAATTTATTGGTAGAAGTTTGAAGGGTTGCAACCACGTAAAGTAGCATTTAGAAATTCTTTGTTTTATATTTGATTCATTGATGAAGCTACATTACCATTAGTTTGTATTAATATGGAATCCTTCAATTAATTATTTCTTCTGCAGTCAAGTAATCTAAGGCTTGGTTTTTAAAAAAGCATGCTGCTCACAAGCACATGGCGATAAAGTATAAGAAACCTAAGATGGTTGTTGATCCAAGGTATTCTTGGTGTGTCTTCTAGTAGACTATCATCATTTTATACAACTAAATATTTTCAGAACAATAGAATACATTACTCAAGTTTAAAGGCTTATTTCAGTAATTTTTTAAACTGAATAAATTAATATACTTTGATTAAATAATTAAGATCTTCCATTCTAGAGAAAGTTGGTTTTTTTTGTAAGGAAAATTTATTTTTAGGTAATAATCCTAGTTTCAAGTACATAAAAAATACAGTGTGTACTTTAAAATACACTCTTCATATCTTTTCAATTTCAATAATAAGTAATTTTAAATATATTAATTTAATTATATATTGAAAAAAATTTCCAGCATCCTATGATTTTTCTAAATTGATAATCTTTTTTTCAGTATTTATTAAATATAATTTTAAAATTATTTTAATATACAAAAAAAATTTAATACAATCCAATTCAGTTTTCTACCAAAAACAATATTGGTTAGCATTTATCCAATACAATAAGAAACCAAATAAAGTATTGCTTAACATTTATCCAATACAATGACAAACCAAATATAGTATACAATTTACTCATTTCCTATATTATACAATTCAATACAATGCTATCTGCTACAGTAAAAATTATCCAATCCTATGCGATATACCAAACGCATCATTGGTTAATAACGATTAGTTACTTGTATCAGATCTTGCCTACTATATTTATGTTAAATTTCCTACATCCCCATGAAATATACAATTGGTTAAGAATTTTGACATATAGTCTATTACAAGTCATGAATTATTAAATGCAATCTGCATAAATTTGTGAATTATCAAATGCAACTTATAGCTGGTTATTGAATTATATAAAGCCTATATATAGTTGTTTATACTATTCTTTCTTCTTTGTTTTCCATCTACCATGCATTAAAATGGTTTTCTTTTTTATTTTTTTTTCATATCACTTTATGACTATTAACTTCATTTGGCAGCTTCTGTTTTTACTAATAGTCTGTAGTCCAACCGGTCTCTTTACTTCTTCTTTATTTACTTTATGGTAATAATGTATCAGTGGTTTATGACCTTAAATTAACATGTTACTGTATATATAGGACAAAATGATGGGATTGGAGGAAAAGTATATCTTAAAAGGCACTAGAGTATCAAAACTAAAGATGTCAGAACATAGTTATTTACTCAGAGGCTATGTACATAGTTATTGAAATTAGGCCACATTGTATGGAAACTCAAGGCATATATACTTATGATACTTATACATAGTTCTTAACTCATAGGCTATGATACTTTTTGTTTTGTATTATATACATGTATTGTAAAACCTAATGGTATTTAATTCAATATACTACAAGAAAGCAAGGCATTTATTACGCCCATTTATGGTGGCTTTTAACAACTGAAGCAAATAGCTTTATGCGCTATATATTTGAGGTGGTTTGGTGAACCACCATAGAAAGGGCATACAAAACCCCTAAAACGATCTCACCCCAATCTGGCCTTGCCTCTCAATTTCCCTCTCTCTCGCCTCTTATCTCAAGTTCCCCCAAATTCAAAAACCCTATTTTCCCTCTCTCTCACCTCTTCTCTCAAGTTCCTCCAAATTGAAAAACTTAATTTCTGAATTTGATTTCACTTTAGGTGCTTCTCACTCCCAAATTTGTGGCGATGATTCACTTTTTTGCTCTGCTTTTGGTTGATTTCGGCTCCAATTTCAACCATGCCTCCACGCCTCCGCTCTCTAGTCATCTCTACCACGGTAGTGTTCTTTAGTACATTTTCAAATTCTCATGGCTTTCTTGTTCATTTTATACAATCATCTCTAATATTTCCACAAAATTTTCTTGCTTTCGAACAAGTTTTTATTCCATTTTCCTTTTTTTCTTGTTCTAAAAAATATCGACATCTGACTTGATTAGGTTTTAATTTTTTTAGGCAAAATCCCCGCATTTGTCCTCTCCTCCTAATTTTTAGATTTTATCTTCTTCGAATCCGTAGATTTTTCCTTTATTTTCTTCAAAGGTCAGCTCTGTTTGCTCCTAACAATTATAATTAATTCAAGCTTCAAAAACTATTCAATTGTGCTCCTAAATGTTGGATAAATTGCATTGATTAATTTTATAGTTGACTGAGTGTTGAATAGGCTAATTGATTAAAAGGATCTGTCAAGAAGTACGTTGGATGATTTTAGATGACTGTGAGGAAGAATTGGGCTTTAAAGATGATTATGGAGGTAAGTCAAGCCCTTGACCAATTCAGTCCTGGTTGTTTTGCAATGTGGTTCTATGGTTTTGCAGTGTAATTTAACAACTTGTTCTATATCAAAATTCTCATACTAGTTGTAGTTGACATGTACTGGCAAAGAAGCAATTAAGTGGAAAAGATATGTGTGAAAAATGAGTTCTTTTTTTAGATCACTTTAGGACTATTTAATTTGGGAATTGTAATGCCCTGAACTAGGTATTGGGTAAAAATCAGCTGGGTTATTGGTATTTTATCTCTAATATTAGTTTTTTATCTGAATGACTAATTTGGTAATTCATACTTCTCAATTGAATATGGGTAAGGCTGGGTAGTTGAATATGTGAATTTTGAACTGTATGTATTATTGTTGTTGTTGTTGTTGTTGTTGTTGTTGTTATTTTGAATATTGGATCACCACTTAATTAGGGAATTAAAACCTCGTTCAATTTTACTCTAAATAAAATTTAGAATATCAAATAATATGCTTATGATATCAAATAATATTTTCTAATATAATATTAGTATATTTCTTACTATATTCAAACTTTTTAGAATAGTACTAAAAATAAAATTGTAAATACACACATATTTAAATTAATCAAAGTATTGAAATTGAATATACTAAAATAAATTCTTTGGTGGACTTGTTGAAATTAGTGCAATAACTATTTTGTTATTAAATATTTGAGATGATTAAACAAATAAAATGGTATAGAAGTTGGGTTTTATTATATAAAGAATTGTAAATAACTATATATTCTTATGCTTGAAAAGTGATTAATTAACTCCAAGCATATGAGTGGGTCGACAAGGATAGCATTTGAGTTTGAATTCATGAATCCAGTCTAAATATGACTTTGTAAATAAAGCTTACTTGTCCACTTTAATGTCTAAAATGCTTAATTAATGCTGCTCCAATCATTTGTTTAAGAAGACAACTTTTTGGTGTTGTTGTTGTAAGGCTTTTCCCCAATTATTTATATCAATAATTTCTTAAATCAGCTGGTTCTGTTTGGTGGATAGGTTGCTTTCCTTCTTTGAGACATTGAGCATTGGGATTTATTTTGGCACACATTAGTAGAATTGGATTATACTGCCAAAGGTTGTGTTGACTCCAAGGTGCTGCCGTTCTTCACTTGTTTTGTTGAAAGTTGAAAGTTTCAGCTAGGCCTATGACCAGGTAATTGTCTAGGTTTCTCAAGATAATCAGTAGCTGATCTCTTACTCTCTTTATATAAATTGCAGCCCCAAATATAAATTGATTTAGGAGGTGAAATACAAGTCGTTTCTAGAAAAACGTAAACTTTGTTTACTATTTAATCTTGACGTCTTTACACTTGATCGAATATATAGTTTTGGAGATTGTATTGTACTACATATGTCATCAGTGAACTTAGCAAAGAAAAGGAAACTTTTAGTTAAAGTAATTTTTATTTTACCTTTTTATTGTCGACTTTTAAGGATTTAACTTTATTTATGTTGGTTAATTTTGAGTTTAAATATGATTTTAACCATTTCAACTTTGGATTATCCCTTATAATATCAATTTCACTGACACTATGCTATTTTGATTCCCAAAACTTTGGATAGCAGTAGCTAACATATTTTCTAATCTTATCAATTGTAGTAACAAAACCATAAACTTTTCATCTTGAGAAATACTTTGATTGAGTTAGCAAAATTTTTTAAGCAACTGTGCTCCAAAGTGAATATTGTAGATGATTTAAATACTATTCAACACCGAGTTGTGCTTACACTGTGCCATCTTGAGAAAATTTTTCCACCTTCATTCTTTGACATAATGGAGCATTTGCCTGTTCATCTTGCTCAAGACATCTTTAGCGAAACCAATACAATTTCGATAAATGCTTCCTATTGAAAGGTATTATCAAGTAGCATGTTACCTAATGTCCTTTTAACTTCCATTCTTATTAATGAATATCTATTTAGAAAACTTTTGGATTCTCTAGGTATTTACTAAATTTGAAGAGATATGTGCGTAATCGTGCACACGTGGAGGCTTCTATTTCTAAAAGATATCTAATTGAGGAGTGCACAAATTTTCGATCAAGATATCTTGACGAGGTTGAAACTAAAATTAATTGAGGTCGAAATAAGGATGGTTTTAGTGAAGGAGAGCATTTTGAACTTGATCATGTCTCTTAGATTCAAGTATATAGATATGTGCTAGTTAGCACAGCTTATATTGATCCATTTCGAGAGTAAGATATGCATCATCATTTCTTTTTCTAAGCAACTAAGTGAAAGTTCTTGCATAGTTAGTAATGCCTTTTGATGTTTTTCCACACAGAAAGCATTTGAAGGAACTTCAAGGACAAATGCCTCGTTCTTCTATTCATGAAATTCATAAAAAGCACAACAAAACCTTCCATGAATTGTTTCAAAGTCATGTAAGTGTTAGTCATTTATTGAAGTGCTACTATTATAGTGGATTTTGATGCGAACTATGTGTTCCTATAGGTTCATTCCTTTAAGAGAGCTCAAATGTATCATTGTCCAAGCAAATAATCAATTTTAGTAATGGCCCTACATGGAGTGCATATCGTTATAAATCTTATGTTATTAACGACTTCAAATTTCGTACCATAGAGACCGACAAGCACAAAACAACTTAGCAATATGGCGAGTGAGTTATTGGTCCCACGAGGATTGATTATTAACTACTAAAGTTAATCTAACTATGATTTTATTTGAATAATGATTTAAATAGCAAATTTTAAAATAACTAAATAACTAAATAACTGGGATAAAGTTAAACACTAATCAAAGAGATAAGATTTAAACTAAATTGAGAGAAATTCAATGGTAATGAGATCTAGGGTATCAGGTTTCACCTAAGTTAACTACTCTATTTATTCAGTCCAGTTTCATTAATGTTCATTAATCTTGTTGCCAACCAGTTTCTCTAAGGTATTTGTTATTTTTTTTCAAGCAATAACAATGTATAACTATAGGGAGAATCATATGTCTGTCTCATCTAACAATATATAATTGTCCATTAAGCACAAGAAATCATATATGGTTACACAAATCACAATTATATTTTTATCTCATGCGAGTTTATGGTGAATCAATAAAGGACTAACATAAATTAACTTTTTAGTCTAATTTATATCTCAAATCATGCAATAGTTGGTCAGACCATTACAAACATTAAACACATGAAAAATTCACTCAACAAGAAATTGAATAAATATTAATATATTGAATTGAAATAATAAAGTATCAGACTTGGCTACATGCTAACCCTATAGAAAGAAATTTACTTCATAATGTAAAGAAAAATAACACAAGAAAATCGAGTAGCATTCATCGATTACAAAGAAGGAAGAAAGACTTAGGGAACTTGAAGATTCTCCCTTGAATTGTGCCTCCAAGAGTTGTGTCTTGCTTCCTTGCCTCCTAAGCACCTCTAAAGGCACCTATCTAGAAAAGGCCTAAAATATGCCCATTTATATTCTATAAGAAAAAGAAGTCGAATCCATCACGAGGCTTCTTTAGCTGGTTATTACACTGTGGCACCACCTAGCTTGCGCTGGAATGCCAAGTCTCTGATTTGGACATCAACACTTTTCCTCTTTTGTCCTTATTTACTCCTAATTTTTGAAATGCTTTATTAGGAATCCAATTCCTTTCCATAGAATCTGCATTTAACAAAAATAGCACATTATTTTCTCCTTATTTTACTCAAAAACTAATCAAAAATTAAATTTAAGGTTTATTAAATTAGTGAATATAATTCACTAACATAAGCTATGCTAGTGCACAAGATAAAAACCCTCTTTTAGGCAGTGTTACATTTCTTGGAGTGTTAACGAATATAATTCAAATTCTTTATGTCAATGACATGACTTTTATGTTATTCAAGTGTGATTAGGTTGATAATCGGATTGGAAAGAAGTGTGATGAATTTGACTTCACGATAGTTAATTTTAATAATCTATTATATAAAGATAACCATGTGGATAATGAACCTTTCATTTTAGCAGAACAAGTTAAGCAAGTTTGTTATATTCAAGATCCAATAAATGAAGATTGTCATGTTGTGCTTAAAATGACAATGAGAGACACATATGATTTCAATTCCAAAAGTTCATCTATTATAAATATAGTGCCACAAGTTAAGCTATATGCGCAATAAGAACTTAATAAAAGAGGTTCAGTTGGTTAGGCAAGGAGTTGAAGGAACAACAGTTGTCATCAATAAAGAAGACAATGATGATGGGATGGATGATATTGATTGGCAGTACTTTTTTGGGCAAGCTTCTTTTTTATTATGTCATTTTGTATCTTATTTTTGTTTTAAGGGGCATTTATCATATATCTCTCCTTGTATAAGTGTAACAACAATTTTTTATGAATGAAGTATATAGTTTGTTCAATTTGTTTTCTACGGGTTGTAAATTTTTATGATATGCATACATTCACTATTATGACATATATAAAATGATGTTGACATTATTTTCTGTTTTGTTATTTGGTCGGTAACTATGCCACCAAAGAGACAAAGAGACATCGCAATGGAGAGTATGACACAAAGGGAAGTAGGATCTTGACGATAATCAACGGGATCTTCCCAAACTCAGACTAATAATGGAGAGCAAGGTATGTATATAAATGAGATTTCTTTACTAATTAACATTTAAAGTTGTTTTCTCATTTGTTCATTTATTTTTTCAAATGATGGTGGTACATCAAGTGTTGTAAAAAGTCGTGAAACAGCTCATACTATTCGTGAATGAGGAACAGGGCAAAGGTTGCATGTTGCGTTTAACTCTCAATGGCGGCCAATACATGCAGATAAAGATAAATTAACCTCCCAACTTGGAATCATAGCTAAAAATGGCAACATGGCTCTATTGACTTATCCTCAGTGGCAAAACGTGCCGCAATATCTTTTAAATGACATTTGGAAAGAAGTAAAGATGAGTAATTTATAAGAAATTCCTAAGTTATAACATATTTTTTGGTGTCTACGTTAATCTATTAGAATTTGTTATTGTAGGATAATATAGATGCTCATAATGATTATAGACCTTATTGTCTGAAAACAATTGGGAATCTTTGGAGGGATTGGAAAGCTTGTGTCAAGAGAGATTATTGCAAGAAATTCGATAAGCTTTCCCTCTTGCTAGAGTTAACCCTGACCAGTGGCCTATTCCTGTAGCTTATTGGGGGATAAAACAAGCTAAAGTATGTGTCTAAATCAATACATAATATACATACCCAATTGTTATTTGTATGTAGTTATAAATCCTATAACATATAAACTTTTAAAATTGTTTGTATTATAGGAAGTTACAGAGAAGAATAAGGTAAACCGTGCACAATAGGTTGCACTTCATCGAACAGGTCGCACATCGTTTGCCCTAAAAAAGGCAGAGGTAAGTTTTGCCTAACTATGTATATGTCTTTATCTATATGCTCTTTATTTGTTAGTTATGAAGATGTTGCATCTTATTAGTGGTTCTTATTTCAATTTTGTGGAGTTGATGCGACTTCAATTGAGTTTTGAAGGAAGTGGTTGTCTTTCTATTATGGTAGCGTTCTATTGCTAAGCAATGGAATGCATTTATTTTTTATGTATTTTTGGTAAGTAACTTCATTTTTTAAGTACTTGTAAACGAGACTAAAGCTTTATATTAGTTGTTTTTTTTTTTTTTAAGATGATGAGAAATGGCAAACAAACTGATCACATTAGTGTCTTCATCAAAACTAGAACAAAAAGTAATGGGGAAATAGGTGACGATGAAAGTACATAAATAATTGTAAGTTTTTTAATTTTTTGAGATATATATTGATCCATTATCTATGAATTAATTTTACTTATTGCTTTATTTTATTAACTTGTTACTTCTTTTGATAATGTTGTAGAGTCAATTTAATGAAGGTTTGTCTTAATTTACATAAGCGCAACAAACTCAACAAGTGAGAGAAGAGGTATTTGGCAACGTAATGGGACCTGACCATCGCGGCTATGCTCGGATATATGGTCAGGGTTCATCTCCAATTGACATCTAGGGATACAACAACTCATCTGATAATCAATCGAGGGAACGGTTTTATTGCCTTCCAATAAGCACACAACAATTTGAATGTACAACACAACTACTTGAAGGAAGAATACAACTTGAAGATGACGTATGTTGAAGTCCTTTCCTTTCTACAGGAGACGTTTCCAGAATTTGCACAGTAACGTGCAAATAGATCAGCATTTACCTTTTTTGTTTATAAAAGTTAAAAGTTTCATATGATTTATATTTTAACTTGCATTTCATATTGTTTTTTCCTTAAATAGGTTTTAAATGCTTCAAGTGGACGCCGAAGTCGTTTGCTACTTAATAGTCATGGAACAAACGATGTCACACATGAGCACATCAAACTAGGAATATGAGTAGGTATAAACAATCTTATTTGTTTCAAATTAAACAATCTTATTAAATTAATATAATCTAAGTTACAAATTTATTCATCAAGTTTTGTGGTTTGCACTTATGTGGAGGCCGTTGAACTATTAGAGATGTTTAACTATTTGCTTATTAGATGTTGTTGAACTATGTGGATTATGATTGAGTTACATTTGGTTTGTTTGTTACATTATGGTTACACCATTTAAATAAGATTTTTTTCATAGTTGGTTTGTTCTTATATTTTTATTGAATGAAGATAATTATTGAAACATTATACCATAATATTTTTTTAGACATGTTACCCATTTTGTAAACAATAGTTGGATATTAAACTTAAAAAAAATGAAAAAGGGCTTTTTAATGACAACTTCAAAACTGTCACAAGTAAATATGCTAGCAAACATATACGGCGGTCCCACTGTTCGTCGCAAAACGTTTACTATTTACTTCGGTCAATAACCATTGCAAGAGGGTATCACAAAAATGTCGTCAAAGATTTTACAGCTGTTTCAGTGTTTGTCGCAAAAAGTTGACTATTTATTGCGATTTATGTCTGCCTCAAAAAGGTGTCGTAGAAGCCAAATTAATTTCGTAGGACCTTTTTACGACGAACATCATAATCACCATAAAAGACTGTTTATTGCCAGCTGAAACTGCTGTAAAAAATTTTACTACAGTTTTTTTGACAAACGGCATAAACCACAATAAAAAAAAAATCTTTTTGCGGTGATTTCCTCACACCTTAAATAGTCTCGCCTATTGTAGTGATACAATGTAAAATATTTATATATAATCATGTCTTAAATTTTATTTTACTTGAATTTTCTTTAACTACATGACATCCATATTTATAATTGCATCCAAATTTATTTTTAGGCGAAATCAATTTGACAAAAATAGAGATACTAATATAGCAATTTAAATACCTTCACCTACCAAATAATTTGTCTTGAAAACATGATATACACAACAAAAATTTTTAGTACTAATACAAATAATTAGCAACTAAAATTATTGTTTCTAAAACCTAAACATTACATTTTATAACCAAATTCAATGTATTTGCAACGAAATCAATTGTCCCAAAATTATACATTTTCTAACAGTTTGTGGGAAAATATATTATAGTGCAAAAAAAGTTTTGTTGCTAAACACTTCAACATTTGTTTCCCATTTTCATTTTAACACTATTTTCATACATTTTTTTTTAAAAAAAATGATTTGTCTCAAAATTTCACATTCTGCAACCAAAAAATTTTGTAGGAAAATATGCGATTTAGCAACTAAATTTTTGTTGCTTAAGCCTCCAAGATCTTTTCTCCAGTTCATTTAACCGTTATCTCTATTACATTAAGCAATGAAATTTTTGTACCAAATTGACAATTTTTTATAACAAAATGAAATTTGCTATAAAATACGTCAATTAGTAACTATTTATACTTTTAGAGACGAGATCGATTCGTTACAAAAGCCCAAATTTCTTGTAGTGATCGAAAAACAAATATGGGTGTCGTGCGAGTGCAATTTTGTTGAGGAAAACCTTCCTGAGTCATACCTCGATATTTGTTGATAATAAGGGATTTAGCATGGAAAAGAATAGCAAATCTAGGTGTGGTTTTGTTGAGGAATATCAACACCCAACTTGCACCATAAAATACAACTGCTTTTTTTTTTTTTTAATTTTATGGTGTAAATATTAAGATTTGAACCCAAAGACTTACAAGAGAGTCTCAACTAAGTTAACCACCAAGCCAAGCTACTATTTGCCATAGCATTCCCATAAAAACCTTATATATTTAACCAATATTAAAATTGTCAATATGTAAAAGAGGTGCTTGATTGAGACCTCAGTATTTCAAAAATCTCTAAACAAGCTTTACCAACATTGTTGAGCCAATATTTAGAACTTTTGATGAAAATTTTGATTTTATTCAATTCTTATAAAAGCTTAAAAAAAAAAAGAAAAGAAAACTAGATCAAATCTAGGTTTTTTTTTTTTTTGGGTGCAAGTTTGGAAACATTGAAGCCATACCAACGCCCAGATTTTACCATCTATAGCTGAAGTTGAAGTCGTAAATTTGTTGTGAAGGTAAAAGCAAAGAGAGTGATCAACCTAGGCATCACTTTACCCGCCACCGATGGAGTGTGTTTGTTGGTTCCAAAAAGTTAGTCGCATGAGACCCATTCATATTTTTTAGGCAAGTTGTCTTACCTTTTATTCTACATGCCAAAGTTTTAAGTCTTACCTTTTATTCTATGAAGCTTTTGTTTTTGTTGATAAACCTCATTTTATAATTTTTTTTCAATGTAATTTTTTTTAGACAAAATGCTCAAAACATTTAAAAAAGGCAATGATATTTTCATTATAGTCCGATGTTGTCAAGGGCAGAACTAAGGGCACAACCTAGCCGAATTTTGAGAAAATTTTAATTTGCATAGAAAGTTTAAAATTTAACTCTTACACCCTTGCTTTAAGATAAAATTTCTCATTCTATGGCCTACCCAAACTTAAGAAAAACAAAAGATTTATATGGAAAAGATAAGTTTTAAATCTTACACCACATTAAAACAAAATTATCCTACATATGATCTTTATTCGCTTTTTATTATTTTGTTATAATACATACAATAAAACCTTAATAAATGAATGTTTAATGAAGTAATAATATTAATTAATTAATAAAATCTTTAAGTCTCGAGTTGGGCCTGTATATTAAATTAATAAATTGGATAAATGTATAAGATAATAATTTTTTTAATCCTTTAGAGCACAACGAAGATATAAATAAATAATTGATCAAATTTATAGCATAATTGGTAACAACTTCTACTTTCTCAATTCTGCTCTTTGTCAAAATATGAATCTCAAGTTTTTTGGTTTTTCTTTCTATCTAAACCAAACATAACCTCATCCCTAATTTTTTGTAAAGCATGCATCAGTTTTGTTATTTTTTTTATTTTTGTGGCAATGAGTTATTTAAGATTACTATTACTTGAATGGCCTCTTTCAAATAATATTTGCTAAAACACAACTATCATTTGAATCATAATCATCATTAGTGGATATATTCATTATTCCTTGAATAATCTCTTCATTAGTAGGTGATTCCAGTGGCGGACCCAGGATTTTATCTTAGAGGGGGCACCTTTAATGTTTTAAAATTAATGTTTAAAAAAAATCTCAATAGTATAAAAGAAATTATTTGAAAAAAGAATAGATATAGATATATAGAAGACACAGTAAATCCTATCTTTCAAAATTAAATAATCCTAATACAATAAATCAAAGTGTAAAATACTAATACTTTATAATTTATTTTATAAATGCATATTAGTATTATCATTAACAAGTATTTATATTTAAAAAATGTTGCATAATTACTTCATTATCATATATGAAAAAAAAATTATTTATAATCCTATATTAGCATTATAATCCAAAATTTGAGTTCTATGTTCAAAATTTGCAAACAAATCTTTATATTAATTTCAAGATAACTTCGTATTGAATTGTTAACATTTTTCTTATATATGATGATGTCAACTTAAAAAAGGATTTTCTTTTAAAATATCTCTCCAGTTTTTTTTTTCTCAAAATCATTGATTTATAATAACCATTAAATTTTACCCAAAAAGGCTACAAATACATAAACATAATAAGAATACTCAATCATAGTTTTTATTTTTAAAAGAAGTTTACTAATTTTTACACTAATTGCTACATATAAATTATAAAGAGAAAGAAATAATACGAATATGATATGTAATATAGTTATAGAAATATAAGTTTGATAGCCTACTAGTTTAAAAAAGAAAAACAATTTAAAAACTATTGTTCAAGAAGGGTGTAATTGTAAACTATAAGAAATAAGGGAGTAAACAGAACTTTTTAAAGTTTTAGAAGGGGCCCAGGCCCCCCTGAGTCCCTTCTTGGGTCCGCTTCTGGGTGATTCCATCACTGCATCATTTTCACTAGAATAAATCATAAAGTACTCAACATCAATAGTTTTTCTATAGTGTAGTTCAAAAATAACTTCATGTAATCCATTAATTTTTGATACATTAAATTTTGACCACATTGATTCATTTTTTTTATTTCTTCATAATAAATACATGAATCTTGATCAAAAAATAATAAAAATAATTAAAACATAAAAATCTTCTTAAATTAATAATTATTTATTTATTGATAAATCAATAATTTATTAACTTATTGATAAATAACTTGAATAAAATAATAATTTTCATAATCTAAATAATAGTAATTTATCGAGGTTTTACTATAATCACCCATAACATCAATTTACCAAATTATACAACTTTCCATTTTTCCCCTTTTTTTCCTTTCAATTTTAATTCACTGTGTGTGTGCGCGCATGTGTGCACCTTTTTACCTTACACATTTGAATTCATATGTAGACTTTTTTCATGATGAAATTTAGTTATAGCTTAAACATAAACCAAAAAAAAAAATAGCCCACCCAAAGGAAATTTTTTGGTTATGCCCTTGGATTTTCTAGAGTACAAAGTTCATACTTTTAGGTCATCAACCTTGAAATTAGTTAATAAGGGATTTAGCATAGAGAGGAAGAATAAATCCAGGTGTGGTTTTGTTGAGGAAAATATGCATCCAACCCACACTATATATATATATATGCTTATTTAATAGGAAGTGAGTTAGACAAAAAGAAATGAAGTAACATGTCGATGCATTGTTGTGCAAACAGGATTATAACTTTCCATGAATTTTTCATTTATCACTCAACAATGGAACTTTGTTTATTTCTTCTTTTTTTTTAAACCCAAAGATTTAAAAGAGTCTTAATCAAGTTAACCACCAAGCCAAGCAATTATTTTTCATAGCATTCATATAAAAGTTTTATATATTTAATTTAAATTTAAATTTGTCAACCTAGAAAAAAAGGTGTGTAACATGAACCTAAGTATTTCAAAAAAATTTAAACAAACTTTACCAACTTTGTTGAGCCAATATTTGGAACTTTATTTGAAAAGTTTGATATTATTTAGTTCTTATAAAAGCTTAAAGAATAGGTAGACTCTAGGGCTTTTCTTTTTTCAAGTGCGAGTATGAAACATCAAATGTTAGATGTATGCTCGTAGAGTAGATAATTGTAATCAATTTTTTTACAAATAAATATTATTTTATACATAAAATATTATTTGAGAAAATTTTATTTTTAACATCTTATAATTGTATTGTATGTGAAGTACTTATATAGTTTATTTAATCATATAAAGAAGATATAATTCATTGACCTTATAGTTACAAAGTTCTTTTAAGTAAAGCTAGGACACTTGACTTTGTAAGATTATGGTTTTTCTATTTCATAAAGATGAATGATTTGTTTTAATAATTGAAGTGGTGGCAACAAATATGAATACCGCTGTAATTAATTTGCATTAAACATGACCTCCATAAGATTTAATTAAGTTATAAGTATTATCGTTTATAAAGTAAATCTTATATGCACTAGCATTAATTAAATAATACTGCTAATCTTGAGTGAGTAATGAAGTCATTTTCATGTCTAGTACTTTATGAGCTATCATGGAGTAAGATTTTATTTAAAATCAAAGCCTTTATAGTTTGGAAATAGGATAATATCAAAAAGTACCCTCGAATTTTGACTTAATTTCAAACAAAAACTAACTATACACTTTTAATCAATTACACCCTTAATGTTTTATTAAAATCATCATCTAATGCTTTCTGTTAACTTAAACACTAACGAACAATGGTAATATAGGAACTTTCTAATCAAATATTTAACTTTTCAATTTTAAATCCCTAAATTAATTTATCATAATCAATTAAAAAACTATAAAAAATAAAAAATAAAAGCATCCCACCTGTGAATAGGACTTTCATCCTACTAGAGCATTTCTCAACTTCGGCATTGTGTCACAGTTCGTTAAGGACTCAAGGGAACACAGACAAGCCACAAAGGCAAGTCTGGAGAATGGAGTCTCCACCTTTGTACTAACATTGAAAAATGAGTGACAACAATTCGATCCCTCGCTTCTTGATCTAAACTACCCTCACTCCTTCAAAGATGGGTTTGAAAATTAGGTACGAGAAAATTAGGTACGAGATTCTTCTTTCCTAAATGTGAATCTGGCTTCCACTTGGGTTTGTTGAGTTCAAAATTTTTAATACATTCATCATTGTTTATTAACCTAGTCATTCTTTAGCAAACAACCAAGTTTTATCTTAAAATCTGAGATGATTACACAAAGAAAGGAAAGAAGAAATAAAATATCTACAATTTCCCAAACACGGGGAAAACAGGGAATGGGATTACATCATAGTTCAAAATGAAATGGTAATATAAATCCATAAATTAAGCATACATATTATTCACCCAATTACATAAACAAGATATCATCTCATTCCACCTATCTGAACATGGCAAAAAGACAAGTGTTCATGTCAAAGCAATCAAAGTGATGTCCCCTACTAACAAATGTCAGTCCACCATCATTTATCATCATTAAAAAGAGAAAACATATGCCATGCATTCCATCATAAACATGCTTAACCTAAAACATACAAGACCTAAGCATGCATAATCTAAACATACTTAGATAAGAGAAAACTAGTCATGTCTTCTAAATAAGCAAAACATGCAAAGCATACAAACAAAACCTAGACATCATATTAAACAAAGCAAAGATACCAAGCCTAAGCATACATAGAAAATAAATCAATACAAAGCCTAAACATGCATACGAAGCATACAAAAACCTAGACATGCATACTAGGTAAAAACAAAGAAATCTTAAGCATGCTTTCTAAAGGAAAGGCCCTGAAGACATACCTGAATCTGGGACTCCCAAAAGCTGAATCTTTAACTCCAAATAGATGCCCTCGAATACTTCAAAAGGCACCCACAGAACTAGAGAACCCGTCAAAAAACACTGTCTCAACAAGGAAACTGTGCTAGAAAGAAAACTTAAACTAACATGGACTAGAAAAAGCTAAAAGTATTCTGATATCCTGAACCTCCTTGGTGTTCCTACTCTCTAGACCTTCTAGACACACCTGAATAGTGTGAGAATCAATAGACTTTGATCCCTAGAAAGATGTGCATGCCTCATTTATGTAGCTCACTTCTCTCTCGACAATTATTAAATTAGGCAATGTGGGATTGGTGTTGATGTCCGTGTGAACATCCAACTCTAGAGAATGTCCATGTGGACATGTAACCCTAGCACATGTTCATGCTGACCTTAGAAACCCTAGATAATGTCTGTGTTGACATCCAAAACCCTAATCAACTCCCAAAGCCTAATTTCCAACAACAGGCCTTTTCTTACAAGAATGGGCCTTTCTAAGCCCTAAGGAATACCTAGGTCATTCATTCAGATTCTTGCATTCCTTATCTTATCCTTTTGGTGCTTCTTTTGGAGTTTTGAGGTGCTTTGGAGTCAAGATTCAACTATTGACTTGTATTTCTTGTAATCATCATTGGGCTATAAAAACCATAAGCAAATTTCAATGGCTAAACCACCAAACCCTTGTTGCCTTTGACTCTGACCCCCTCCTCAAAAGCCACACCCCTATCCACCATTTCATCTCCCTCTAGTCTACCCTTGTCCTCTCCCTCTTACTTCTTCTCTTACAAACCACCTCCCCTTCCCCTTTGATCTCTTCTTTGCCCTCGTCACCTCCATCTTTTACCTTTAGTACTTCATCTCCTCTACTACCACCTCCGTTCTAGACCTCTGACACCATCTCGGGTTGCATTGTCGCTCTCTCCACCTTCCTCTGCACTATCCTCGTCAACTAGCCTAAACTATTCGCTACTTACAAGGTGTTAGGTGGATCACTCTACTTGCACTGGTTATGGGTGCTGTAGACTGGTCTGTCCTTGTACACGGAAGCATTCATTCTTGAAAGGTGTTATAAGTTATTGGATGTGGTGAATGGGGCGGAGGGTTCGACCAAGTGTGATTTGGAGGAATCAAAGTTGAGGGCAATGGCGATTTTAGATGTGTTGTTCTTGGTTCACGTTATGTTTGTGATTGTTATTGTTATGCTTACTTATGATATAGTATCGTCCTTTGATGCTAATAATCATATTTAGATGAAGGCATTGTCATGTAATTAGGCAAAATTCTTATGGAGAAGATGATGATAACAAAGGAGAGCATATTTGATTTTAAGATCTTTGGCGGCAAAGGTAGTGAAGAAAAATGTTGTATAGTTTTGGATTAAGGTCTGTGTGAATTTATGATAGAATTTTTTAATTTGGGATTTTATATTTTATAAATTTTATTATTGGATTATTTGAAATAAGGTTATGATAGTCTTTTCATTATTTTATTAGTTTATTGGTTAACTAAAAACATTAGATAATGATTTTAAGACAACTTCAGGCGTATGATTGATTGAAAATGTATAGTCATTCTCTACTTGAAATTAAGCCAAAACTCCAGGGTACTTATCGATATTATTGCATTTGAAAATATAAGATTATGATTTATGGGAACATATATTCGCAATATGGAATCTATAACTCTTATTAGAGAAAATGATATCCCCCAAAGTTGATACTTTGTTATTAAATCTTAAGCTTGAGTATTCTTGATAAATTGTTTATTAAAAATAAACAATTATTTGTAATTTATTTCACAAGTTTAGATACATATAAAATAACCATTAGAGAAATTAGTGACTCTAGGATTCAAGATGTAATTAAAATGGTATGATAGTAATTATACACCTAGTTTTAATTACAGATATCATATGGAAGGGTATTTCTATGGTTTTGATGTGATAGAGGCTTTGGCTTTCTTAAATAAAACTAATTAAATTATAAGCTTCTTATAATTTGTTCATGGACTTCAGAATGTCGTTTTGAGCCTATAGTGGAAGGGCAATAAGATTAACAATTATATCCTATTAATTATGAGATAATTACAATTAGGCTTAATTATTGGAGCTAGAGTTTACATAAGCCTATTTGGTTCCCAAGCAAGCTTATAAAAAAAAACTATTCCTTTATTGGGCTTTTTATTATTTAATAAATGTATAAACCAATCTCTAGAATGACATAGACTTCAAGTTTGAGAAGACAATTATCTTGGATATATTATTTTATTACTAATTAAATAATTATGTATTTCATTTTCCTAATAGGATAAGAGATAATTATAACCCTATATTAATTGAGATTCTAATAGAGTATCTCTAACCTAAAAATAGGAATTTAATTGTGAACCTCTCTAATTATAATGAGGCTTGTGTTTGTTCTAGGTGAACAAACAAAAACAAAAAAAAAGGTGAGATACATAGGGGGAGAAAACAGATCTCTACAGAGAAACACAAGAGAGAGAAGAAAATTCTAGTTTTTCTATATTGGTTTGTTCAGTCTCTTTACTAATTTCTTTAGTGTTTCTTGTAGATTCTAAGGTGCCCACACTCATGTTCCTATATAGAGTTCTTTAGAGTCATAGATTGAAATATCAAGTACTTTAAAGCTCTAGGTACATTCTTTATTCACTACAAGAAAAAATTGTTTTCGTGTCACAAATTTTGTGTCGGTTTCTAAGAGAATGACACATATATAAACCTAGAAATCGGTCAAACACATATATGTCACACCTAACAAAAAAATGGACTAATACTATGACGTTAATTAAATATGTGACACATATAATTAATTAAAAAAATAAAAAAGAAATTAGAAAATATAAAAGGAAACTAATCCATCAACTTTTCCTCTTGCTCTTTCGACCTTTCCCGCGACAACCCTAAAAATCCCAACTCTTCCTGCTTGCAATTTTCCGCGACATCCTTCTTGCAATTCTTGCAATTTCTGTCGATTTCCCTCTCGATTCTGTCCTCTCGCTCGATTTCCCTCTCGTGTCTGTCTTCCCTCTCGATTTCCCTCTCGAGTCTGTCTTCCCTCCTGATTTCCCTCTCGATTTCCCACTCAAATCTTGTCTTGTTCTTCTGTAATTCCCCTTACTGTCTTGTTTTGAAGCTGCATATATACGATCGAAGCTGCACGAGAAAGCTGCAATCGCGTTCTGTCCACCACGATCTGCACGAGAAAACTGCAGCCGTTAGTGTTCTGTCCACCAAGGTCCACACGGCTTCCCTCTCCTTGAAGATCTCTCGGTGCTCTCTCTTTTCGGTAAGATTTCTCTATCTATCTCCTTCGATTTTGATTGTGAATCTGATTTGGGATTCTCTATCTATCTCCTTCGATTTTGATTGTGAATCTGATTTCGGATTTGGGATTTGTGGGTCGTTTTTTGATTAGAGATTGTGTTGTCAATCGATCGTTTCTAACCTGGGTTTTTAAGGGTTTTTAATATTTTAAAAAAATAAAAACAAGAACAAAATCGTATCACACGTAGGATATAGGGTTTCCTGGGATCTCTTTGTTATTGGCGAATAAAGATACATAAATTAGAGAAATCTATATATCTGATTAGTCTCTGTACCTCCCCACTTCGATCCTGTACGATTTCATACTGTTATTAGGGTTCGCAAAAATGGGTAAGGGATTTTAAAACACACACAGAATTGATTAAATCCTCTAGGTGGGGTTTCGAATCCGACTGAAACCCCAAAAATCTTTGCATTGGAAACCACTACCTGTATTATAAAACATATACTGAAAATCGGAGGTGGAAAAGAAGTTGTTATTTTGAGAATTATTGTAAATATGCGAGGATTGCACAAATCGAAAAGATGTAAATCTTCGTAAGGTAAAATAAATTATTAACTTTGACGAATTTGATATCTGTTACAATTAACAAAATAAAAAATCAAATTGATGAACCAAACTCTACGAAAAAAATACAATCGTTTGAGCCCTGATTGTTATGCTGTTTATGTATACTATATATATGTACATATATATGGTGTTCATTGTTATAATGCTGTGTAGCAATTTACTGGGTGTGGTTGTTAGTACTTCTCTGAAACTGTTTTGTGTTCGTGCATTAATGGAAATCATGAAAATATGAGCTTTTGGTAAAGCGCATTGCATGAGTAGATTTTAAATATACTTTTTGCTAAAATTGAGGATTAATTCATTAGGATAGAGGGAATTGGTTGGTTTGCATTACATTTGAGCCAACAAGACTGTCATACTATTAAAATCAAATGTTGGTTTGAAAAAGAAGCATATTTAATTATACCATCACAATATTGCTCAAGTTCATTCCTTTATGACACCTCAAAATCCTTACGAAATGATTTTTACATATGCTTTTGAGATGTAATGATATATTTTGCTCAATTGCTTCTCGGATAAACCAAGGTCGTGCATTGACCCTACCTTTGCCCTTAGAATTGGAAGCTCAGATTCCCGTAGGGTTCTCAACTAAATGCATTTACTGAATTTGAAGCTAAGTTAACTATTTAATTGGTGATGTTATGAATAAGTCAACAATGATGGATATTGAAGTCTATATATATAGAGAAAAAAATATGATTCACTTGAAGTTTTTAAAGAACAAAAAAAAATTGCAACAATGTGTTCATGAGCTTTTCTGAGAATGCTAATACCTCTTTCTAAGATGAAAGAATTAATTTATTCAAATCGAATAATGTCAAGGTGGTTTGGTACTCATTTAGGTGACTGCTTTCATAGGTTGTGTGCCTGAACTTGTCAAACATTGTTGTAGGTGTTGGTTACAACAGTTTGATTTCAAGTATTTAACATCATCGAACATTTGCATGTTGTAGCATTTGTGGATTGTTAAATTAATTGTTTTGGTGTAACAACTGTGAAACTAAACATGTGTCTCAGAAGTTTCTTGTATTATACAAGCAATATCTGTCTACCATTATGATCTTCACATGAAGTGCTGTAAAGTAATATTCATCGAGTGGAACATTGACTTTTTTACATATACTGTGTGCCTAAGTGATAGGTTGAATAATTAGAGAGTGCACATTTGTTCTTTTGTTTTGTTTTGCTAGTGTTCTCGTTGCATCAGTGTAATGCTCTGGAATGAAATGTTACAACTTATAAGGTTTTTTCCCCCTACTTTTAGCGAGTTGAGAAAGGAATAAATTGAAAAGTAGAACCTTTTAGTCAAGAGGCTGACTTAGAATATCTTCATAGCTAAGTTCCGGTCCTGCCAATGAGGCTTGCAAGAGAGTCAGACCAAAATTGAATGAAGTCCTTGGACTGACTGCGGGTTCACACAAATGTTGTCTTCGTAGAATATGTCGCATATGAGGCATATTTAATTTTGTCCCAGTATGAGTTGTTGTCTACAACTCCTTGTCCAGCATTAGGATTAGGAGGTACTGATTAGGACAGGATTCCGATTAGAATTGCTTTGTTCTGTCTAAAATTGCTTTTGGTGGATTATCCTTTTATCTTCAGCTACCTTATAGTTACCTTTTATCTAGAGTTTAGAGAGTAAATATTGAAGTTTAGTTGTAGGGATGTGAGTTGATACACAAAGTTGTTATTATAAACAATACTTACATGGTAAAAGTAGTTCTCTGAACTGGTTTATTCAATGATTGAGGAGTCTCTTTCATTTTTCCTCACTCTGTGTAATGTTCTAGCCAACTAATATCAAGTTAGTATAAGAATTTTTTGTGAGTTATTTTGAGAATTATTGTAAATATGCAGGATTGCAGAAATCGAAAAGGGTTTCTTGGGCACCAGATGTAAATCTTTGTGAGGTAAAATAAATTATTAACTTCGACGAATTTGATATCTGTTACAATTAACAAAATAAAAAAAAGGTTTTCGATTTTTAGGCTTCTATGACTTTGTTTCAAATTAACTTATAAATGTAGGGCCAGGCCTTTATTAAATGCATCAAGTTATATTGACTTTCATTGCTCATCTTTTGGATGCGAAGAATATATCTTATTTGTTTAGATCAAATTTTTGAGGTGGCAAATATAAAAATGTTCTGGTTGAGTTTACAACTTTTGGCTCATGCCAATTGATGTAAATCACGCTACAAACAGCTAATGATGCCATTCAAATTAACCTTTTTTTAAAGTATGAGAATGTGATGAAATGGATTGAGAAAGATTTAGAAGAGTGGTCTGAGTATTCCTTTTGCAATATTTTTGTACTGAAATTTTTCATATTTGTATTCTTTATTTTTGATTTTTTTTCTTTGATCTATCTGCTAGAAAGCCAAACGGAGTTATCAGAAGGATCTAGCTAGTCTTAAGGAGGCCAGAAAGTCTAATTCGCTTGCTTTAGATGATCAAGAAAGTAAGTATGAATTATCTCTAGTTTCACCAAGGTATCTAAGTATCAGCTCTATTATTCTGTTGTCTGATTATGCTGCCTGTTTCAAACAATGCAAGAAGACAATTGAGTTTATAATTTTGATAATCAGCAAATGATTTTACCGAACGGGGTGTCCAAGAAGAGATTTAGAACCATGGAAAATTACTTAAACAATGGCCTGCTTCTTGGATCATTTTGTCAAAGGAGAGATTTAGAACCATGGATCGATCTATGACTTGATGTGGTATGCTACACTACAGCTGAGTAATGCTAGAGATCATTCGTTTATGGTAGAATTGTTTTTTCTTTTTCATGCATATACAATTGCATTTAGTTTTTCTAATGTCTTGGAATCCTGGAGTCAATGGACCTCTATGTTTTGTTGCACCTATTTTAGAATTTAGCGCTGCAAACAGTGTGTAACTGCTGATGTCCGTCTCTGACTGCAATTAGGAATTAAGCTGGGTTAAAGTAACAGCAATTTCTGTTCTTCATGCTTTTGTGCCGGAGTTGGTTTACTTCATTGTAAGTGTTAGTGTACAATCACTTTATGCGTTTGCTTGTGTGTGCGTGTGTTAGTCTGTGCTTGCCTGCGTGCAAGTGTCCATGTATTATGTATTGCTTCCATGTTTGCTCTACAATCATTAAGTGTCGGTCTACAATCATTTTATGCGTTTGCTTGTGTGTGCGTGTGTTAGTCTGTGCTTGCTTGCGAGGAAAAGTCCACGTATTAATTATTGCCGACGTGTTTACCCGATGGTGAGGTTCATGTTGTTTTTCTCAGAAAAAACATTTCTGTGAAGGATTCTTGTTCATTGAATAACGGTTCAAGTTCATAAGCATTTATTCCTCCTTTCTTGTTGGCGTATAGCTAAAGACGAGGTTGACAATCCTGATAGACAGCTGCTTAGTCGAGTAGTCAACCATCAGCCATGCGCTCTGTAGGAATTTTTCACGTGATCTTTTGTTCCCTTTGCTTTTCCTCTTCTCTGAATTCGGAAACTCCATAGTCAAGTTGTTAGATACCATTTTCATAGCCAGTACTGTTATCTGAAATTGCATGAATCTATGAAAATCAAGTTTGGTTTGCTGATAGCACTGCATAGCATTATTTGATTCTAATGTGTTTGGTGTTGCAGTTTTGTTGGATTGGATAGTATAACATTATATATACAAGGTATAACTTCCCTAAATGTTAATCCATGCTCCAACATATGTTAACACAGTATAATGGTCAATTTTTTTTTTTAGTATTAGATATCATTACAAAGTTTGTTCATTAACTAAATATTAATAAATTTTAATTTATTAATTAATTAAATTTTAATAAATTTTAATTAAATAACTTTATAAATATATTTTTTTTTAAGTTAATGTACCTTTTAATTTGTTTGAGTTTGTTTTCTTTTATTTGTTTTGTATTGTTTATTGTCTTCAGTTTTTAATTTTTTCCCCCAGCAATCTAACTTTGTTGGTAAAAACTGTGAAATTCCGGAATTTGATATATTACTTGAATTGTCTTGTTGATGGAGTATATCACTTAAGATGGTTCTGATTTGGACAGGTTCTTAACTCCACTGGTTTGGTGTCATCTTAGTGGTTTACACCATATAATAAATAAATAAATAGTCGGTGACCAATGAAACAATGAACTACATACTATTGCATTGTGCTCTTTTATTGTATCATTTTACTTATGTAGTTGAATAAGATGCATATTAGGCTATTACAGATCTTATTTGTTAACGAAGTTACCATTGTGCTTGAGTTATTTATTGTATGGTGACTTTTTATGTTGTGGGTTGCTGAAAAATCTGTATCTGTTGCAATTTGGCATCAACTTTGCTGATGTTAAATGTATATAAAAGTAACTTTGCAGATTAATTATTCGTTTATGTTAATTATTTGCAATTTATGAAAGAAAGCATCGATATAAAAAGCGTGTTGAGATATCTATCAGTACTATTAATTATTAATGAGAAAAGGTGTAACAAGAGGGTTAATAGAGGACTTAAAAATTTGAGCTTATATTCGGGGAAAATTCAATTTTTATTACTGCCTTTTTCTCGTGCTTGACAAGAACTATATATCTCTGGTCAGTAATCTTGAACTGTTACTGGATTATAGTTGGCTTCAGTTTCTTTAATCTGAATTCTGAAAAATGTATGCCTCCTTTTCTAAAAAATTTGGACCACTGATAGAAATTTTTGGTTGCTTGTGCAGGGCATGAAGCCTCTTAAGTAGAACTTCTCTTTCGTTCTACTTTCATGCTGGGCAAATAATTTCGATGTTTTCAGACTATAAGCTGGTAATGCTATGGTGATATACTATTTCTTGTAATAGAATCTAGCTTTTCCATAAAACCTAAAACACCCCATACCACACCTTGACTTTTAGCTACCTCCCATTTGAATGAAGATGATCATAGCTGATTTCAAACTCTTAAGTTTATGATACAAAGTTCTTAACTTGGGGAAAATTAGAAAGGTGTAGTATCAATAGAGAAAAATTGCGTAGTTATTTTTTAGTCCTATCAATAAGTAAAAGCGCACAGTAATATGCGCTTTTACCAGTTTTTTGTTGGTGACGGTGGGTGTGTTTCATTATAATTTTTATATCGTTGAATCTTTAGATATTTGTTGATGATTTGGAATGATTGTGTCCTCGTTACTTTGAATATATTTGATTTGCATTTGCTATGTTTAGTTCATAGTGTCCATAATTTATTGAATAATAACACACATAATAATAGGAATAACATGCTTAAGTATAAGAAAAACTAATAACTGCAAAGATTAAATATATTAATATTTCACAATAACAATAACATGGTCAGATTTTAGGACCAATAAAGGAAACTTATAAAACAGCATATCAACTTGCCTGATTGACGTACTAAAAATTTCCCTCCAGTACTCTTCAATGCCACGAAAGACGCCTGAAATTGAAGAAAAAGCTTGAGCATCTATATATGCACTATAACTACTTTGAATGTAGCACTTCTATATAAATGTGCTTCTTAGGACTTTCAAATTTCTCAACTGATAAACACATCAAAGTACAAGAGAATATGATAGATAGACTTTGCCTGTCGTCATAAAAAAATGAAGACAGCAGCGGCAAAATCCCAAACATAGCAACATGAAGCACATTTCTTATCACAATCATTTGTTATGTTTCTCATAATAAAGTCTGAAAAGCCCATATTTGATTCCTCATTCTTAGTCGGGTTTGCATTGTCTAATGCCCCAAATCAGTTTTCTGTTCTCAGAGACATCTAAATAAATAAAAAAAAAGAAATCCCTCATTTGTTTGTTTTGATATAGTTTTCTTTCTTACAGGTTCAGAGCAGCGTTTAAATCCCTCATTTGTTTGTTTTGATATTTCAAATCAATTGGCATATTTCGAAGATTCGAGCTCATCGAAGTTTAGGGTTTATGAGAGACTGGTATAAGGAGAAAGGAAGATAAAGAAATCAGGTTGGAAAATGTTTTAATGAATATGTGCTTATCAGTGTAGATTGAACATTCAATATGTTCTAACTTGATTGAATCAAAATATTTGCAGGATGAAAAAGTTGTAGAGGAATAGACAAGTAACATTGACAATTTTTTGGGATGAATTTATATAGCTTGCTGACTACAGTCAATAGAGGGAAGGAGAGTAGGAATTCACACATTTTGTTATATAGCAGATTTGGAATTGTTAAAACAATATTTGGTCAGAATGTTGATAGAGGTTTTGTGAATATTTGATGTTTTTTTTTTTTTTTTTGGGAGATGACAACTTGTTTGATTAATCTAATTATTGAAGTAACTAATGGAGTTATTTCTATTTACAATTCATTCAAAAACTTTAATGTTACTTCATTGTTTTTTCTGCTTCCTTATATTCTTTTGAAGGTTGAATTATTGTGAAGTACAGAGCGGACACAGCTGGAAATACAGGAAATGGAAAAGCAAATGTCAAGCTTGACCGCTGAAAAGGAAGCCAGCATGGGTGGGGAAGTAAAAACTTTATCTGTGAGAGTTGACGCACTCTCAGGAGTGAAAAAGAGAATGCTGTAAAGGTGCTTATATTCTCAAACTCTTACTTCTTGTCATGTACTTTTGAGTGTTAAGTTACTGGCTGCACTATTTATTGAAGTCTTCTATTCTCTTTGCATCTTCTCTCTCTTTTTTGCATTTGCTGAATCCACATTTGACTATAGAGAAATGCCTTGAAGACCAGCCAGGTGATGCCAAGGTTGCTGTTGTTAGTGCTGAAACAGAACATTGATTCTTGCCTACTGGCATTTGTGGGGTTTTTGATGAGGAAAGATTAATAGTGAAGCTTATTCGACATAGATGGTATGCTTTGCTTGGAATGACAAAAATATAGTGAGTTTAAGCTTGTGGATCATAAGAATACTTTCTTATTTCAGGAACTTATTGATGTTGAAGGTGATGGAATGGCTGATATGGTTTTTCGCTGCATTCAGGAAATGGATATTGACAACCGCATGATGGTACTATGACTGTTTGTAAAATCTTGTGCTTTTATTTGCATTTGTACTATATCTTGAAACATGGATTATGGTAAGGATGTATATAATTTGTTTTCTTTGTGCAAATAATGCTGCCGGTTTGCTACAATATCTGTATCATTATATAGATATTGTTCTCTTTTTCTGTATGATTTGGAAGTTTGCCAATACTGGCAGTGTTTCACCTTTTTCTTTAAGCTTTAGATCGACGAGGAACATGCAGAGGTGTACAATAGCCTAAATACTACCGGTTGGGCTGTAACCTATTGACATAGGCTATCAGATCAAGTAGATTACTTAACAACTGGAATTAAATTATTCTTTGGCTACAGATGTTAGAAATTGTTGTGATTAATCAAATGGTTTTTTATTATTTTACTTATCAAATTAAGCATTTAGGCCTGGTGGTTATTTATTAACTTCAATGAACTTATTCTTTCACTAATATGATGAACAGAATAGATGGTCTTGATGAATGATATGAGATTGAGATGTTTGTTCATCAATAATGTGATTGACTAGCAAACTCTTACGGTTCTTTTCTTTTCCTTTTTTCCAGAAATTATAAACTTTGTATTAACATAATAATAACTTTTTGCCCTTTTTGACGGATTGGATAAATATGGATCCAATACCTTATTGTAGTTTCTGTCTATTTTGTATGCATATAAACTCTAATCTATTGGAATTTTGATTTTATCTTTGCAGCTATACCAGCACATAGTTTTAAGTGCAGGGAGTACCATGTATCCCGGCCTACCTAGTCGGTACTATGTTGAACTCTTTTATCTTGAATATTCTTTCTTATCAAAGTAGTTTAGCTACACTCATTTTGTGCAATCTCATTTTAATTGCTCTCGTTCCTTCGGATCTAATCGTGAATTTTGGATGCGAATTTTGATATGGGTTGTGAATGTTGTCAATTGGGTTTGATGGTTTTGCTTTGTTGTTCGTTCTTCTGATCAGAGTGGCAAGAATTCAATTGTTTGATTGTGAATTATTTCGATGTGGGATCATTGGAAAGAACTGGCAGTGAAATGTAGTTGTAGTTAGGCTTCATTTGTTATGCCATTGTTAGGGTGGTGTAAGATTACTGATTGATCTGTTTTTAACCTTAATTTGGTTTTGCCCAGAACCTGTTTGAATCAATGAAATGTTGTCATCGAACAACACTTGTTTGCTTGTTTCGGACATTCATGTTTGTTTGCTACAGCCTTGAATAAATTGGAAAAGGGATTGGGTAAAGTACTAGCCATTGTTGCGGTAGAAAAGTTTGTCTTGTAGTTTTGATGAGTGTTTGCTATATACATTTTTTGCCGGTATTACAACTTGTAAAATGGATAGTTAGGTAATTCAATAGCTTGTTCACTGGAAAGTTTGTTTTATACCAACCAAAGTATTAATTTATTCCTTCTAAATTGATGCTTAGGAGGAAGAGAAGGAGAAGATGGAAGAGTTATTAGATTGTATGACCAGGTTGTACCAAAAACTGTTGCTGTGTTATCAAATTTTTTGTGTCAATACTTTTTTAGCATGATCTTGGAAGCTAAATTTGTCTAAATCAGTTGCAGTGCCTGAGATTGCAAAATGTGTCTGTTAAGTGCAATCTGCCCTCAGTTTGAAATTTAAAGATTTTTCAGGAACTCTGAAAATCAGTTGTCTTACTTTTCTGGCATGTTTATGGTTGAAGAAATTCAAGCTTCTGAATTTATAAGTGAGCTTACAACTAGTGTGCACTTGCTTTCTCAATAATTTTTGGCTTTAGCTTAATGTGTTGAAATATCAATTGCTGAAGTGCATCTTGAGAGTGACTGGTTCATGTGAATTTGCTTAACAGTAATACCATATCCACACGACCCCTACCATGACCCTGCTTTGTGGCAATCTGTCTTGGCTATCTACGTTTATTGATTTTTTTTTTTATCTGTAGACATTTCTTGCAACGCAAAGTGGTGCTAGCCTATGTGGAGGTGTAGTACAGGCCCTCTTCCTTGATTCTCATTGAGTTATTTTCTTGGATAATGTAGAAAACTGGGAAAACATTCAGGGTATTGAAATAGTAGGCAAGAATCAATGTTAATATATGTAGGTTTAATGTTATTGTAGACAGTGAAAAAATTGGAAAACTTGAAATGTCTGAGTGTAGCTACTTGGTTGCTATATTTTGTATGAAGTTGCTGGCTTTGCACAGATTTTTGTTGACTTGCATAAACTGTGCTATTTCTCTCTTTTTGTTATGTTTAATAAGTTGCACTGATAAATGCATTGCCACATATGCCATTTTATATACTTTTACTACAAATCCTAGTTGCTCTGTTGAGTTTTATGTATTATTGCTTATTTGGTTTCTTGTATGCTTATTTATGAGTTTAATGTACTTTTTAAAATAAAAATATATATAATACGTGACACGTATTATATATTTCTTCCAGTTACGTGTCGGCCAAAAACCGACACATATAGGACAAGCAAAAATGGAATGTGTCACGAGTATATGTCGGTCGCAAACCGACACGTAATACATTAATTTGTAAAATAAGTGTCGGCCGAAAACCGACACATAATGGTACACACAATTGAAGAATATGTGTCACTTAATTAATGAAATATATGTCGGTCAGGGTATGACACATTTTAGAAATTAGTGTCGGCCAAAAACCGACACATAATGTATATAAAAATAGGGAATATGTGTCACTTAGTATGATTTATATGTCGGTCGACGAATGACACATATGTTTCAGTAGTAAATATGTGTTGGTCAGGGACAGACACGTCTGTGTCGGTCAAAAAATGACACAACATATGTGTCACTTAATGACAGACACATATTTATTTTTTTCGAAGTTTTGTGTCGTTTTTTAACCGACACAACATATGTATCACTTAATGACTGACACATATTTCATAAAATTCGTTATTATGTGACACATATCTGTTGATACATGTTAGTTTTTGACAACATATATGTCGCGCAAAAACCGACATGTATTTCGATATGTGTCAGTTTTCGGCCGACACAAAAAACCTTTTTTCTTGTAGTGATTTCTATAAATAACATTATAATGAGGAATTAACAATCTGATTTTTTTTTTTTACGTTTCCGCTATGTTTTTATTAAAAATTTATTTTTTGATACCAACTTTAAAGTCACACCAATACCCAGATTTTGCCATCCCTACCTGAAGTTGAAGTTGTAAATTTTTGTGAAGGTACAGGCCAAGAGAGTGGTCAACCTAGGCATCACTTTACTCACCACTTGTGGATTGTGTTTGTTGGTCCAAAATTTAGTAGCATGAGGCTCATTCATATTTTTTAGGTAAGTTGTCTTTGCTTTTATTCTCCATGCCGACGTTTTGAGTCTTACCTCTTATTATATGAAGGTTTTCGTTTTGTTGCTTTTCCAAATTCAAAATATAAGAAACAAACCTCATTTCTTAATTTGTTTTTGGTTTGAGTGTAATTCTTTTGGACAAAATGCTCAAAACACATAAAAGAACGCAAAAATTTTTTCATTAGCGTCCGATGTTTAAGTACAAAATTCATACTTGCAATTAACCTTGATCTTTGTTGATAATAAGGGATTTATTATGGAGAGGAAGAACAAATCTGAGTGTGGTGTGTTGAGAGAATCCCGCACCCAACCGGCACTATATAATATAAGCAACTCCATTTTTGTTTTATGGCATAAAATATGTTGTATATTAAGATATAAACCCAAGGACTTGCAAGTGAGTCTCAACCAAGTTTACCACTAAGCCAAGCTATTATTTGTCATAGCATTGACACAAAATCTTTGTATATATAGAAGTCTTGGTTACTCATAGTGAGATACTTTTCTTTAATACTATAGGTCTATATTTTTTGAAAAATGCAAAGATATATCCATATTAATTTAAGAATTCTTATATGTAGAATAATATTAAACATTCATCGCCAGTGTTCATAAGATTGCATAGACCACCATACAGATTTCTTATTTCATTTTTTATTACTTTCTTTTATAACTGAGCTTGAACAGTAAGAATTATAATTCAAAATTTTGAAACAAATTATCTTTTTGTTATTTTAGTTGTTGAATTATGTTGGCTTTGGGACTAGCCTCAGAAGTTTGCTTCCACTTTTTAGTATGGTGGCTATGCATCATAATAAAGAGATCGAAGGCCATCAAGCTCAGAAGGAAACCTTTTAGAAACAAAGGTGGTTTACTTCTAAATGAACAATTAAATTTATTAAAAGTGTTTAATCAAAGTGAATTGTTCAATTCCAAGGAATTAGACAAGGCCACTAACAATTTTAATGAGAATAGAATACTAATTCAAAGAGGACAAGAAATTGTTGGTAAAAAGGAATGTTGTCAGTAGAAAATTCATTGCAATAAAGAAGTCCAAAGTTGTTGATAAAGGAAAGATTCATGAGTTCATTAACGAGGTTATCGTTCTCTCTCAAATTAACCATGGAAATGTGGTTCAGTTGTTGGGATGTTGTTTGGAGACTAGGTTCCTCTATTGGTTTACAAATTTGTCCCCAAAGAAAACATTTTCCAATATCTATATGACCAAAATGAAGAGCTACCACTCACATGGGGTAAGTGTTTACAGATTACAACTAAAATTGCATGAGCTCTTTCACATTTGCATTTGGCTACATTGTCTCTAGTATACCATCCTGATATAAATTTAATCAACATACTTTTGCATGATAAGTGCAATGCGAAAATAGCAAAGTTTCACCTAAGATGAAACTTACAACCAATGAGGAGGTCAAACTGGCCAAGTATTACACCCTTAATATTCGCACATGGCTGGCATAGCATGCCTTGCGCTATGCCAAGGCTTGGATGGGGCAGCAGTAGTGCATGCCAACGAGAAGTGCACGGGTGAGCACTTAAGCAAGGTGCAGAGACATTGCGTGGCGTGATAAGGGGCATTGATGGGCGAGGTTAAGTGCAAGGCAATGTGAACGCTAACACAGGTACATGTGTAGCACAACGTAGTAATACGTATGCATGAGTAGCGGGCATAATGTGGTGCGCGCATGGAGATGGGCGTGGCACAGTAGGATAACGCGCATGCACGGGTAGCGGGCATGATGTGCGGAGCGCACACAGGAGTTGGGTGCGACAAAGTGATGCAATGCGCATGTTGGGCAACGTAGCGCAACAACACTAGCACATGCACACATGCAGGCTAGGATGCTTGTGAGACAGCAGGCATGCGCACAGGCAGAGCGCAACAATGCAACGACATGGCGTCGAGCGACATGGCGCGCAACAGCGGTTCATGTTGCAACTTGGTGGTGTTAGTGGGCATCAATCATGGAACATATCTAAGGGGGATATTGGCTCCCAAAATTAAGGAGGTAGTAGGCAAAGTGGGCTAGAAGGCATTTCTTATAGTGTCGAAAGTGGCAGCACAAATGGTGGACTGCACTTCTCCACTAACTTGGTGGTTGAGTGGACTCAACCATGTCCTTAAAATGTAAGAGCGAAAATGGGAAGTGGCTTGAGGAAGTTATTCCCATGATCGAGGCCATGATCTCCACTCATGGGTAGTGGGGGATGCGTGTGGCAGCGTAGTAGCGCGCCACCTCGCCTAGTAGTTAGGGTTGTCAACTACATGGATCATGTAGAGTGCAACACATGGATTTAGGACCTATCAACTGGGGGTGTCGGTTGGTTTTTCTGTATAAATTGTACCAAGAGGTTGGCCTGGAAAGAGACACCAACTAGATACAACAAGAGAGCATTACGCATTGAGAGAATGGCTTGGGGAAGCAATTGTGCTTGTAGCTTTTGTTAGTAGGCTAGAGTGTGTTTCCGGCTCAATACCTTGGGCGGCATTTGTAATCTTTTCTTTGATGGAATAAAGAAAAGTTGGAAGTCGGTGCTTCCATAAATTCATTATGCCTTGTGTCGAAAAATTTGTGTGTGCGTTACGTGCAGATTTGTGTGTTAACCTCAGGTGGCCAAGAGTACAGGTTATCGAGTAGCGCTATCATGGGACAATCCGCATATCAACAAAAAAAGTCTTGTGACACCAAGCCTATTGTTGATAGCTATATATCAACACCAAGGATCATTATCTATTGTTAAACTTGAGTGTATAATATGCCAAGTTAGAAAGAAATTAACTAAGATAATAGAGCATTACCTATAATTGAGAATCTCTGCTATTTGAATCATATGGTTTGAGAGTGGCTGTTGCATTAGTATTATAGTCAACTTTTCATTCAAAGAAAGTGCGACTTGCCTTGGAAGATAACAATTTGGATATCATTGTGTATGTTTTTGCGTTCGTGTTTTTATTTTCAAGTCTAAGTAAGAATATACGGTTAATTTATGGTTGATATTAATTTTAAATGTATCAGAAAATATGTGTTTTTAGATTTTTTCTTTTTTAGAAACATAAATAAACAAAACCAATTTCCCGGGGTTGTTTTGTTTTGCCAAGGGTTTTGGTCACGCTAGCTTTTTCAAGAGTCTGAATGAGCTTAATCTTTGTCTTGTCATATTTTGCCCATGTGAAGAATGCACTCCTCATTTCCTTTTCCTTGCACCTTCATTCGTAATATCTTGAATACAGCAATGTGAGACATTTGCTTTTGTGTATAAATGTATCTAATCCTTGCTATCTCTTGCTTTCCTTAAAGAATCTATAAATTTTAATTAGAAAATTGGTTTTTATTAAGGGTGGGGCACCCAAGTTTCTTATGAACACGCCCATTTGATTAATAAATCCCCTCTTCAAATTTAAAATATTATTATTATTATTATGTTATAAACCTATTATAATCCCCAAGATAACCTTGTAAAAAATTAATATTAGAAACTAAATATTTTTCTTGAAAGAAAATTAGGATTTTTAATTAAAAATTTTAATTGTACCTTCCAATGCCTTCCAATACTAAAGCTTCACTGCTTCAATTTCTAAGCTCAAATTTAACAATGTTTACCTTAGATTTAACCATTAATAAGCTTAAGAAGTCAAGAAATCCATGGAGCAACTTGTGGCAGACTAAGATTAGTTATACAAGTAACCATATAAATAGTATTTATCAACAATATATGGGGAATGACTAGATCACAAGGTACCCAAGAGATTTTGAGTAGACACGGGTTGGAATCCATTTGAGGATTTTTTTTTTTTTCAACTCGGCACTTACTTAGTTCTTATAAAATTGTCCTTTGGTAATGAATACGATTTTTACAAATTCACCCATTAAAAATTAAAAAAAAAAAAGCAAAAAATTCCCATTAAAAACTTCAAACCACAGTTGGTGCTGTGAAGTTCCAAGGTCAGGGTGGAACTTGAACTTCCATGCCCCTCCCTACCATTATAGAACATTCATGTTCTCGCTTCAAAAGAAAGATAAAAATAGAGCTGGACGTAAAGCTCATGATGAAAATAGAGATGGGTGTAAAGATAGGTGTAGATATTAAAACTGTTTAAGTTAATTAGGTTTAGTTGGTCTTAATTGCAAATTTGTTTTGTGATGATTTTGTAATTAAGATTGTAACAAAAAATTAGGTATTTCAATAAGAAGTTGGATGCAAATAACTCCACCCTTTTGTTAATTGAGTTATATTGGATCAACCCAGAATCTGTAATACAATTACCAATAAGTATGTATAATATTATATTTATCTTCTTTAATTATTACTACTGTTTTATGCTGGAGTACTAATATATTTCCTCGAACACAAACATAATCTAGGATACAAAGTTTAGGATAAATATCATTATTCTTTATGTTGTGTTAGTGCTTTATTTTTCTAATTAAGTTTGATGACTTAAGAGATTTGCTTGATTGTATTTTCTTTATTTGTGAGATTTATTTTCTTTTTATTATTTATTTGTTTTAAGAAGGTTATTATGTGAACTCATGATGAGAATCTGCCAATCAATAATATCGATCATTTTAATCTCCATTTCGTATTTATCTGTGGATTTTATTCCACTGTTGAGTATTTGTGATTCAGTTGTCTCCTACTCGTAGCTAGAATGATTAAACCTGCTACACTGATCACTAAAAAAATTTTATATTTTGTGTGCATCTTAGCTTATGATAGGATTACATATTATTTACTATATAATTATAGAAGCCGGATGGAAATTGCACCCATCCTCAACAATTAATTTGTTTGACATGTTGGCTGTAGTTTCAGCTTGGAAACAATCATAAACACATCAAAAACAAGAAACAAATTTATGAGTTTTCAGAGCACTTTATTAGTGCAAATAGGCTCACCCTTATTTCAATTTCTAATTCTTCAATTAGAAAATCTCAAGTATGACAGACAAGTATTATTTGTATCATGAGTTTATTGGTTTTTAGATTAAACCATGAAAGCAAGAAAAATAATTGCATAAGAAACTTGCTCGCACCACAATCAAAAATAAAAGAAAAGGGTTTCTTGCAAATTGATTCATGTAACAATTATATAAATCAAAATCATGTAGTAAAAAGATATTAGCTAGGAACCTCACCAAATTTTAAGCTAAAAAATCGATGCACATGAAGTTTTATTTAGCTTACAAACCCTATATTTCTCTTTACAATCATAATCATAGTCATAGATTGATATCTTTTCCCTTGTTTAACCATAACTTTTGATGTCAACTTCAATTAATGATATATCTTACATTTGTATTAATTTTTAGAATATTAAACCAATAGATTTACGGTGGCCACACTTAATTTGTATGCAATTTTTAAATCATTGGATCCACACACACATATACATGATGATAAGTGATTTTAAAACTAAAATGACGTAATATCATTTTATGCATCTCACCTAAGTCTCAAAATTGGTTGCATAATTGATCTCGTTCTGTTGAAATTATTTGACTCTTGGTTATGCATTTTTTGTCCTTGCCCTGGCTAGTCTTCTTAGATTTTTAAGATAAAAGATCTAGGAATCATATTCTCCTTGTACCAACCTTGAAAAGAAATTTATATAATTTATATTAGATATTGATACACATCCTAAAAATTAAATATCCTAAATGATATGACATAAAATTAAAACTACCTTATCATGACATATGAATCATTACATTATCACACCATTCACTTGGCAAGCATATATCATTTGCTTCGGAAGAGTATCATTATTTACTTATAGCTACAAATTATTTAGAGTAGGATGTGGACATAAAAAAATAAATAAATAATCAATAACGAAGAATCTATGAAATACAACTAAGCCCTCTTTTGGCACACAGTGGATAGATGGCTAATTAATCTTGCTTATGCTTATACTTCTTGACTAGTTAAAATGGAGATGAAGCTCAAGCATTTCAAAGGAATCTAAAATGTTTTAAAGGGAATCAAGTGTTTAGTCCCAATTTAGGATTGTTGTAGCTTAATTAAGAAATAATCTTATTTTATTATTAAACTGCAACCATAAATCTATTAAATTGATGAGTTTCAAAAACAAAAGATATTAATGTTATTGAATATCATATTTTAATTACAAGAATATCCTCAATTAATAAAAATAATTATTGAATTATATTTTGTAATTTAATTAAAAGTTTTTGAACAAATAAAAAAAAATTCCATCGCATGAGGAGCTGTATTAGCCATTTCTAAATACAACATAAAGATAACATTATTGAGAAAGCTTCTTGACATTGTGTAATACAGCAATATGAACCAAATCCTAGAACATTCTATACACTGTACAGTCTCATACAGTGAAGTTCTCAAAATTTAGGGGATAAAATTGGAAAGAATTATAGACAAGACAACAGATGATACATCCACATAATCAAACTAGGAAATTTTTGTGAGCAAAATTGCTTTATCTTTTACACCTCTGAGGCCACGGAAAAAGAGACTTATAGTGCATTCCTGAGAAGACAAAAAAACTATTTGTCTGGTTATCAGCATTGGGCTTTTGTGGTTAAATTTCAGTATAAAAGAAAGTACCATATTTTAGTGGTAGTAAAGAGCACGCCAATAAGACAGATAATAACAACAGAGTTTCTTGTGGAGGAGGGAGAGAATCTACATCACTTCTTCAAAAGCTTCTGAGAAAATATCCTCTTCGAATAGGGGCTGGTGCGTGAAATCGCCTTGTGAGACTCAATTGCTTCAACAAGTGAATTGTGTAGGCAGCCCTAGTGAGAAGGAATAATAATACCATTAACAAAGTGGGAAACACAATAGGAGCAAGAGCAGCAGTGTGATACAAGAATTAATCAGAAATGATGACACAAGTGAAATCTGCATAACTATATGATTCTCAACTAATCGAAAAGAACCAAGTTGATAAGACGGTAGAAGGTTTTCGTCCAGGCTTGTACATGATCATTATTTTGGGTGACCATCTAACGGTTTCTATGGGCCGCATAACTGGAGCAACATTTCTACTTTCTCGGCATTCCAAGTTTACAGATGAAACATTCAGAGAATGCTTAAAAGAAAGATGATTCCTACCTCTGAAACCCGAAGAGCTGTTTGAATCACATAGTTAGCGTGAGGGTCTTGAAGCAACTGTTCAAAGTGAGAAGCAGAGAGCAATTCACAGATGATCCTTGACCTGTTCTCCTCATTAAAAACAAGGAGACATTTTTCAACGACATGGCTGCTGAACTTCTGTGTTGAGAGGTGCACAAAGTTCCCTTCAAATTGAGAAATCAATCTTCTTGTTGCAGATGGGATCTTTAACTCCAAAATGAACTGAACAACATAGTTTCTGCAAAACATTAAACTCTGCATTCAGGATAAAGAAAAGAAAAGGAATAAAAAAAAAAAAGTGTCAGCCTTCGGAGAGGCTGTATCAGAGTATGAGTGCAAACATCCACTGATTTCAGATTTAAAAAAGGGCCTGCTGAATTTATAACAGGAAAGTAATAAACAAATAACTATACCACTTATTTACAAGGTATCATGAAATATTTGGGTTTCCATTGAACAGGCCAGTAAGGCGTGGATTCTTTCATCATTTAGACATTGGAAACCATGACAAGTCTGGAAACTTGTGAGTTCATGGCCACCATTGTTCCTACTGATAAAAAAGTTTGGCTAGCTGATATAACCAAAATTAATAATTGTGCAGAATCACAAACTGGAGAGATGGACTCTCTCCTTTCTTTTCCTCATAGAGTTAGGTCTGAATAGCAAGCTTTCTTCGATATTTACTTTGTCACCTTATTGATGATAAAATAACACTTCTTCCTTGACTTGACATTTTGTGAAGTAGTAGAAGTCCAGTGAAAGATAATTCGTATATAGATACATACAATCATATTATGCTGTAAAAACTACTAGAGTGATATCTGCAAATAATTAGTACCCAAATGCATCTTGAGCAAGTAGAAGTCCATTAGCTGAAATTTCTGCAACTAAGTTTTCCCGGTACTCTCCAGTTGAATGACTGATGCAGCGTTGCAGAACACAACACCCATGTTGATGGGTTGCAATGTCAACACAATACTTCGCAGCAGCCACAAAAATAAACTGCAAAAAGTAGTGGCAGATTTAGAAATTATAACCGGAGAAAATCATGAAAGATTTCTCGAGTAAAATTTCAAAATGCGAGAGAACTATTTCAGAAGTTAGGTTAGAGTGGTAGCAGGCCAATAATGTCATGTTCGAACTAAAATAGTAGACCTAAATTCAACACTATCCATTGTTTCTAAAACCAGCAAAACTCAGAGACAGAATTCCTCAACTTGCCTAATTATTTAGGCAATATGTCTATCATATATATTTCTTTGTAGAGAAAAACCAAAATATCACCCTGAAAGAATGGCAACTTAAATCATATAGAATGAATTTAACTTAATCCCCTATATCCACATGAGTCTAGTAACATGAGACTGAAGTTCAGACAGCAAAACTTCATCTCACAATTACTTTGGAAGCTAAATGTACCGATCACAAAAGTCAAAAACAGTAAACCGTAATAGTAATCATTATTATGAGTGACAACATTTCTTAAAAGGTGCAAGAGGTATTACACAGCCAAATAAACTCCTTAGTTCTTGTCATTTCATACCCTCTAATTGCAGCTAAACATCAAAGTAAATTGTTAACTCAGAACTCGCACCCTCCCATGAAAAATATTCTCTATCTTCTAGGATGCCATTATGAGAAATTAATTTATCACAGACCGTCCACTGCCTAAAATTGATAGGATATGCCACTTAAAATTCAACAAGACTTTCCTCTCTTAAATCAACAAAGTGAACTCTATTCCAGATAAAAAAATAAAATAAAAAAAGCCAGGAAAGAGGTTCTCTGTTTAGATTATATTTCCAATCAAAAGAAACTGCAATTTAGAAGTTAATATTCTCTCTCGTTGAACCCATAATAGTGCTTTAGAGTAAGCATCTCTGCTGCCATTTACAATCTAGTATTCAGTCTTCAACATTTAGCAACTTGCTGCCAAATATAATCTAATTACTCCACCATCTATACTTCTTTTGGCAACAACAAACAATTTCCAGACATGCTTACCTGGTCTTACCCCATTACAAATGAAAAATCATCTGATATAGCTACTTGGTCCAAGACCTCCCTTGCATTAACATAATTTTAAATATTTGAGTTTCTATTACTCTTAAAAGGATTAGAGTAAAAATCACAACATGAAAATGCCCATGATTAATTAAGCTCAAAAAAGTTGCATTCGTGCAGGGAAAGTATCTAAAAAATGCCTGTATGATGTTTAAGGCTTTTCTCCAAAGCAATAATTTACTGGCAGAAAAATTCTTAGAACCACAGCTTGATAAATTTCTTTCTAATTCGTCATAAGATTTTCTTGCACATATGAGGACGCCACCTCTTGTGTTGGCACCTACATTACCAAAAGCAAAAAGGTTTTGGTCTGATCACAGAAGAAGCAGAAGGCACACTCATCCCAAGGTAAGTTAAAGGCTGAAGCTGTTTCTAATTTTATAACAGGGATGTTACCAATCAAATCAGGTATCAAATTTTAAATTTGACATGCAAATAAACCTCTTTAAGAAAACTTGATGGAAGCCACTAAAAGTCACAGTATCCGGAATGATGAACAACACTAAAATTATCTTTGCTTATTGGCATATAAACCTACATTATTGATAATCTTTTTGATAAACAATGAGAAAATTCCACAAATCCTAATCAAGAACCTTAACTGAAATTCAGTTTATATTATAAAAACAAAAAGGAACTAATTATTGAGTTTTACTAATTCAACAGAGGAACAAACACTAAGCTTAAAACAAGTATTAAAACCTACAGTTACAAACGGCAGAGGACTACAAAACCAGCAAGCAGTTTACTTTCCTTCAAAGAACAAAAATGAGTAATACAAATAAAACTATGTTATGTGTCTCTGGATTTCAAGTAAAATAAGCATGATGGAAGTAATTATGATCAACCATGACCGTCCAACAAAATGAAGAGAATGGATGTCTGAAGCAGTTGAATAAATACTGTTTCAAAAAATTTGGCAACACTTGTAATGCTAAAAAAAGTTAAAATGTTACTGATAATATAATCAGAGGAAACTAAATACTCACTGGTTGAATTGCACGAAAATTATACTAGATAAAACAGCACAGAAGATATGAATTATATTTCTTAATACAATCAGAAGAATGTTCAAGATAAGAAGATCACACCTGGAAAAGCATATTAACAACAAACTGCTTGCAATGTAATCTCATGAGTTTAGTACACTCAAAAACATAAGAAGATCAAACATTTTACCCTGTTATCTTCATTGGCAAAACACTGCAAGCAACGCTGAACCACGTGATTTCCATTCAAGTCCTTGATAAGAGCAAGAAATCCTGGCTCAAGAGCCGATATAACCAGCAAAGTCTGCTGTCTGGTTTTGAGGGTCTCAATCAACTTTTGAACTACACGGGTGCTGACAGCAGGAAAACAATTGTTAGGAATAGAATATGCAAACTGAAGTATAACATAATGTCACTAACTTACCCATGAGTATTTAAAGAGATTCTAACGAGCTCCCCTGGTTCTTCAGTAAGCATGAGCAAAATCTGCATTCTCTGTTCTTCATTACACACCTCTAGTAACTTTTGCATAAGGTAATTCCCAAATGGATTCATCATAAGTTCAACTACATGATCAATGATCTCATTGAATACCATTTGCACATCTTGTACAGTGCCCTCATCAAACACCCGTTGTAAGAATCGACAACCGTGTTGATCCTTGGCTATTAAGTAAATATATCCTTGAGCTTCTGCCAAGCAGTTATATTTTGATGGCATAGAGTATGGGTAGCAAAACTTGGCAATTTGAGCATTTCCAGAAATGCCTCCAATTTGGGGCAGACTACTAAGCTGTGACCCTCTTTCCGGATGCCTGGCCACACCGACCTCGTGAAAACTGCTCTTGTTCTGAGCCCTTAACTGATCAAGTCCCTTGTTCATTACATAATTCAAGTCATTTCCTTGAATTATGAAACTATCCTCGCTAGTAAAATCCCCACGGCTACCCTGTTGTGGGATCATAATGTTTGAAGGCGCTCTTATTCTCTCAACAGATTGTGGCATCCCACAATATATCAAATTCTCAACACTTGAATGAGGCCTTGGATGATTCACCTGAGGGACATTGGGAAAATTCAGTGCAGTTCTTCCTTCATTCCAATTTGTTCCATTTCTTTGTGCAGAGAACAAAGCAGCATCAGCCATTGAAAGTCTACTTAAAGAATCACATAGCCCTGACACTGGACTACCTCTGTGGTAATAGTTTCCAGTCTGCTCCTTGATTTTCTCCCATGGAGAACTGATTGAACCATTAGTCCAATTCAAATCTTGCTGAGGAAACAAAGCATCAGATTGCCCCGAAAACGAACAGGAACCCAACAAACTATCCATTTTATACTCTTGCTCCCATCCCAACAATGCTGAATTCATTTCACTATCAAAACCCATCTCAGTTCTTGAAACAGGGGACAGAAATCCCAGATAATCTGAAAATCCTTTCTTGATGTTCCCATTTGCCCTATATCTCTCAACATTCATTCCGTTACTGACACTATAAAAGCAATCACCAAATCTAAGCCCATTGTGGTCTGATGAGAAATCTTTGTGTTGATTACCAAGGTAAATTTTACCAAGATTTCTGGGAAGACTGAATTCATCAATCAAGCAATCAGTGTCATTCCTCCTAAGAGGGAAATCAAAGCTTGGCTTGTGATTGGGATTGTGATTGGGATATTTAATCTCCTCCAATGGTGGTGGAGTCGGTGATCCATTGTCAGAAAAAGAGTGTCCATTTGAGAACAAACTCGAAGAAGAGCCATCCGAGCGCAATGAGAAGCCACTTACAGGAGAGGCGCATGTATGACTGATACAATGTCTCAATGACTCATCATCATACACGCCGCCATACATCATGCTCATGCCCATGCCATGAACTGTAGCATTAGCATTAGCATTAACATTAACATTAACATGATGATCATCGTTACTGTGATGCATCATATGATGATGACTAAGATTACGCGATGTTTCATGAGGGATCTCATCTAACAACAAATCAAACTCCTCATCCTCCTTCATTTTTTTCTCAAACAAACACAAACACAAACACAAACAATCAAACAACAACAAGACAACGCAATACAACAACGAAACGATTAGACAACAGTTGAAGAATCAAAATACCCACATCACAAATGGATTGTAAAAGGCGAAAGACGAAATACCCAGAAGAGATTACCACGTTTCATCATCTGGGTTTGGCAGAGAAAGAGATAGTGAAAGGAAATAAGAATGAATTCGTTTCATTTCATTTGAGACACAAAAGAGAAACACAGCATCATCTGCTTTGGGTTTTGGGTATTCTAATCGAGGAGTTGGTGAAGCATGCAAAGATTGAAGGGTTCAGTACGGTTACTTTGGAAGCGTCGATAAATACCATCTCACGCCATTAAAGCTGGAGAGCAAGAGACGCTATATATGTAGCCAGAAACCAATGCACTCACACTCCCCCCTCACATACAACTTAAACAAACAAATACTACTAATACTCTTCTAGTCTATGTGGGAATGAAAGAGTCTTCTTAATACTATTTTTGTTTTTAATGAAAATTTCACTTACCTCCCCTCATCTTTGAAAATGTTTTCTACATCCCTTGAGGTTTTAGAAACCTACTTTCTTTTCCTAAAAATTTTAGGATTAATTGTAGAAATGACTCAATTTAAATGATACTGTTTCAATAATCGACTAGCGACTAAAAAAATAAATGTCATGACTACGTGACAAATCAAGATCAACAAACTTTTTTGACTGTTAATCTCTTATATTCGATATTTTGTTACTTGTCAATCTATCAAATTATAACGCTCAATACTTGCCAGTCGAACTTATAGCAAAAAATGTCATGTTAGCCTATTGGTTTGTTGATTTGAGATCATAGCGTATAGATTTTCTACATGCATGATTAGTTTTCAAATGATCCTCTTAGTTTATTTTGGTTGTTCTTCACAATCAAATTTGAAAATTATTTAATTTCCAATAGGAAAGGCAAAAAAAAAATTATTTGAGGATTTCTTGAAGAAATAATAATATTTTGAAATATTTGATATATCCTAATCATGTTGTATCAAATATACTCCAAGCTCTTCAATCGCACACATAAGACTTATTAAAAAAATTATCAATCAAGTATCTAGCATCATTGTATTACACTATTTTATTATATAGATGTTTATTTAGCACAATTTAACCAATGTATAATATTGCTCACTTGTTTAGCAAACCAACTTTATAATTTGGCTCCTTGCTCAGCAATTTGATATAGTAGTTAGGGTATTCAAAAGAAATTTAAACTTGGTTATTTTCAAAAGAAATCCTATTTTTCATATTCACTAAAATTTATAAATGGGTGTAAGGGCACAGCCTTTTAAATCTTAGGGATGTAATTAACAGCGGATAAAGATATTCCTTAAATATCAAGGGAGGTAAATGAGAATATGCTAAATTAAATGGAACTAAAAACTCACAGATGCTCACTTTTCCTTTAGGCGTGTAGTACACGATCGATTGTCACAGTAGGCCCCACTTGTGCTGCGGTTTTCACACCGAGTATTTGTCACTTGAGATTTAAGATGATGTGATGTTGCCACGTCCGTCAGAAGTTTGGAGTGCCAACTGTAGACTTCCTCAAATATTAAACGCGACAAAAAATTAATAAATTACAATTTATAAAAAAAATAATCATATAAGGTTTACTATTTATTGATCTTAAATAGATTGAAAGTGATTTTTCTATGAATTCGTTTAATAAAAAGGTCGCTTTTAAAGAAATATCTTTTTAATCCAAAAAAAAATTCATATGATTACTTAATTAATATTTTATATTAATCTAGTTTATTTTGATAAAATTCATATATATTTGTCTCATTTATCATAGTAGCACAAATATTTTCAAAAATTGGATCATTGTAGAAAGATTTTGTGGTTTATTTCTTGTTGTTTGTTGTTTGGTAAAATGAAAATAAATTTTGGATAAATGAGTTAAACAAATCGAATTATCTCAAATATATAATTTTAATTAAGAGAAAGAAAAGTTAATCGGATTAGTAGGTTGACACATCTAACCCATTTAAGTTGTGCTAGAATTAATATCTTTGACATGATTAGTCAAATGGTCGTTAAAATTGACCAAATTATAATTATATCCTTACTTTGAGGAAACATAAATATTATCAATTAATACAAATACCCTAGCCATCAATGTACAATTCAAGGGATATTTAATTACAACCCATTAAAAAATATTCATCTTATTTTTTGGGTCAGCAAATTCTATTTTTGAAGAATGTGTTTACTATAACAAAATAAAAATATATAAGTAACACTATATGGTCAAAATAAAAAAAGCACCTACAAGTTGTTTTACCTTTTTTTTTTATGAGCCTTTTTTTATAAGTTCATTTGAAGTTATTAAGAATGTTAATAATTAGATTTTTCATGTTAATGTGGTTGTTAAAGGATTTCTTTTCTCGATTTATAATACAATAGAATTTCCAAGTAACTCCATGTTAAACATGGGAAATAATTAAAACCCTTTGAAGATATTTTCTATATTTTATCGTCATGACCCATTATATATAATATTTAAATAAATTTAAAACTTTTATTGGCCCAAAAAAATGATTGAACTAACGTAAATAATAACAGGAATTATTATATTGATAACATGAGAATGTGAGATTGATTATTGATAGATTTGTTGGATGGATGGTAATATAGGATCGGTCTTTATTAATAAAATTTGTAACCATATCAAAATTGAGTAGTGCTACTCTTACAAAATATGTATACAAACTTGTATATACAAATTGACGTGAAATCACTTATAGATTCACACATCATCACTCTTCATTAAATAAATTGAGTTTACATATCTATAGCTCCAATCACCTTATGACACATCAGTTTGTATGCAAAAGTTTGTATTAAAGTTTGTAAGAGTAGCATCACTCGTCAAAATTAGTTTTTGTTATATGAAAGACCTTATTAAATTAGTGGTTCTATTAGTTTATTAAAACCTACCATGAAAATGAGAAATTTATGAATATTTTTATGAACGAGTCTTCAACTCATCTCATTTATTACAAATTTGAAAATTTGTAATATTTCAAGAATTTAGGCACCGCATTTTGACAGTTAGTATGTAAAATAATTGTTTTAGCAACGTAGCAAATCACTTGAAATAATAATATGAATACAAGATACAAAATAATTCATATGGGGATGAAGTCGAATGAAGCTTAGCATAGGATGGCGTTAGATGAGTTTACTTGTTTGATGCATGTTTTGAGGCAAATTGGGTTGTATAATGTTGCATATCAAGGTTGCTATTTTAACAAAAGTTAACCCACCCACCCCTTGGTGTTGAGGGATGAGAAGTTGACAACGGTTTTTTTTTTTTTTTTTAAATCAAATATTATTAAAATAATAAATTTAAAGTTTTATTTATTAATTAAATATAAAAGTGTTAAACAAAACTCAAATTGAGTTTAATTTTAAAAATACTAATGATGTAAAATTAGTAATGATAAAATATGTAACTGATTTATATTAATTTAAAAATAATATTTATTACAAAAAAAATCATAAAAGTTAAATATTCTTCATATCATTTATAATTAAAAAGTTAAAATCTATTAAATTAAATTATTTAAAAAGCTTATATTATTTAATTATTTTTAAAATAATTTAAATTAATACAAAATATTATTTAAATTAATTATAATTAAAAATTCTATATAATCTAATAATATATCAAACACAGTATAGTATTATATTTTATCCTAACTATCATATTATATCCCATCCTACCAATCCAAAATACTTAATGCTATCCCATATGATGCACGAATGGAATCCATAATTAAATAAGGAAAAAAACTATATAATATTTTTAAGCTATTTAGAAAACCAACTCAACAGCTTTAACAATTTGATACTCAAATAATAAAAAGTATAAACTTAGAGTTTTATTATTTCTCATAATTATCTCAAGAGTTACCCACTTTCTCTTTTTTTTTTTTTAAGTAATAAATATGCGATCAATATATTTTATATTTATATGTATTATTTTACGAGTGGTACTATTATAAACTATTAATATAAACTCACTTATATAAATCTATGTAGTATTATTGAATGATTATCATATTATCGATATTAATTAATATAATTAAAATTTAAAATTTACTTCGTCAATCAAATTAATCATAATACATCGGTTTATATAAGAAAATTTTTATAAATATTTTAGAAGAATAGTATTACTATTGTTTTATATATTTTTTTATTGTATATGCCAAATGTAATTATTTAATCCTATAATAAATTGTTTGGTGTTTTTTTTAAATATTTAGATTGAAGGATTTCATTTGATATTTTGGTGTAAATATCTTAACAACCTATCTCGAATCCATCCAAGTCCAATCGTTAACAGGTATAAATTCTCAAGCGGTTTTGTAGCTGTGTTGTATTGAATGGCAATAATGCCCTTTCTCAAATTCCAATTAAAAATACTATCTTACCTTTCTAAGGCTGCGAGAAGCCAAGACAAACTAAAAATCCGTTACTCCCTCCCCTTGTTTTGTCCTCCGGGCCCTAAGCAGCAGGGTGAGAACGGTTGATCCATCTCTACAGTATTCCAAACAATTTTTCCCCACTAAAATGAGTTTTATTAACCAATGTAATTATTATTGATATCTTTTTTTTGCATAATTTTAAAGTAAGATTAATAAATTTAAACAAAAAAACCCATATCATTTTTCCTATATATGAAAAAGAAATTTCTTTTTACGGGAGTAGTAAGAATATATACATCTAAGGAAAAAAAAAAGAAAATCAGAAGATATTTCAATTACACAAAGGCACCAATATGACCTACTTCTGACTATCTATGCAATCGCATAGGTTTTGTTGATTAATGGCTTATCATTTGATGCATGAGGCTGAAAAAAATTTGACAACCAGATCTATACATATACATACACGTACATTTGTTTTGTTTTTTGGTAAAATACTATTGTATAAGATTTCATATTTAATATATTTTACTAGATTGAAAATATTACTATTTTTTTCAGAAAAAAAAAAGAAGAAGGCATGGTCTTCTAATCTTTGTATGGTGTTCTCGATTGACACCAACAACTTCTAGGCAACTCATGAGATGGATACATACATACATACATACATATATGTATGTATGTATGTGTGTGTGTTTGTGTATAGTTTTAGGGTTTAGTTTTGTATAATTTAAATAATTTTATGCAATCGCCCTAACCTCGAGCTAGTTGAGGACTTCTGTTTTTGCATCCCCAACTTGGAGTTTTATTGTTGGACAATTGAGTGAGTCTTCAGTTCGATCGATCGATCCACTAAAATTTGTCTATTGTATTTGATTTAGTAATGATATTTTTATCACTTCTAACACTTGAATGTTAAAGTATCAATTTCCTTAATATTTATTCTTGCATTTGGATATGTATTTTATTCATAGTTTCTTCATCTTCTCGAAATTTTGGGCATTCTTTGGTGCCTTCAAAAAGCATTACTTAGCTAGCTAGGGTTTTTCGAATATATATAATAAATTTTCAAAATGTATATTCCATTGATGTCATATATGCACACTTAAGTGCTATTTTGACCAAATAATAAATTTCAAAAGACATTTTGTAATCTCTATATCATTGTACTATTTATGCTAATAATTTGATTGTTTTTAGGGAAGAGCTTTATTAAGATCTTTAATCTCTAACTATATATTGATAGAAATGCTAACCCATTAAATTAATATGACATCCAACTATCTATTGAACTCTTAACATTGTTACATTTATGTTGAGTGTTTGGTCTAAAGAAAAACTTGACTCAAGTGAAAATGATGAAAACAAAAAACGACAACAACAATAATAAATCTTGTATACAAATGTAAATTTGTATATTTAGTAAATGAAATCAGATGGGTTACACTCAAATTGACATGATATGCTTCCTACACTCCACAAATTGAATACATGCTCTAAATGGTAGATCAAAAAGTTTGGGAGTGAGTGAAGTAGTCAAGTTGAAGGTCATTTTCTTTAAAAAATAAAAATAAAAAATAAAAGGCAATTTATTGTTTATTAGTTTAGAGTAGAGCGTCCAACCATCAAGTCGATTTTGTCTTTCAAAATGTGAGACTAACAAGCAATACTAGATGTTTGAACATTGTGCCAAGCTATCAAGTCTTACATCTTCACTTTAAGAAATGAATAATGTATTTTTACAAATTATGTATACAAAGTGATATATCACTATTCATTTATTAACACATCTTCACTCTTTATTAAACGAGTTGATTATATATATTTACTACTCCAATCATCTCATGACATATCAATTTGTATGCAAAAATTCGCATATAAAATTTGTAAGACTAACATTATTCTTAAGAAATTGAGTGTATATTTGATAGTTGACATAGAATTCAGCCAAATAATTAAAAAAAAAAGAAGAAAAAAAAAGAAAGAAAAAAGAAGTAAGATTTTACTCATAGCTATTTTGTCATATTTTCTTTATGAGTTGTTCTATTAAGTGCCTACCTTTAAACTCATTAGTCCCCATTTCAAAATTAAATAAAGGAAAATTTGTAATAAAAATATAATACATTAGATAATTAATATCAAGTAGATAAACTTAATAAAACTTTTATTTTTTTTCCTTATATATCTCTTACATCTTTTACCTATTTTCTTTCTTACCTTATCAACTTCATCTTCCTCCCAACCTCCCAAGCCAGCTGTAAACGTGGGATCGGATCGTGCTGAGTCGGGGGCTGGGATGCCATCCCCATCCCCATTCCCATCCAATTTGAAAATTAATCCCGAACCCTACCCCACCCCAATTTTAAAATTAATGCATATGCCCACCCCCATCCCAAATTATTTAAATCATCCCCACCCCCACCTATATATAATAATTTTATTTTTTATTCAATTATATCTTAGTATTTTTCTCAACATTACAACCCTAAGTATTAACAATTTTTCAACTTTTAATTAACTTCACTTTCAAACTTTGAGAATAGGGCACTACTGATTTTCTTATTTTTTATAATTAATCTACTAATCTATTTGATCCATATAGAGATTGTAGACGCTTTTTTATTGAAGCATGTCAAATCTCAAAATTTTTTGAATAATAAAGGTATTTCAAATAATTTATGTTTTGGGATCCGTGAGTTCTGCCAAAAGCTTTCAAGATTGACCTCTCTTTATTTGTAAATACATACAAATTTTTATTTAAGTCATAACATTACAAAAATTTTGAGGATCAAACTAGACTCAAAGATGAACAAATCTACCAAGTTTCATAATTTTTTTGAAATCTTTAGGTAGCTCAAATAAGTTTTTTAAAACTAATCTCCTACAAAAAATTGAAAATTCCATAATTGTAGAGTCATTTTCAAAAATTCATAAAAAATCAAGTACTCAACATTTTTTAGTGAAAAATATTTTAACGAACCCTTGTTATTTCTAATTTAACATATATAAATTTGAAAAGAAAAATCAAAGTAAAATTATTACAAAAATTTTTGTAATCCTCTACTATCATCTATAGATAAGGTTCATGTCTTTTTCTTTTATATATATATATAGGGAATGGGTTGGGCCAGGCTAGGGAACACAATTCTCATCGCCATTTCTGTTTAATTTCGTGAAAAATTGTCAATTGTCAATTGTCATCCCCATCCCTATCCCATTCCTCATTTTTAGGTCCCCATCCTCGACACAAACGGGCTGGGGAAGGGATCGGTCTTTGCTCTAGGCCAACTTCATCTCCAATTTCTCATTGTTTTATCTTAGTAGTTAATATATCTTTCTTTCCTTATAAGTTTCAATAGATCAAATAACTTAGATCAAACTGACACTAAAATATCCTTATTATTCTACCCCTTTGAAACACCAAAACTAAAAGATAATTTGACTAATTATTTCGTTTATATGGATTTATCCATATTATCCCATCCCTTTCAAACACTAAAGCTAAAAGATAATTTGATTAATTATTTTTATTTATAAGGATTTAGAGAATTCAACGAGATAAAGGAAACAATTGATTAGTAATAAAATTATAACATCTTTTTTATAGATAAGTCGTTAAACCTAAGAATTCCAATGATGTAAACATGTTAAGAAAAAAAATTCAAATACCATTAAGATCAAATAACAATTCAATTAATGTTAAATTAAAAAAACAAAAGGACAGATATCATTAAAGTCAAATAATACTTTATTTAAGGAAATGAAAATAGTTAAAATTTAATATTAGTGATAATAAGAGATTGTTATACATTTAAAGTTATAATTATATCTTTAATAAATTAAAGGTAGGGTCTAACGAAATAAAAAATACGAGCCAAGTAGAACTACTTCTTTATTTTAGGAATAATCCGAACAAACTTTTTCTATAACAATCGGGCCCATAATACACAAAAAGAGGAGGCCCAATGGCTTTTGAAGCCCAATAATCACAAAGCTTTAATTCACCGTAGCAGTTCTGTAAAGAAGTGAAAAATGGAGGAAGAGAAGCAGAGGAGCAAAGGGAGCGAGGAGAGATGGAAAGGAGCCATAGCCAATCTTACGGAGATGTCCTCCAATTTGGAATCCCTCCAGAAGCTTCTCCTCAAGAAAGCCGTTTTCGTTGACGAAGAGACCTTCGCCAAAGCCTCTCTCAGCTCGGAACAAGCTAGAACCATCAAAGTATATGCTCAAATCATTTCATTTTGTTTATTCATCAAATTTTGTGATCTGGGTTTTCTCTCTTTTTATATGTAAATGTTAGGATATGCTTGATTTGACCTTGCAGTTTGCTTGGTGCTTAAGCTTCTGTGTTGATTTTGAATTTCATGATCCGTTTCATTGTTTGGTAGGATTTATTTGTTTATTTTTAATTTGATTAAAGAATTCATATTTGTTTTTCTTGGTTTCATTTATTTGTTCATTTATAGAACTAGTGATCTCATTTATTTGTTTGTTTGATTTTCCCCTTTTCAGTTCCATTGATGTGTCGTAGTCTTAAGAGCTTTTGTTTGTGTGCCTTTGATTGGTATCGGGGTACCACGAATCCATGATGATTTGGTACCTCGGGTCAATAAAAAATCAGTACTTGTGTCGTAAGAAGAAAGCTATTGTGATGTGAGAATGGAAAGTATGGAAGAAACTTATAGATATGTGGGTTTTTGAACATTAAATGTGATATACACGGTGATTTTTATTGGCATGAGGTACCAAAATATCATGCTGATGTGGTATCTTGGTAGTATTCTGGACTCTCTCGTATAATAGATGATTCTGGATATTGTGCATTGCATTATAGAATTTATTATTTCTATCTCAATCTATTTGTGTAATTGGATGAGAATAAGATTCTTGTTTTTGTTATTTGGGTATATTTAATTGAATTCTTTATTATTTTTGATGCAATACTCAATCTCAGATTAATAATTTTGGTAAACATCTGGTTTGGGTGTTGTAGAACACCCATAATGCATTTAACATTCTTTATTCTTCATATTTAGTTACCAAATTCAGAATGGTATTTTGAATTTTTTATGATATTGGCATGAGTGTCTAATTGTTTTGGTGCTCATTTGCATTCTTGTTCTTGATAGTTTTGACTTAGGACTGTGAAGTTATTGTGAAATTCTTGATTGATTGACCCATTTGAAATGCAATTTGTCATTTTTCCTCTTTTTCTTTGGGTTTCCAGTTGAGTTAATGCTGTAATATCATTCCACCTTGTTGAAGATAGGCTATTCCTGTGATCTTGCGGTGTTGACCTACTAGTCATTTGTCCATGTTTGTACTCTGTAAGGTTGCCTAATTGAGGTAGGTAATTTTTTGGATTATGTTGGCTGTAGCTCAAGATGTTTTCAAATAAATATTGGGTTTAGAATGACCAGTTTAAGTTTGCAATTTTGTTTGCCACTGGGTTCAGATGTTCAAGTTTATGTTCCATATTCATTTGAGATATATGTCTAGAAGGAAAGTTGTCAGATATAAATATATAATTGAAAAGTGATTGGTTTCCAGCAACATATGTTATTCAATAAAAGTGAATACCAGAGGGATTTGTTTTAAACAGTGAAGGTCCGTACATAGCCATAAATAACAGACCTTGAAACATGCAGAACCCTTTAGAACATAACATAGTCTATATGCTGTTAAGTTGGAATAATTTCTTATTCATGTCTTAAGAGCCTTGAAATCCCCATGATTAAGAAGATGCAGGTTTGTAGGAAATGGTAATGATACTCACATTTTGAATTGCAAAGTTATCAATTTGTTACTGCTTCATTCAGTATGGTGAATTGTGAATATTTTATGTTTAAATGCCTCTTAAGAAGAAGACAGATGGGCAGACATCTTTCTTTGCCACATCCTAATTCATTCTAAGAATTTCAGGATATCCAGTATTTGTAAATTAATTGCTAACTGGGGTATGAGTGCTCTGCATTTTGGCAATAGCTTGGTAGAAAGTAAGACTATAAAAACAATGTCTGGAATAACAAAGTTTATATATTTAATGTCCTATTAAGAACTATTTAAACTTATCAAGCCTTTGCACATTTTATGTTATACTGAATGGAGTTTCAATTTAGTGAGTTATTAAAATCTGCCAAGCTGTGAAAAGTATCTTCATAATTCATACAGTTTGTTACCCAAAAAAAAAGTAGCATTTGATGTTGATAAAATAGATGTAAACTCTGCAGGAAAAGAAATAATGAAAGTAAATTTCCAGGGCAGAGAACTTTTTCTTTGAGGACATTAAAACTGCTTAAATGTAAACCTTGCTTTTGCAGCCTGCACTGCATTTCTGATAGGCCTCCAATTAGGTTCACCTATAAGGCGCCACTGGGGTAATAAGAAATGAGGGGCAGAATGGAGATTGTCCTTGTCTACGCTTTATTTTTCTGTTATGCTTTTGGTAGTGGAAATCAGTTATCTTTTCCTAGGAACATGTGCTGAGTTAGTTAGAGAATAATGGGGGAATAGAGAGAGAAAGGGGGTATTAATCTTTGGAGAGGATTTTGGAGATTCTGTCCCTAGGGAGAACTGGCAGACCTCTCAAATAGTCTGCTACCTATCAAAGTTTATGCAGGATATTTTCTAAGAATTTCTACTTATTTTAGTGTCTCTACTCTATTTCTTTACTGTTTTCACTTGTGTTCTGTGTGTGATTGTTGAAGAGCAATCCTAATCCTATCAATTTCTAACTCTTTTTTCTGCTAAAATAATATTACAGTAGTAGCATACTTATTCCACCTATGTTATGCATATAGGTGCTTGAACAAAGAGTAGAGACCCTGGAAAGAGAGCTAGATGCTGCCATTACAGCTGCTGCTCATGCCCGTTCAGAAAAACGACAAGCTGAGGCAGCACAAAAAGCTGCTGAATTGCGTGCACAAGAGATTACAAGAGAGCTTGAGAACACCACAAGTACGTGAAGTCTTTATGTTCTTATTCTTTTACAAAGATAGATCTTGATCAAAGTCTAGGGAAGAAATCTAGCATTTGTGTTTAAAATTGTGGAATATATTACTGTTTACTCAGCTTATACTTTATAACATGTCAAAGTAATAACATGCAAAGGCGTGGATGAATGAAATCTTATTCTGTTCATTCCATGTAATTTGGATAATCAAAAAGTGGAGTCATAACTTTCAGATAAATTATTGAACAAGAGGTATGCAGTTGTATGTGCTTAGGATAAATGACATTCAAATCAAAGTAGAATTCATTCATTGTCCTAAAAAGAATATCTGGCAATGTCCTTGGTAGAGCTTCTAGCAAATGGAATTGAGTTGTTTTACACAAGAAAATTTTGATGCTGTATCCATGGCTTCATTAGAGAAGAATGATGCTGCTGCCAACACCAAAACCTGTTTAGAATGAAATAACAAAACATCCTTGGGGGTATCATTTTACAAATTCTTTCATGAAAAGTGAAATTATGAGTTAGAAATGAAAAATTGAATTTCATGTTTCCAAGATTCAGGAATGTGTTTCTTAGCACTTTTTGGAAACAGAATTTGAAGAAAAAATACCATTGAAAACATGATATAAAAAAAAATAGCAAATAGGTGTGTAGCTATTTTTTCTTTCCCAAAGAAACTCTGAATAATTTGCAATTACATAACAAAGTGTTGTGCAATCTTGAACTTAAAGAACCTTCTCAATCTTTTAAATATCTTGAAAATTTGTGATAACTTAATTTTTAAGACCTTTTTTGTTTTGTTTTGTTTTTGTTTTTTTTTTCTTTTTAAATTTTAATGTGACAGGACTTACCAAACAAGAAGTGCCACCTGCCCCCAAGATAACATTTATATGCTAACTCAAATCTAAAATAAACATGTTGAGACAAAGTTGGTGCCTGAGCACCTAGCACTAGCAGCTAGCCTTTGAAGTAAGAAGTTGGTCTAAATTTAACAGCAACACCAGCAAGTGTATAACTGATTCTGAACGTTGCAAGTGTAATCAAACAATATCATTTTGTTATTTTCTTAATTCCAATTCCTCCATCTTCAAAGCGTTGGCAGTGGCAGTAACTCTATTTCCATATCGAATTTGATTCAACTCACTGCCACTACTAGCTTGTAACTCGTTCTCTCAACTGATTTCAGTTTAGGTGTTTATTTTCACCCAGCTCTCTTTAATTTGATACATTGTAAGTTGTCTCATTATCGTTTGATCTTTTGTTCCCACAAAACCCAAATTGGAGGGCACACTGTAAAGTGCAAGCCCTCAAAAGATTTTTGTTTATTCTTCATTTTTGTCTGAAACCAAAACTCCACTCCTGAATATGAAGATAGAAACCTAATAAACAAGAAGACCATTCTGAATCTTTAACGATGCCCATACTTCTCACAATATCTCCAGTCCACTTGCACAATCTTTAACAATAGCTCACAGTAATCTTGAGGAGTCAGATTTAGAATTTTATGAATGATATATCATAATTTTCTTGTTGGTGACATTTGGAAAACGCTTAGAAGAACATGGTGGAGCAATTTTGCCACTGCATATTGAAACATCCTTATATGTACTTTTCAGTGTTATGCAGTCATTCATGTCTATTAACTGTGAAAATGAAAGTTCTGCATGTCAATAGCATGAAAATTTTATCTAACATATTGTACCCTTGGCTGCAGAGGTTTTTGAACTGCACACAGAAGAGTTACGTGCAAAGCAAGAAGAAATCTCTAAGCGTGATAATGAAATTAAACTCCTGGAAGCTATAATCCAGACTCTTGGTGGGAAAGAGTCAATTACTAGAGGGTAGGCGCCTCTTTTGTATGTGTGGTTTGAATCATATTCTTTCCATTTCTTGTAATATAATAGATAGGAACTTTTGAACATCTGGACTATTTACCATAAAGGATCATTCAATTTCTGTTGTAAAGATTCTTCTTCTGCTTGAGTGTAATTGTGGAATGAAATCACTATTTTGGATTGATTTGAGTTACAGAATCGAAAAAAATCAATAAATGGAATTGAGTTACAGTCTGGCACCAACCTCATAGCAGGTTTGTATCATAATCCATTATGATTAGTATTGTCCAGTATTATTTTTCATTTTTGTTTCTTACGTAGTCTACTCTATTTACAAGTTTCCCCATTTGTCAGAGTCGAAATAATAATAATAATAATAATAATAATAAATAAATAAATAAATAAAAAGAACTCAAAAAGGTCTATTGTGCAAGGATGCATGTACATCTTAAAATGTTTCACCACATTACGAATTTGGTGATTAAAAGTAAGGGTTGAGCTGCAGTGCCATGTGCACCGGAAGCTCCCCAAAAACTTTGGGAAAAACCCTCCAAAAAGTTCAGGAGGAATGGTCAAAAAGTTCAGTGATTAATGGTTTTGATCAACGGTGTCGCTTATAGGAGATAATTTTATTTTATTTATTTATTTCTGTAAGGATGAGCTTTGAACAAATAAGAGGAGTCAATACTGAATTTGTAGTTATACCTAGCAGGAGCAACTTTCTTCATTAACTTTTGTGGGCTAGGCCCTTGCTGGTTCTGCACGGTTGGGTCTACAACGCAATGATATTCTCCCATGGATCTCTCCGGGGTCTTTTCCTCTAAGTTTATGGGGTTTAGTTTAGGAGATTGTCCACAATATGCTATTAACAATATGCTATTATACTGTATATCATTTAAAAAAGAAATATATAAAAATTATAAATATTGTACTTTATTTATTTATAATTTTTATATACTCATTTATAACTTTATATAATTTTGAAAAAATGGTGTATAGCACAAAATCCCTTAGTTTAGGAGAGGATTTATCTTGAGTGTTGATATTTGAGTCCCGCAAAATCTCTTTCTAAGCTCCTCTGTAATTAAAGAATATTTAAAAATTAAAATTTATAAATACTTTTAGATAAATCAAAATCACCCTTTTTATATATCTTCAAATGAAATCTATAAAATAACCCAATCTTTTTCTCCATGATCCGTGTCTCTTCTTATTAGTACTCAAAAGCTATTCACATGGTTAATTGTTTATCTAGGGTTTTACTATTTTGTGAGATAATCAAACTTGCATAAGTTTTGTTTTCCTGATATATAGAGTATAGACTACATTTTTACACTAAATAATACTCTAAAAATGGGGCCTAAGTTTCTTGTTTGTGTAGGATTGAAGCATAATTCTTTCTTTACTCAATTAGTGGAACAAGAATAAAAAAAAATGTTAATAAGAAGATGAGAACTTGCATGCTCCATACAAAGAGTTAGAGTAACATTTAACTACTTTTTTTTTTCCTCTCCCATTTTATTGAATTGCAGAAGCTCAAGACAAATCACATGGCTTAGCTGATTCTACATATACTCATATGATTTTATTTTATTTTTAGTTTTTTAATTTAGAATAAATAAATTGGAGACCCTCCTTAGTGACACTATAATCAAACCTTCATAATTAATTTGAAATTTTATTCAATTTATGTCATTGAAGTAGTTATTATAACTTGTATATTTGAAACTAATGTAAAAATCTCATCGCAAAATGAAAAATACAAACTAAAGCGGCTTCAATTGTTAGGCTTGTAAGCACTAGAATTTTGCTTATGGTTTGAGATGATGATAATAATTGAACACATCGAGGGTGATTTTTGCCGAAAAAAGCATTTGAACTTCAAAAGAACACACAAGGGGAAGGTAGTTGTTAATAGGGCATGATGTTTGTCTACAACAGACATATGTCTGTGTAGGATAGACACAAAGTTCCGACATTGGAAATTTGTGGCATAACCTCAACCATACTTCATCCATACAACAAAGCACTATTAAGCTATCTTGGTATGTGTGAAAAATCCCAAAAAATTTGTAAGACATAGAACAATAGAAAAGTGGTTTCATTAAATAGAAGCCTAATTAGTATTTTTTGGGAGTTTAAAAGGTTTTCGGAAGGAAGAAAAACACTCTTGAAAAGGCTAAGAATTAAGGATAGTTCTATCATTTTCTTCCATGTAGTTTAAAATTATTGTTTTATTAGCTAATTAATTAGTTGATTAGGTAGTTTAATTAGTGGTTAATTAGGTCCTAGTAAGGGGTTGGTAACCTCATCAATAGGGTTACCGACTCCCGAAGGGGACGTTTTTACGAGTTAGGGGGAGGATGCATTTATGTCACGTTTTATTTAATTGTTCTTTAATTTAGTTGTTTAGTTTTAATTATGTTTTATTATTTATGCCTTTTATTATTCATGTTTTTTAGTTTATGCTTTTTATTCTTATGTCCTTATTTATGCAATTTTTTTATTTATGCCATGCCATTCTTCTCCTTTTACTCCTTCTCTTACTTGTCTTAGTTTATTACTTCATTCATCCGTGCATGATTAAATGACATGTTCATATGCTATGTGTAAGCATTTGAATTTTGCTTAAGATTTGAAACTCGATGATAAAAACAACCATGCATAAGAGTGATTTTGACCAGAAAACATATCCATACTCTGAGGAAGTTAAAGGATGAAAAACACTAAGAAATAGGGTTTATCGATGTAAGTCTATAAATAGCCTTGCATTTTTGTAGCACGGACGTGTGTCTTGGATTCTCTTGGAAGCAGTTTAGAAGAAACCAAAAGCAAGGGAGTACAAACACACGTTTGCACTTACAGATGCACGTCTGTAGTCCAAGGTCCTACACAAAAAGTGTGTGACCAACTCGCTCATGTTTCATCCCTATATATTGAAACAGTATTTTTTTGATCGAAAGAAGCACGAAAATCGGGGAAAATACTTAAAAATTCACTAAAATTTCCTAAACACAATTAATTAATGATTTTTTAGATTGGAAATCCTAATTTGTCATTTGTCCTTTGAGTTTGAAGATTTTGAAGGAAGAAAGTCACTCATAAAGGTAGGCTTTGAGGGTTAATTAATTTTCATCTAAATCAATTTTTTTCTTGATTAGGGTGGAAAATCAGATTGGATATTCCATAATCTCTAATTTAAAGGGATTTTATTTTCTTATTCTAAGAATTATCTTATTTCTCTATTTAAGTTTTGAGATAAGAATGAGTTGTTTTACTTTATCTTTATCTCTTGTACAGCTAATAGTATTACTATTTATCCTAGATTTTTAGGCACTTAGGACTCTAGAATATTGTATTCTTTTCAGCTGGTATTCCTATATATACAACAATTTACTTCTAATTTTTTGTAAGTGAGAAAGTTTTTACTTCTCAAAATTACATGGTTTTAGAGCCACAATCTGATACATAATAACCTACAAACATGTCCTTTGGAAAGGAATCATCATGTTTAGAAGTAACCTCAATTCAAGAGGTTTCCACTCATATCCAACCCAGCAATTATGATGTTGCGGTTCTACCTATTACTAGCCATAAGCTGAATGGCCATAATTAGCTCCAATGGTCTCAATTCATAATAATGTTTGTATGTGGCAAAGGAAAGGATGATTATCTCACAAGGGTTGTCGTGGCTCATCCACTTACCGATCCAAAGTATAAAACATGGATGACCGAAAACAATATGGTCATGTCTTGTTTGATAAATTCAATGACCAATGATATTCGTGAAGACTTCATCTACTATGGAACAGCCAAGGAGATCTGTGATGCAGCTTAGGAAACCTAATCTGACAGTGAGAACACTTCAAAACTCTTTGAAGTTAAAGGATTAATTCATGATCTCAGGTAAGGTGATCTCTCTGTAACTCAGCATTTCAATTCCTTGAATTGATTTTGGAAGCAAGTTGATTTATTTGAGGAATCAATGGCTGATTGATAGGTGTCTATTTATGTATTACTTTTATATCAATTCGTCCATGTTTCTTTGCTATATTCCTTGGTATTTTTATGTTTTTGTGTGGTTTTGATGTTTGTAGGAGTTTTGGAGCAACTTGCACAAAAATGGAGTAAAACCCTTCATTTTCACCTCTGCTAGTCAGTGATCTTCTCGGATTTAATTGTATTGATATACAATGAACCCGATGACATGTTATATACCGTTGGAAAGCTCTCGAAGTCTATTTTCTGGAGAAATTTACGGTTTATAAATCCATTCAGTGTACCAAAAGTTGTAATCAAAACAGTGTGAGATGTATAGAAATATAATTCCACAAGTCACTGTAGCATGTATAATACGGGGCACTGTAGCAAGTCACTGTAGCAGAGTATTTAAACACATTTTAGGGTTTTATTTTCATAACTTGAAGAGGGGAGAACGTGGTGGAGGCTGCAGCTCTGGAATTCTTTCATCTCTTGGAGTTCTTGAAGGAGAAAGGAAGCTTGGAAAGAGGAAGAACTACAATCCAAAGAGAATTACATCAAATTTGCTAAGTTTTTCCCTTCCCTTTCATTTTCTGGAATGTCTCCATGTTGTATTGTATTTACCACGTTCTTAAACATGTGTAACTGAATCTGAATTGGTTGAGGGTGATTTCAAAGCCCCTGATATGGTTTTTGTAAGTTGATTGTGCAAGAAGTTGTTATCCAATTCTCTAATTGAATTTGCTTGTATTTTCCTATATCTAATGCTTATGATTGCTTGCTGGATTGTATTTCGAATGGCCAACTGAATATAATCTGGTTGTTGTCTATTGCTAGACTAGAAATCTTGATCCGTAATTGTCTTGAATTTCTAATCCTTAGTAGCAAAATTGTGATCAGAGATTGCAATTGGAGAATACAACCTAAGTTAAATAATCCGAGCTTGTGTGTTTATTGCTTAGATCAACCTATCTTTCTTATCGTAATGCATCCATTGAATTAAATTTAGAGAGCTTGTTCTAGGTTGTTTAATGGATAGAGATTAAATAAAGAGCCTGTTTTATTTAACAACAAAGTAAGGAAAGATTGGGATAACAGAGCTTGTTGTTATCTACGGTTGATAATTTCAATGGTGTAATTGGATGACAATTCTACAATTAATTCGCAAATCCATATCTTGTGGTAGAGAAGGATCCCTTAACCAGGTTTCTCTCATTGATTTTTCATTCGAATTAACTTTCTGTTTTGTTATTCTTTTTGCATTATTATTTCACTTAGTTAATCAATCAACAAACCCCCCCATTTGTTCTGTTGTGGCTGTAAAATAACAAATTCAATTAGAATCAATCCTCGTGGGAACGATATCTTACTTATCACTTTATTACTTGTGCGACTAGTATACTTGCTAGTTTCGAACGCATCAAGTTTTTGGCGCCGTTGCCGGGGATTGATTTTCTAATCGATTTGTTATTTTGTTTTCATTGTTGATTCATATTTTCTTTGTTTTTCTTTTCTGATTGTTTGTGTTTAGACAACATGGCAGTAAACTTCTATCAATTCGGTAGCGGATTTGAGCCACAAGTACCATGGAGAGTAAATGAGGTAAGCACACCGAACATTGAACAACAACTTTCTGAGCTAACCTCTCTTGTGGAAAACATGGCTGTAGGAGATATGCAAAAATCTTATGAATGTGGGATATATTCTATGATGGAGCATCCAATCGACATGTATCCAACTTTACAAGAAGAATATATGGAACAAGCCAATGCCATGGGTTGATTTCCAGGACAAACGAGGCAATGGTATGATCCTTTCTCTAGCACTTACAATGCTGGATGGGAAGATCAACATAATTTCAGTTACTGGAATCATCAACCAATCACTCCAAATGTGATACCAATTCGGCCACAAAGTTTCAATCAACCTAGAGTGCAGCAACCATTTCAAATGCAACCACCACCAATGCCACATCCAGCACCGCAACCAGCTTCGCAAAACTCAGGTATGTCTCTCGAAGATATTGTTAATGCACTTGCCACTAACCCAATGCAATTCCAGCAGGAAACTGGGGCAAGTATCCAAAACCTGGCAAATCAAATGGGACAATTGGCCACTAGCATGAGCAAATTCGAGCGCCAAGGCTCAGAAGAATTATCTTGTCAAACGATGATCAATCCAAGAGAGAATTCTTGTGCGATAACTTTGCAAAATGAAGAGCAATTAGATGTCCTGCCAAAGAAATCACAAACTGATGAAGGAGATGACACCACTTCCACCATAAACAAAACATTGACTTCTCAGGTAAATCCTATAACCCTCATTCCTTCATATGTTTCTCCTCCACCTTTTCCTAGTAGATTTGTAAAATCGAAGAAGAAGGAACAAGAACAAGAAATCCTGGAAACTTCTCACAAAATCGAGGTAAATATACCACGTCTGGATGCTATCGAGCAAGTACCTCATTATACAAAATGTCTCAAGGAGTTATGCACCAGCAAAAGAAAGTTAAAAAGAAATGAGAAAGTCAGTGTGGGGGAAGATGTTTCAGCTGTATTGCAAAGGAAAATTCCTCCAAAGTGCAAAGATCCAGGTACGTTCACCATGCCATGCACCATTGGTAAAACCAAGTTTGAAAGAGTTATGTTAGATTTAGACGCATCTATTAACATCATGCCATATTCTATTTATGCTTCTTTAAATCTTGGACCTTTTGCGGAAATTGATATTACCATTCAACTTACCAAAAATGTTGTGGAAGATGTGCTTGTGCCAGTGAATCAATTGGTTTTCCCAACAAACTTCTATGTCCTTGAAATAGAGGATGAGACATCCCCTAATCCAACACCGATTCTTTTAGGGAGACCATTCTTGAAAACTGCCAGAACCAAGATTGATGTTCATGATGGCAC